>CM062616.1:7889062-8304062 GCA_025617555.3 Puccinia polysora | reverse complement strand
TTGAGCCTTGCCTTGTTGGTTCATGTTGACCGACGGATTCTCACCCGTTGTACAAGGCTTCTTGATGACAAACAGGTTGTTTCAAATCAGCCCCTTCAGTACAGTTTGACCATTTTGTGAGACTGAAAATTGGTCGTTCTTTTGAGAAAGTTCACATCCCTTTTTAGCCAGGAGCCCTGGGCTTATGAGGTTGACCACAATGTTGGGTACGTAGGCGCAGTTTTCAAGAGAGATAATGGAGTCCTTCCATTCAAGCTTAACCAAACCAGTTCCTTGGATTTTGAGAGTCGCGTTTAATTTTCCAGTCTTGATTTCTTCAGGATCATCTTCCAGTTTGATAGAATCAAAGAATTTGAGGTTGTTGAATATGTGAATATTGGCGCCCAAATCTAGAAGAAGATTTGGTTGATCATTCCAATTGATCCAGAGGGTGAGTAAAGCATGGTAGTTGATTTTGCGGGCTTTCTTGAGTTTGTTTTTCCATTCTTTTTGTTGTTTGAGCCACCATTCCAGGGAAACATTGGGATGTAAGTGAAAGCGGGATGATTCTGGATGGGGGGCGTTGGGATTTTGATATCCTTCCTTGCATCTAAGCCGCGTCTTCTTATTGTCTCTGTCCATTTTTGTCTTGGTATTCACTAGCAATACATCAGGGGTTGGTTTTCCAACCTTGAATTGAGCCTTCCATTCATTGTTGTATTGAATGAGGTGGTTGAATACCACATCCACGGTCACAAGCATCTTTACATGCATGATTTGTTGCTTCAAGTTTTCCAGTGGCAGTGGAAATTTGAATAGGATAAGGTAATCCAAAATATCTTTAGGCAATTTGATTCCAACGTCAGCCATTCAATTGATAGCCTTGCGCATTTTGGTAAAGAATCCATCAACTCTTGTTTGTTGAAGGGAGAGTGGAGAAATTGGTTGAAAAATATTGCTTAATTAGCCGTCTGGGATGAAGCAAACCTGCGGGTAATTTCCGCCCAGAGTAGCTTGGACAACCAGATGTTTGTTGTGTTTACAACATTTCCATGTGTGGTACAGTCCAGTTTGGAGAGGATAATGGCTCAAATTTCACTATCTTGCTTTGTTGATAGAGGACCCTTGTTCCTTGTTATGGCATTCTTGATGTCCTTGAGATCAAATAGCATGAGAATTTTATCCTTTGAAATCAAATAATTTTCTTCATTGAGAGGAGGCATTGCTGTCATAACCACAATTCGACTCAGCCTTACTCAACCCTCAGTCACACTCAACCCTCAGCCACTCACAGTACAATCTACCTTCCACTACATACTGCATATCCCCTAGGTAATCTACCGGGCATACTCTCCACCTCTCTATGGCTTGGTTCATCTCTATCTCTCCTTCAAACTCTATCTGGTAGGAGAATTACACAGTCAACCCATAGTACATACTCCTGGCTGGACAACCCATAACCCAGCCCAGTACATGACCTTCCTGGACAGGGCCATACTCAATCTGTCAAGCTACAACCTCCAGCCCATTTGGTCAACACATGTAATGCCATGGGCCTCTCAGACCATCAACAGTCATCCCTCCTCAAGGCCTCCTCCCAGTTCTCACATATACTGGCCTCTCCTCTCCTCCTGGACTAATTCCCCCCAAGGAATTAGTATACTACTTCTTACTGGTTAGTCCCTCTGCCAGTAGGTGTCATCTCAGCACAAGACAACCTTCACCCAGCCTGCTTAACTCATATCACCTTGCCCCTTCCTGGTGTTACTCTTATAGGATTCAACAACCCTCTCTTCAACAACCTCCTGGACTGGTCTTCTCATCCTTCCTCTTCTCATCACTTGTACTCCTCCTTTCATCTCCTTCATTGAAATCCAATCAATCATCCTTGAGTTCTATGAGCAGTAGTGCCTGTGCCTTCAGCCCCTTGCAGGCCAGGGGCAGTCGTGACATTATACTAATTCCTTCCCCTTGATTACTACCCATCTCTACATTCCAATAGACCCATTCCATCCAACCTCCAAACCGTTTCATCTCCCGGATAACACTACCTACAATATTTGTGGGCGTGCGTGGTACAGAGCTAAACAGTGTGTGGCCTCCACGTTTCCAAGGGTACACCCTGCGGAATTTGTCCGTCTCAACCCCTCCCCTGAAATTGGCCCTTGAACGTTGACTTTGACTTTGACTTTGACTTCGACTTCGACTTTGACTTTGACTTCAACTTTGACACTTTGCTTCAACTTTGACTTCGGCTTTGACTTTGACTTCAACTTTGATACTTCGACTTCAACTTTGACTTTGAATTCGACGCTTCAACTTTGATACTTCGACTTTGACTTCAACCTTTGACTTTGACATTTTGACTTTGACCTTTGACTTCAACCTTTGACTTCAACCCCTGATTACAACGGGACGTTGTACAAGCTCAAGATTCTTTTGCGGCCAATTTTCCGTCCTCCTTTCTTTTTTCTCTGGGTACTTCTCTTGGGTCACTTCCCTACGGCATACTTTGAACCATGCCTCCTCAACGTGCACGACCTTCCGTCATCACCAGTCCACCTCTTACCAGGGCAGCCCGGGGACGTGGCGCTACTATGGACATAAAAGACTACAATCAATCTACCCTCAAGCCCGTGGACGAGGGAGGACCTTTTCCAACCTCCCTGCACCAGCTTCCAACACCATGGACACTGGTATCCTTCCTCCAGCTCCCCCAAGAGCTTCTCTGTCCCCTGCTCCTCCTGTTGTCAGACCATTTATTAATCGAGTGACTGGTCAATATCCCCAAGCAGGTTATGGATTGGATTCTCCATCGTACAATCCCAGCCTAATTCCTCTCCCTGAGGACGAGGAAGAGGAGGAAGAAAGCAAGGATTCAGGTTTTGATTCGAGGATCCTTAGCAACCTTAACTCACCAACCTCTGGACCTCAAGAAGAAGCTTCCCAACCTTCTGTCTCAACTGCAATCCCTGCTCCCCCAAGTCAACCTCCTCAACCTCCAACTGTGGACCCTACTCTCCTAGCCTTGCTTCAAACCATGACTTTGGCAGTGGCCAAACTCTCCCAACCCCCAACAACTAGTACTTCCCACTCTGGAACTTTCAAAGCCCCATCAATGAATCTGCCAGACAAATTTGAAGGCAATAACCCTACCAAGCTCAGAACTTTCCTACAAGCTTGTGAACTCATCTTTGCAAATGATGAAGGGTCATTCCGTGTGGATCAAAGGAAAGTTCTATTAGCTGTCTCCTACCTCACTGGGAACGCAAATCGTTGGATTCAACCCTACTTGACTCATCTCTCCAATCAAGAGCCCTCATTCCTGCTCAACTCCTGGCAACACTTCACGGAACAACTTCACACTCTCTTTGGCAATCGTCTGGAGACGCCCAAGGCAGAGAAGGAACTTGTAAATTTGAAGATGAAGGACTCTGGATATGCCTCAACCCACATCACAGAATTTCTCTCCCTCATGACTAAAGTTTCTGGATGGGTTGATAGAGCCTTCTACTTCCATTTTTGTCAAAGCCTCCCTTCCCAACTTCTGGACCAGCTAGCCGGCTATGACTGTTCTGTAGACACCCTCCAAGAACTCATGGATGTAGTGTTGGATTAAGATACCAGGTACCACGAACAAGTCAAGGAGAAGTCTTCCCATCCAAGCCACTCTAAACAGCAAAACTCCTCTCAATCCCAAGCCAATTCTTCCCAGTCTGACAAGGGCAAAGGCAAGGCCAAGAAGAAAGACAAATCCGCAAAGAAGCAATCTTCCCAAACCAAACCTACCTTGGACTTAGGTCCTGATGGCAAGCTCAAGGCTGAAGAAAAGGCAAGAAGGGAGAAGGAGGGACTATGTATGTATTGTGGAGGGAAGCATAAGACAGACAACTGTAAAAAGAAGCCTGCCTCCAATACTAACCCTTCCTCTAACCCCAAGCCAAAAAACAACTAGGTGGTTTTCCTGTTGTACTCCAGGATTATCATCCTACTGATGTTAGGGTACAAAAGATACAAAAAGACTACTCTGACCAACTCTCCAAAGGCTTATGTTTTATTCTCTTTCACCAGGACTTGAGTTATAGTGTTTTGATTGATTCAGGTGCTACTCAATCTGTAATGGCTAATACCATGGTTCTAAAGTTTTCATTGCAGCCCATGCCTCTGGGCAAACCTATTCCTCTTTTCAATTTCAGCCCATATGAGTCACCCTCTCAACTGATTACCCACAAGGTAACTTGGGTGGTCTCTCTTCCTTCCTTTCCTAGCTTTGAATGGGAATTCCTCCTTGTCGACGCGCCATTCTCAGAAGACCTCCTCCTGGGAATTAACTTCCTCCACCACTGGGATCCTGAAGTAAACTGGAAAATGGGGCTGATCACCCCAAGACACCAGCCAACTGACGACTTTTCCTCCCAATCCGTTGAGCTCAACATGGCCAGCCTACCCTCAAATAATCCCTCTTTCACTCTGCCCTTGGCACTGCAGTCCATTGCATTCCCCTTTACTTCAGAACCTTTTCATCCTCAACACTCCATCCAGTTTCCATTGAGTTCAACAATTTCCCATCTAGCTTGGATATTCACTGATCCCTTGACCATTCCTCTGGAGGAGGAACCTAGGGATTCATCCTTGCTTATCATGCAATTGGTTACCTCTTCTAACATTTCTGTCACTCCCCATAAGATTATTTCAGCTGACTGGGACGAGTTTGACATTGAAGAAGACCCTGAAGAAATAAAAACTGTGTTGAAAAAAGTTCCTGCTGATTACCATTCTTTCCTAGATGTTTTCTCCAAGGTTAAAGCAGATCAACTCCCACCTCACCGCGCTTACAATCATCACATCGAACTGGAAGGCCTACTCCCTCCAGTTGGGCCTATCTATTCACTATCCCAAGTTGAAAAGTCAACCCTACAAGCCTACATAGCAGAGAATGTAGAGAAAGGTTTAATCCATTGTAAGACTCCAAACGGTGCTAAGCCGTGGCAGTTCTGTGGAGGGGAAAGGTGCTGTTTAGGCTGCCCTCCTAGAAGTTACAATAATATTTTAATGTAACCGGAATCAAGGTCCAGAACCTTATGGATGAGAAATCAAACTAAGAGAAGAGGATAAGAGTTGTTGGTAGCGATGGAACAACACTATCTGAGA
Source organism: Puccinia polysora (assembly GCA_025617555.3). NCBI lineage: Eukaryota > Fungi > Basidiomycota > Pucciniomycetes > Pucciniales > Pucciniaceae > Puccinia > Puccinia polysora. The sequence goes on along the minus strand of CM062616.1, from coordinate 8,298,932 downwards.
CAAGATGGTGCAGGGAAAGACTTGAACAAATAAGTCAAGGTTTGTGCAGAGTTCAATAGAACAAGGCAGTTGTAAGTAACAACGCCCACAAGCTAATAACTCTGGTCGTCAGCAGCTGATTAGGAAAGATCAACTCAATCCCAATCAACCTCCAGGTTCTCAATGAACCTGCCCAACTCTCCGCAATCAAGCGCTTTAAGGGTACCAGATAACTGTGGGAGGCTGAACAAAACAAAAGCAATTTGTTTATGAAGCTCTAGAAGCAAATCAATAACTAATTTGAGCAAGAATATCCCAACACTTCTCAAGGAACTCAAGAATAGCCTGGCAAAATTCAACCTCAAAGAAGAAGGGAGGTATAACACTCCAGGTTTTAAGCTTAATAAAACCTCTTCAATCAAACGTGATTGGCTCCAGAAAGATGATCAAGGAGAGATCAAGACCAGTATGGTCGGAAAAAGGGATCAGAGTGGTATAACACACTCAAGAATTCAGGCAGACAGGAATTCTTCTTCAACCAGCAAGGCTATTGGTTGGTGATAAGGATCAAGGTCACAAAGGACAGAGTTTGAGTATGGAGGCTCAAAGGATCAAGGGGCAATCATAGATATACCCGGATAACTTGCTCAGATAAGTGGGGAAGGATGCCCACGGATAAATTGCTTATGATGATGGTCTTATAGAATGATGGGATTCTCTGATGCTCTGATGCTGGGATGCTGGGATGCTGGGATAAAAAGGCAGGGGAGAGCCCCTCCTTATATGGGCAGGAGGCCCTGTTAGACTATATACAACGGATTCTACAAATAGAGCGGAAAAGGGAAGGCAACCATGTGGTCACTCGCGTCGGTCTGTGGATGGGCGCGTGTAACAATACCAGAGTCACCCACCCCTTGTCCAAAGGCGGAAGCGGGTGGGAGAGTCCCAGGAAAGGTGTCGGATGAAGTCCATGAGAGCGCGGATGGGCGGATAGGAAATTGGTGTGAGAAAGTTGAGTAATTCCTGACGGCCTTGAGATCCACGACTGATAGATCAAATGCGATGGGGGGTTTGACGGATCCAAGGATTTGCCAAATGCTTGCGGGTGTGGTCGGGATGGATTCAGTAAATCATGGATTAGCGCCGCGCGACGGTAGCAATGAGGAGATTGGGAGGCGCAAAGACAAAGATGAAGACACGCAACGACAAAGATGAGGACGTGCTATGACAACGGCGGAGATGATAAGCAACACGGATAAAGGACGCGCAACGCGCGCGGATTAAAGGAGCGCGGCGCGGCGCGGCGCGGCGCGTGACGCGGATAATGGAAGCGCAGCGCGCGCAGCGCGGCGCGCGCGCGCGGGTAAAGAATGGTTTGGATGAGCCTGAGGATAAGTTGTTCAGCCGGGCGGTACGTTTGCGCAACAGTTTATGGATTGAGGTCTTAAGGCGGCCAGGGTGTCCAGGATGGGGCACCACACCGTTCCAGCACTTCAAGCACTGGAGCACCTGTTCTTTTTTTTAAAAAGAAGGATGGGAGTTTGCGGTTGTGTGTTGACTACCGCAAGCTCAACGCTGTCACCAGGAAGAAGCGTTACCCACTTCCTCCAATGACTTTCTTACTGACTGTCTTATCAGGTTCTTCTATCTTCACCAAAATTGACCTCAGAGGCGCCTACAATCTATTGCGCATCAAGGAAGGAGATGAACACCTAACAGCATTCAGATCTCAGTTTGGAAGCTATGAATACCTGGTCATGCCCTTTGGGCTGACCAATGCCCCAGCTTCTTTCCAAAATCTTATAAATGACATCCTTGCTGATCTCCTCACAATTTATGTGGTGGTTTACCTTGACGATATCCTCATTTTCTCAAAAAACTTACAGGAACACATCCCTCATGTGTGTGAAGTATTGACCAGGCTCAGAAAGCACAAGTTATATGCAAAAGCCTCCAAATTCGACTTCCATGCACCTTCTGTGGACTACCTGGGCTATGTGATCTCAGGGGATGGGATTTTTATGGACAAAAACAAAGTCAAGACCATCCTTGCCTGGCCCACTCCTACAAACAGAAAGGCCCTGCAATCTTTCCTTGGGTTTGCTAACTTCTATCGCAGGTTTATAAAGAACTACTCCAAACAGGTCTCCCACCTTACCTCCGTCGCTGGGAACAGCTCCCCCTTCAACCTCACTCCTGAAGCTTTGCAACAATTTGAAAATATCAAGCAAGCTTTTACCCAAGCTCCAGTCCTTCGCCATTTCGATCACCTCCTGAGAACTGACGTTGAGACTGATGCCAGTGACTATGCCCTGGGAGCAGTCCTGCACCAGGTTACTGCTGATAACACTAAACACCCTATTGCCTTTGACAGCAGAAAAATTTCCAGTGCTGAACTCAACTATGAGATCCATGAAAAAGAGCTCCTTGCCATTGACTTTGCCCTCCAGCAATGGAGGTCCTACCTCTTGAGCGTTACTGACCCTTTTGAAGTCCTAACTGATCATTCCTCTTTGAAGTATTTCATGTCTTCCAAAATCCTCACTAGAAGACAGGCCCGTTGGGCAGAGTTCCTCTCTGAATTCAATTTTATGATCACTTACAGGCCTGGCAGACTCTCAACCATCCCAGATATCCTGTCACGTTGGGAAGACGTGTACCCAGCGGGGGGAATGCCATATTCTGAAAAGAATCCTGGAAATTTTCAACAGCTTCTGAAACAAAATGAAGTTGAAACTTCTAAACTCTTTTTTCTTTCTGCTAATGAACTTGACAAACAACTGAGTGAATTGACTTCTGGTCAACAAGCTGACAAGTTATTTCAGGACATCATAAAAAGATTGAATAAGAATGAAGAAGTAACTGATTACTCCTTAGACCCCTTTAGTGGTTTAATCCTGTTCCAGGGTAAAGTGGTCATACCTGACCAAGCTAACCATCTTAAACAAAAAATCCTCTATCAAAGACATGACTCTCCTCTTGAAGGTCACCCTGGTCAACAGAAGACTCTCAACCTCATCAAGAGATCTTTCTCCTGGAATGGAATGTCAAAGGATGTCAAGAACTATGTTTCAGCCTGCTACCTTTGCAACAGGAACAAGGCAAGGCATGAAAAGAAACTAGGACTTCTCAAAACTCTTCCAATCCCTGATTGCCCTTGGACTTCACTCTCTATGGACTTCATCTCTCAACTCCCTCTCTCCAATGGATTTGATTCTATCCTTGTTGTGGTGGACCGTTTCTCTAAGATGGCCCTCTTCATTAAAACAACCGGCACACTGACTGAAGTAGAACTTGCTAACCTTTTCATCAGTCATGTCTTCTCCAAGCATGGCCTACCTGCTGACATCATAAGTGACCGAGGCTCCCTATTCATCTCTTCTTTCTGGAAAACAATTTGTGAAAAATTACAGATCCAAAGGAATCTCTCCACAGCCTACCATCCTGAAACAGATGGCCAAACTGAAAGAGTCAACCAAGTACTAGAACAATACCTCAAAATGTACATCAGTTATCACCAGGACGACTGGGATACTTGGCTCCCCTTGGCAGAATTCTCTTACAACAACAGTGTCCATACTTCTACCCAGCAATCACCCTTCTTTACCCTCTATGGAAGGCACCCAAGTTTTGACTTCCTACATGTGTTGGACAATCAACCTGCCAGTCACTACCTGGACCAGATTCAGAAGAACTAGATTCAACTAAAGAAAGAATTAAGAGAGTCTATGGATAAGTATAAGTACTATGCTTACCTTAATAGAAAAGATATTCCGAAAGGTATTACTCCTGGGAATAAAGTTTGGTTATCTGCAAAGAATATCAATACTAACAGACCTTCCAAGAAGCTCTCTGAGCGTTGGTTGGGTCCTTTTCTCATCATTGAATGTATAGGATCTCATGCTTTCAAACTCCAACTCCCTGATCAATGGTCGTCCATCCACCCTGTCTTCCACGCTTCCCTTCTCAAACCCTACTCCCCAGACCCAAATTCTCCTAACCATTATCCACCCCCAGAACCAGTGGAAATTGATGGCCAGGAAGAATGGGAAGTGTCTCAAATCCTGGACTCCAAGATTAGATGTGGAAAACTCCTTTACTTAGTCAAATGGAAGGGTTTTTTAGAAGACTCTGAAAGAACCTCATGGGAACCAGTAGCCAACCTCACCAACTGTTCAGCCCTCCTCCACGACTTCCACTCACTCTATACTTACTGTTCAGCCCTCCTCCACGACTTCCACTCACTCTATACTTCCAAACCCAAACCCTCATAATAGCCACTCTGTCTCCAAACCAGCTCCATCTTTTGTCTTTTTGGTTTCTCCACAATTTTAAAGTTCACTCTCTCTCTCTCCCAAAACAATAAATCAAAACAACCCTTGCTCCATTTCATCCATCTATATAAACAAAAGTAAAAGAAAACAAAACAATTTCTATCTACCACTCCTCCTCAATCTTATCAATCAAATCAGTAATTTTAGCTACCCAAACACTAGCCAACTTTATCTTCCTCCCTTCATATTCCTCCTTGTCCTTAGCAGTAGCCCCCAACTCATATGTTACACCAGAAAAAGATAAAAAATCCTCTAGCTCTGCCAACACTTCCTTTTTTGCCTCCTTCTTTTCCTTCTTATTCTCCACTTCTTCCCCATTATTTAAGCTCCATCCAAAAATAGCATTGCTCCTGGAATCCTTTGAAAACCTCCCAAGACGTCTTTCAATCTCCTTCAAGTCCCCCACTGTATCATCTTCAATAGCATCCATGGGTCCAACTACTTTTCCTCCAGAGAAAGCATAAAAACCAATATCCCCCTGGTTCACCTTCCTATACTTACCCATCACTCCATCCTCAGCCAGTAGTCTTCCAACCAACTCTCCAACAGACTTAGGACCAGGGGAATCATCCTCCAACTCTATAACCTCCTTTCCCTTCCCTTTGTCTTTCTCCACTCCATCTTCTCTCTCTTCCTCTTCTCTCTCTTCCTCTTCTTCTTCTTTGTCCTCTTCTTCTTCTTCATCGTCATCAGGCTCTCCAGGAGCATCCTTGTCCTTGTCCTCATTTCTTCCCCCTTTGACTTTGACTGGTTCGACTTCGACTTTGATAGAGGCGGCGGCAACGTTCCCGACGGGCGGCTCTCCGGCGATTCAAACCACCCTCAAACTTTGAACTTCGACGTCTCTTCGACGCTTTGTTGCCTCGTCAACCCCCCCGCTGCTTCGACCATGCTTCAATCGGATCACCACATCTTTGACGGCCCTCCTACACGGCTCAACCTCCTCGACCACGTCGCGTCAAACCTCCTAAGGCCCCATCCCGGACCTTCGAACCTTGGCCACTCCTGCCTTTGACCGTCGAACTTTGACGGCCCCAACCTTTGACCGTCAAACTTCAACAGGTTCGACCCTTGACCGTTGAACTTTGAAGGATTCGATTTGACCCTTTTGAACTTCAACCAGTTCAACCACGTCTTGGCCTGCTTCGACCGCTTCGACAAGGGTTCAATCAACTTTGACCGGGCCGGCCACACTTTGATGAAGGTTTGACTGGCCTTCTAGGCCCTTGGAATCCGCGAGCAAACTAATTGAGGAGGTATACGGGGTCCCCCAACGGACGTCCATTGCGTTCAAACTGGCCCCTTCCTTCTTCGACGTACCATCCAACGCCAACTGTCCTTTCCTTCTCAACTCTGTGCGACGTTTCTCCATCCTCTTCATTTTCTCCTTCAGCGCCTCCACTATAGAAAGACGCCCGCACAAGAACAGTCAGCACCACTAAACAAACTCGAACTGCCACACTACTCACTGTCCAAAACTCCTACCCTACTCTCCACACCTAGCGACACGCTCAAATCGTCCGGCGCTTCCTTCACTTCGAACTTGGGGCAAAACTTGTCCCTCACCCAAACAACTGGTCCCAGCACCTTCCTTCCGGCGTCGTGGGCTCCAGAACAAGGCCTCTTATAGCCTTGACAATACTTGCACTTCCCAGACTTGGGAGTGATGCTGGTGATGCAAACCTTGTCAGTCTCAGCACACCTGGAACAAGGAGGATAGTATTGGTTGACAGGGTAATAGCCGTTGGTAATTTCCATGGTGAATGGGGGGGTGGATGATCTATTATAAGATGAAAGTGATGAACAGGTGTCAGGTGGTGATGGTGACGGATATGGTGATGGAAAGAGTAGTACAGACATGATGGAAATCTCAACTTGTTCTCACCTCTTCTTATGGGTATCAGGAGCTACCCCTTCCTCTTCTGGGGGGTACTGTCATAACCACAATTTGACTCAGCCTTACTCAACCCTCAGTCACACTCAACCCTCAGCTACTCACAGTACAATCTACCTTCCACTACATACTGCATATCCCCTAGGTAATCTCATGGGCATACTCTCCACCTCTCTATGGCTTGGTTCATCTATATCTCTCCTTCAAACTCTATCTGGTAGGAGAAGTACACAGTCAACCCATAGTACATACTCCTGGCTGGACAACCCATAACCCAGCCCAGTACATGACCTTCCTGGACAGGGCCATACTCAATCTGTCAAGCTACAACCTCCAGCCCATTTGGTCAACACATGTAATGCCATGGGCCTCTCAGACCATCAACAGTCATCCTTTGAAATCAAATAATTTTCTTCATTGAGAGGAGGCATTGCTGTCATAACCACAATTTGACTCAGCCTTACTCAACCCTCAGTCACACTCAACCCTCAGCCACTCACAGTACAATCTACCTTCCACTACATACTGCATATCCCCTAGGTAATCTACCGGGCATACTCTCCACCTCTCTATGGCTTGGTTCATCTCTATCTCTCCTTCAAACTCTATCTGGTAGGAGAATTACACAGTCAACCCATAGTACATACTCCTGGCTGGACAACCCATAACCCAGCCCAGTACATGACCTTCCTGGACAGGGCCATACTCAATCTGTCAAGCTACAACCTCCAGCCCATTTGGTCAACACATGTAATGCCATGGGCCTCTCAGACCATCAACAGTCATCCCTCCTCAAGGCCTCCTCCCAGTTCTCACATATACTGGCCTCTCCTCTCCTCCTGGACTGATTCCCCCCAAGGAATTAGTATACTACTTCTTACTGGTTAGTCCCTCTGCCAGTAGGTGTCATCTCAGCACAAGACAACCTTCACCCAGCCTGCTTAACTCATATCACCTTGCCCCTTCCTGGTGTTACTCTTATAGGATTCAAAAACTCTCTCTTCAACAACCTCCTGGACTGGTCTTCTCATCCTTCCTCTTCTCATCACTTGTACTCCTCCTTTCATCTCCTTCATTGAAATCCAATCAATCATCCTTGAGTTCTATGAGCAGTAGTGCCTGTGCCTTCAGCCCCTTGCACGCCAGGGGCAGTAGTGACAATTGCGTTGACCGAGGCTTTAAGAGCGACTTGATGAAATTAATTGGACGCTCCTGCTGGTTTGTTCATCTTGAGTTTGGCGGAGCGTTTTGGCTTTTAAACGTGATAAGAATAGGATTTATTTCATGGACTAAAAACAGCAGACTGTAGGAAGAAGAAACAAAACGTGTTGAGGTAAGGATAAGGAAAAGGAAAAGAGGAAGAAAGAAATCAATAGAGACCAACAGTTGATGTCCAGAGACTGGTGGAGAAGAGAGGTAAGACGGAAGACAGTTGGAAAGAGGGAGACAGAGGCAGAAGACTGGAAATCAAGGGATAGAAGATTAGATATGTAGAGTGAAGGTTGGCCCAGAGAACTCAAGATCTTACCAGGCAATTGATGGACTTGAGGTGTTATTTGCAGTTGGAGAGGAGACGGACAACGGTTAGAGGATGAGGTGATGGAAGGGGAATGAGATTGATGGAGAGACAGAGGTGAGGCGACAGAAGAGAGTGAATGGCTAGAAGTGGAAAGAGTAGAGACATGAGACAAGAGGACAAAGAAAGAGAAGAGTTCCAAGAGAAGAGAGAGCAGGTCCCGTCTGGGGGGCACCGCAATATTTAGAGGATATTTAGAGTATATAAACGGGAGTCCAGCGGGTTGCGCCATGATCCCACTTGTACGTCGGAAAGTATTCCTCTTAACAGACTTGAACAAAAGAAGTTCAAGTTTGTTCAGAATTCAATAAAACAAGGCATCTTTAAGTGAAAACACACACAATCTAATAGATCTGGTTGTCAGCAGAAGATTAGAAAAGATCAAATAAATTACAACCAACCTCCAGGTTTTCAATGAACCTTCCCAACTCTCCGGAGTCGAGCGCTCAAAGGGTACCCAATAACTGTGGGTGGCTGTGCAAAAAAGGGAAATTTTTCTAATGAAGCTCCAGAAGCAAAGTGTCAGCTTGCTACTATGTACAGAGAAAAACTGTCAAATAGTAACACAAAACTATGAAAAAGAAGAATATCTCAATTAAAAAAATAAGGAGTGAAAAATCCATAAATATTATTACGGGAATGGATTTGTCATCCAAAAGTAGGTAGGGTAACTCACTGACCCCACCCTTGAATTCCAAGTCCTCATGTTTTTAAAATAATTCAAAAGAAAAGTACTAAAAATTAAGACACCTGTATGGGACTTTTTGGCCATTCTAATATTTCACACGTATTTTCACTTATAGGTTTTACACCTAATGTTCACTCTGAATTAAGGTGTTGTGTATATTTTAGGAGTCACACGCGGAAATGTGATATGTCACAATTCCTGCGCGCAGCCCCGCATCATTACATATCCCTACGTACTAGTAGAAGAAGATTCCCACTTACTAGAGACCCGCGCGCAGCTGATTCTGCCATGCACGCAGTGGATCCTACCCCGCGCGCATCTGTACTAACTGATCCCTGCGTCTGGATCAGTTGTGACTAATCTGACAACCAGGTACTGCTCAGAAGAGCTACAACCTAGTTAGGGTTGCCTAGTATATGTAACCAACTGACATATGCATTACTAATGATATAAAGAGATCAAAACTTAAAAAAAATTAATTAAAATTAAGTTTAAAAGATTTTTTTGATGATAAATCAAAGATCAAGGATTATCATGTAAATCACTGATCCTGATCTTTGAAGACCACAAAAAACTACAAGGAGTGTTCATAAAAATTATTGAAAATTATCTACATGATCAGCAGATGAAGGAACATCAGTGAAAATCCACATCTGCAAGCTTTAAAGCAATATCAATAGTACAAATAAAGGATGGGTACAGAATGATCAAATTTACACCATAACAGATTAACAGATCCTGTGGCTAAAATAGTATAGAAATCCAGCATATCAAGGGAAAGCTGATTGAGAGCAAAAAAGTGGACGGGCTAAACTTGCCCTGACCGGCCTTCCAGCCTCAGCCCACGAGTAGAACCCTCTCTACGTGCCTTGAGAAGATCAAAATCACCCCAAAAAAGGTATTTATACAGACCTCTTTGGATCCATTATTCCATTATCAGTTTACCAGGAATTATTTATTATCAATCAGACACCGTGTCATTATTGATCAAGTGCTTATATGAAGATAAGCAAGTGATTTATGACTTAGTCTTTAGTAGTATCATTTACCTTTATTAAACAACCAACCATTGAAGTTTAGTCAAGCAATCTACCCCATCTTCTCTGAAACCCTTCCAATTATTCCAGGATTTTTGTGTTAAAGTGCTCAGAGTGAGTATTAACCTTCCTGTCTTGGCCATTTGAGCTTTTAAGCCTGACCATTAGTGGGATAATTCCTTTCTAAGGCACCCATCTTTATTCCAAGGTTCTTCAACTGCCTAAGGAGGCCCCTTGAAGAGAGGTTGCTAGTCTGTAAAGATCCCCAGTAGTATAATAATGTGGCCCCTCTTTTATATTATATTGAAAACCATTTACTACCAAACCAATTAAACCTTGAAACTGCTCTTATCAAATCATTTATGTGAGCTTCTAAGTGTTTATTATTGAAATAATAATTATTATTATCATTCCAGCATTTTTATCACTATCTGGAGCTAAAGGACTGCAAGGTTCCTGGTATTAGAGAGCTGACACAAAGAAATGAATGATTTGAAAAAGAATAACCTGAAATTTCTCAAGGGACTCAAGAGTAGCATGGCAAATTCCAACTTCAAATAAATAAGGGATGTTTAACACTACAGGTTCAAAGCTTAAAGAAACCTCCCATTCAATTTTGACTGTTTCAAGAAGGACAATCAAAGAATGATCAAGAACAGTATGGTGGGAAAAATGGATCAAGGAGTGGTATAAAAAACTTAAGAATCCAAATGAATGGGTTATTCTTCATCTAGAAAGGCTGCTGGTTGGTGATAAGGAAAAGGGCCAAAGAAGGGCGGATCAGAGCTTTGAGTATGGAGGCTCAAGGATCAGGGGGAAAAAAAAGATATGACCAGGGTAAGGATTTTGGATTTCTTGGATAAAGGGGAAGAGTGCCACAGATTTATTGATTGATACCACAATGGATGATGGGAAAAAGACAGGGGAGAGCCCCTCCTTTTATGGTAAAGATACCCTCTAGACTATTTAAAAGAGGATACACATATGAGAACAGAAATATATATATATATATATATATATATATATTAATAGGATAAATGGAAACACCCTGCAGGTGGAGAAGAGCAGCAGATGAGCTCCAGCAGCTGCAACAGCTGCAATGGTTTCACAGCGGGGGGAGAGAAAAGAGATGAAAGCCAGAATGGCTTGCGACAATGGTTGGGGGAGTTGAGTAGAAGCCCCCAGTTGCTGATGGATCGTGACAGAAATGTTGATGAAGCAGGATTTGAGGAGGATTACTGGTGGGGACCGTCAGCAAGACAGCTGAAAGACAATGACAGCAAGAGCAAAGGGTATTTGAAAATTTGGAAGCAAGGCTTGACTGCAAGCACCAGGCTGGGAGATGGTTGCTCTACCTTGCCAAAGAAGATCACTGTTATTGAGAAGTGGGCTAATTGGTCAACAGTCTTGATGATTGGTTGATTGGGGTTGATCCTGGATTGTCCTTCTTGGGAAGGTTGGAGATTTGTAAAGAGTGGCCAAGAGGAATGATGATGCAATTTTGAAGGTGGCGACCATTGATGGTGGCCTTTGTTGTTGTTTCCAATGACAATAATGGGATTGGTTGTTGGCAGCAGTTGACAATAATGATTATGGGGTAGGTTAGTTGGAGATTGATGATGATGAGAATGATGAGGAAATCCTTTGGCGCCCTCTTGGACAAAAATCTGGCCAAGAAACGTAAAGGAGTTGAACCCAAGACCTGGGAACCTGAAAACTCCAGGGGCCCTTCCTAGACTGCTAGAACTGGGGGAACTTGGGAAGAGATAAAAATGAAGGTTGCCATACCAAAAAAATCTTTTTTTGATAGATAGATGAAAAAATATATATAAAAGAAATTTAAAATTTTTCCCTTTTCTTATGAGGTGTCCCAAATTGTTCACTACAGAGTGCTTCTGAAATATAATTAATTATTCCTCTCACATTCTTTCTTTCTATCTCTACATAAATATCTCCTTTATTTCTATTTTTTTTCTTATCTATGTTCTTTTTCTATATTCATCTCCAGATTCATGTCAGTAAAACACATGTCATGTCCACTCATCTTTGCTTATGCATCTTTAATTCCAACATGGCCTCCTATCTCCATTTTTACTTTGATCTCTCACCTTTCACTGAAACACATGAAAAACAATATTCTTGTAATACCTGAGGAAATGATTTGAGACGCATGGAAGGACTCTTGCCTCATCCTTCCATTTGCTCTACTTCCTGTGAATCCTCAGGTGAATTTTTCATTTTCTTTTTCATATCAATTATTCTTTTTTATCATCTGAAATATGATTCTTCCATTTTATATCCTTTGTGATACTCAGGAAGCCAAAAAAATGCAAATATTACTAAATCAAATAATGTGCAGTGTTGAGTATTATACCTCTCTCATCTCTTCCTGTACCTCTGAGTGCTTGAGTACTCTTCCACACATTTCTGACTGCACCTCTTTGCACAGGTGCGCACTGAGTCAAGGACGGGGACTTCCTCTCATTCACACTTGGTCTCACCCCTTCTTACCAGTCCCAAGATCATCATCAACCTAACATTCTATCTTCTTCTTCCAATCATTCTATCTTCCTCTTCTTCTCTCTATTTTCTTCTTTCTGACTTTCTTATTTTCTTCCATTTCTATTTTCTTTTCAAATCTCCTCTACGACCAACATCCCACCATCAAATAATTGCTCGACTCAAATAAATCAATCTGTGACCGGTAAGATGACAATAACTCCAAAAAGACCTCATTGAACTCAATCTGACTCCATACTTTGAATAGTCCATCCCCATCTATACTTGAATTGTATCTCTTTCTGTTCTTCTATTGTCTTTCCGTCTATAGATCTTCCTCAACTCAAAGCTGTCTCATTAAACAACGCTCATTGATCAACGCTGTAGGACCCTACACTTCTATCTCCCTATTTTATTTATCTTTCTTTGAAGTCTGCTTCTGATGCGCTTCCTTTTTGGTTTTCTTTGATTTCTCAGCCTGCGGTTTATAGGTTCTCAAGAAATCCAATCAAATCTTAGTATTCAGCATCATCAAATCATCCAAATATCATTAATAAAGATCCTGTAACTAAAATAATTCACGGGTCCTACAGATTCAGGGGCAGCTGAGCCGCAGAAGCAAGAGGACATGCCAACGCAGCTCTGGCTGGCTTGATAGCTTTCAGCTTGCTACTATGTACAGAGCAACCTGTCATAGCAACAAAAAAACTATAAAAAATAAGAATATCTAAATTAAAAAAGGAGCAGTGAGAAATACATAGATATTAATGAAGAAATGTATTCCTCACCCAAAATTAGGTAGGGTCACTCACTGACCCCACCCTTGAAATCCAAGTCCTTACATTTTTAAAATAATTAAAAAGAAAATTACTAAAAATTACAACACCAGTATGGCACCTTTTTTCCATTTTAACATTTCACACATGTTGTCACGTATGGGGTTTACACCTAAAATTCACTCAGAATTGAGCTGTTGTGTATATTTTAGGATTTAAACGCGGAAATGTGTTATGTCACAATTCCCGCGCGCAGCCCCGCATCATTACATACCCCTACTTACTCATGGCAGCAGTCTCCCGCATACTAGAGACCCGTGCGCAGCCAATTCTGCCACGCACGCAGCGGATCCCACCCTGCGCGCATCTGAACTGACTGATCCCTGTGTCTGGATCCATTGTGACTAATCTGACAACCAGGTATCGCTCAAAAGAGCTAAAACCTAATTAGGGTTGCCTGGCAAATGTAACAAGTTGAAATATGCATTATTAATAATCTAAAATGATCAAAAATTAATTAAAATTAATAAAAACTAAGTTTAGTGCATTTTTTAATGATAAATAAAAGATCAAGGATTACCACTTAAATAACTGACTCTGATCTTTGAAGACCACGAAAGACTACAAGGGGTGTTCATAAAAATTATTAAAAATTATCTACGTGATCAGCAAATAATATTCAATCAGTAAATTTCCACATCTAATCACTTTCAAGCAATAATGATGGTATAAATGAAGGATGAGTGCAGAATGATCAAATTTAGGCCTTAATAGATTAACAGATCCTGTGGCTGAAATAGTACAACAATCCAGCAGATCTAAGGTCAGCTGATTAACAGCACCAAGTGGACGTGCTAATCGTACTATTACTGGCTTTCCAGCTTCAGCCCACAAGCAGAACCCTTCCTATGCGCCCTGAGAAGCTCAAAATCACCCCAAAAAGGTATTTATACAGACCTACTTGGATCCATTATTCCATCATCAGTTTACCAGGAATTATTATTATCAATCAGACACCTTGTCATTGTTATTCAAGTGCTTATGAAGAGTCTAAGAAAGTTTTTTATGAACAAGTCTGTAGTATTATTATTCATTTCTTAAAACCAAAAACCCTAGAAATTTAGTCAGGCAATCCATCCCATCTGCTCTGAAACCTTTCTTATTATTGCAGTATTTTCGTGATAAAGTGCTAAGAGTGAATTTTTCCTATCCTGTCTAGGCCAGTGTGCTGTTATTCCCGGCCATTAGTGGAATAAGCCCTTTATAAGGCACCCATCTTCATTCCAAGGTTCTTAAACTGCCTAAGGAGGCCCCTTGAAGAGAGTTTGCTTTTTCTGTAAAGACCCCCAGTAGTATAATACTGTGGCCCCTCTTTTATATACATATTGAAAACCTTTTATTACCTAACCAATTAAACCTTGCAACTGCTCTTATTATATTATTTATTTGAGCCTCTAAGCGTTTATTTTTGGAACAATTATTATTATTATTATTCCAGTATTTTTATCACTCTCTGTAGCTAAAGGACTGCAAGGTTCCTGGTATCAGAGGGCTGACAATAGCCCTAGCCTATGAGCTTGAAGCTCTCAATCTACCCTGAGAAAGATCTCTTCACCCAAAAAAGGTACTCCTAATATACTGCTTTGGCTCTATTGACACCAGGATTCATTAGTCATCATCCAGTCCCTTTGAAATCAATTTTCAGGTGCTTAAAAGAGATAATTAGATGATATATGGCCTCATTCTGATAGTATTATTTTTAATTCATCACCATTTTCATTTTTCTAATTGAAGATAAATCATCAAGAAAACCACCTTTTATCTGAAACCTGTCAAAAATAAACCAATGCAGGTAAATTTGTAATTTCTCAGAGAAGTAAGTAATTTCCCTCCTGCCTTAGCTTGTGTGCTTTTATTCCTTGCCAATGGACCATTTTTTATTAATAATTAAGTCTTCTAAATTCAAAAGGTTCCCATTTTCTGGGATAAAAGCTTAAGGTTCAAAGTTTGATGCCCTGAAGAGAACACAGTCAGCAAAAGTGAGACTCATATTTTGACCATTAGTTATCCATTATACTTCAAAAATTTAAAAATAACCATATAAAACTTGCACTTACTGCAATCAGATTAACCCCTTTAGAGTCTTAAACCTGCTTATTTTTAAGAATATTATTATTCTTTCACTACCCTGTAGCTAGAGGACAGCAATGTTCCTGGTATCATACAGCTTAAACTGTGAAACCTAGGAATACATGAATATTTAGGGATGACCCATGGGATCAAGAATTCTCACCCTCACTTCCAAAGCAAAATGGAGACTTTCCAGGGAACTTCACCAGACTAGGATGCAAAATGGTATAAATTGATGATTTCATCATATAATATGATGAGTGGTGTTGGGAAAATGATTAATTGCTGTAAGAAGTGATCATTTTTGAAGGGACTAGGCACAGTGTGATAACAAAAATTAGTTGAGGAGTAAATAAAATGATGAAAAATAAATGAAGAAACAAAAGTGACAAGAAAATCTATCAGGGTCTGAATGAAATCTTACCAGAAATTCAAAGACAAGATTGGCCAAAAGGAGCAATGAGTTGAGGATTGAGGAAATTTGGGGAGTTGATTTTTGAGGCAATTGAGGTTGGAAACAAAGCAGTGGTAGTTGATGAGAGATGGGTTCAAGTGGCAAGAGAAGCAGGAAGAAAAGAAAGAGAAATTGAAAAGAAAAGGAAGACAGTTGAAAAAGAAAAAAGAAGAAAAAAATTGAAACTCTAAAAGATTCAACAGATTCAAGAAGCTCCAATCAGAAGGTCCTCTCTTCCAGTGCGGGAAGCTGGGAACAAATTGGGGCCAGCTTTAAGGTGACAGATATGGGGCGCGGGCTTATTGGATTGGTGGAGATTCAAGCAGGAAGCAGGATATTTAGGAGATTCAATGCCCCTTGTGGCTGGAAGGGTTTCAGGGTAACAGGAATGAGGATCAACAACAGAACAACAGAAGAAGTTTTCCAAGGGAGAATTTAGGTAAAGCTTTTCTCAGGCTTTCTGAAATCATGTTGCCAGAAGGAATGAGTTTTATCTTGAGAGTTTTGGCCTTCAGTTCCTAGTGGATGGCTTTTGTTTTTATGTCTATGTTGCTAGTTTTAGATTTTCAGAAAAATTTCTTTTATTTTTTGTCCAATTGCTTGTTGTATAGCAGACTATGTTAAATGGTTTTTGACAAAAAAAAAAATTCCTTGAATCCGGATAGCCTTTAGAAAGGATTTGAAAAGCAGGTTGAGTTTGGCCTTTGTGGTGGAGTGACTGAAATTTTTCTGGACGTAACTGCCCCAGGATATGAGGGAACCAAACAGAAGAGTGAGTTGACCACATTGATAGTGTTTTTGTTGAGATCATTATTCCAGGATGCATTGAGGAAACATTGAAGTTGAGCTTTGGGTTTTTCACTTCAAGGAAGAGGGAGAGGAATTCTGTTGCTTTTGTTTATTTCCAACAATGCTTGAGTTCCTGCCTGTGGCTGATCCCAGGACTTTCACAGAATTCTGCAAGGCTGGAAACCACATAGCTGATTTCTGGTTGAGTGAGACAGGAAATATATTTCATCAAGAAAATGGCAGATCTGTAGTTAATTTTTAATGCTTTGAGTTTTTCATGTTATTCACCAGTGGAGGGTTGAAGGTTAAGATTAGCTGTGAGCAGAATTGAAGAGGGTTGAAAGTTGCTCAGTTTGAGTTATTCCACACCATTTTAAAAGTGATTTGTTTGAGAGAGAAAGATTTTCTTGTCTGTTTGAGTGTATTTAATTCAAAGAATAGTTTTTGGATTTTGAGCAGTCAAGTTGAGAAATTGTTGGAGAACATTTTCCTTGAATTGGTTTACAAGACTGACCAGGATGAGATTTTTGATGTGGAAGAAGATTATGGATTTCAATTGGGGTTATAGGTAAAGGAAGGGATATTAAGAATATTCATTAACCCCCTGACTGGTCAGGTAGCCAGTTAGTGTTGAACCAGTTCAGAGGAGCTTGTTTTAGCCCATAAAGAGATTTATATATCAAAAGGTACTTAGATTTTTGTTTTGATCCTTCTGGTTTATTTAATGATGAATTGTTCCCTGAGATGTGCGTGAATTAATTCATTCTTTAAGTCAAATGGAATGATTGGAAGTGAGTGGTGTAAGACTTAGAGAAGAGAAATCCTGAGTGAGGCCACCTTGCCAGTGTAGAGAAACCTGTGGGACTATATAAATAATTTAGAAAATATCTTTCTGGTAATACTTGAAGGGGAATTTAGTATACTTCTTATACTTTAGATTATAAGTAAGACTAAGGTGGTTTTGAATTGCCTTCCCTTCTACTACTATAGTAGGTCTGAAAAATAATTTATTTAAATGAATTCCTGGTTTCTTTGAGACTTAAAATAGGTCTCAGATCAGACCAAGATTAAGTATTAACTTTTATTGGTAGTATTTGTGGAAAAATGAGGAAGATGTGTTGCATTCTTTGTTAATTTTTTATCAGATATATTTGATATTAACAAACATCCCAATATTAAAGTGTTCAAGGGTTTATCAAAGGGATGGTTCAGGAGAGGACCAAAAGATGGTTTGACCCAAAGGAGGATGGGAAGAGGAAAGTTTGGTAGTTTCTTTTTTTTGTGCGTTCTTTCTCTGTAACGGTTATTCATTGATTGATGGGTGGTTCTTCTTTAATTTTGTGCTCAATATTTAGGTCAAAGTAGAGCCCTTACCCAATCACCTGTTGGTTGGTTTAATTGGTTCAAAATGGGTGATAACTTGGTCTCTCATTCCCTGTTTCTTTATAATTGGTTCACTAATTATATTTAATCTGCTTAGGTACCACAGATGGATGGACCAAGAGGGCCTGAGGTGTTCTTGATGGGTGATAGGTATGAGATGGTTGAGTTGATAAAACCTGGATAGGGCAGAGATAAAAAGAAAATTCATGCCCCCAGGGGTGCTCAAGGCTGCCCCTGAGGGTTCTCCATGTTCTAATGAGGAACAGTGAGATACCATCACTTGTGAAATTTCTGCTGGTTGGTACAAGCTTGTACAGTTACATGAGGCATTTCTGCTGGTTGGGAAAATCTTTTACAGGGGTTTCTTGCATGCACAGCCCTGCATAAACTGCTGAAAATTGCAGATTAAATATATTCCTGTGCATTACTGGTGTTTGCTTTGGTTCTACTTGTTTCTACCTACATGTGTTGCTGTGAAATCACTGGTGGTTTGTTTCCTTGTAATTGCTTTTACCTTCATATTTTTATGTGCATTATGGTGATTTGTTTGGTGCTGCATGGTCTTGACTGCCTGCATACATTGCTGCGTAGCCCTATGGTACTTGCACTGGTTGGTTGTTTGGTATCACATTCTTCGGACTACATAAATTGCTGTGTGGTTGTGGGATTTTTTGGTACTACATTCTTCTTGCTTCCTGCATATATTGCTGGTTAACTCACGGTTTCTTGTACTGGTGGGTTGTTTGGTATTACATGCTTCTGACTACATGAACTACTGTGTGTTGCTGAGTTTTTTTGGTACTGGTAGTTTTTTTTGTATCACATTCTACTTGATGCATAAATTGCTGTGTTGTGTTGTGGTGGGTTGGTCCTGATAGTTTTTTTGGTTCTGGTTGAGACTTCCATCCCCTCCTTCCTGTACTGTTACTGTATACTCCTGCAAATCACTCTGTATGTATATTTTCTTGTTTTTTTGTTTCTGGTTGAGACTGGGTTGACTTCCTCCTGCCTATACTGTTTCTGTATACTTCTGCACGGCCTCCTGAATGTATATTTTCTTGAATTCTGGGTGAGGCCACAGGAGATAAACTATCTGCACTGCCTTCTGTGACTTTATTGCTGTATTTTGGCTGAGGTGACCGGGTTTTTTAAGGTCCCTTTGTTGAGGGTAAGATGTCACTGGTATGCACTTGAGTATTTCCAAGTTCTGTCCTTATGCCTTCCAAAGATCTGTTAAACCTGCTTGGTTATGATTTTGCCACATTTGAAGGTTTCTTGGGCTGTATCTTTGAATCCATGAGGGAAACAAGGGTACTTTGGCCGACTGACTATAAGTTATTCTTGATGAAGAATCTGTTTCTGAGGTTTATCTGAGGGCTTGAGCTTTTATTATACTATAATAGCAATTCCAACGGCTATAGGACTTTCATCCTCCTGGATGCCAAGACTCTTGCTATCCTTTAACTAACAGAGGTGATAGAATAAATAATAAATATATTATTTAATAAATGCAGCACAAATACATAAAATATTTGGATAAAGCTTATTGCAAGCTAAATTGGTTTGGATATGGTTTATTTTTATAAATCAATATAGATACATTGATTATTAAATATTTTTATAGAGGGACCACAATTATATTGGGGATATTTAAAACCTCTCTTCAGGTAATTCAGTATGAAAACACCCAGAACTGGTTACTTTGGGCCCTTTAGTTTAAAGGATATTTTGCCCAAAAATAATATGTATATAAAATACACGGTGGAGTGGCAGGGCTTTGTAACCAAGCTGATACGACAGAGAAAGGATAATAAAACTCACTGATATTTTATTCAATCCTTTGGGTACCTGTTAGGAAGGTGCAATGATGGGTTAAGCCTGTATACTGGGGTTATAAGGTTGTTCAGAAGTTTAAATTGATGAATGGGGTTGAGTACTGATATTATTAATCAGACTAAATCATAAATCACTTAATTATCTCTTATAAGTATTTGATTATTGTTGAGTTGACAGCTGCACTCACTTTGAGTTCTCACATCTCCCGGTGTCATCACTCAAAACCTGGATAGTTCTCCTTGCACCATTCCACCTTTTTATCTGCTCCTCCAGTCTCACTCAGTCTTGCTCAATTCCTCACCAGTCTCTTGCTTGCTCCTCCCTTTCCACCCATTGTTCCTTAATTTTTCCTTGATCCCTCTCCGATCCTCAATCCTTCCTCATCCCTTCTCTCCCACTTTTCTTCAATCTTGCCTCACCCTTGATTCCCTTTCTAAAGTCTCAGCATCAACCACGTCTCACCCTCAACTCCTTTCTTCGATTCTCAGCGTTCCCCCTCAATAATCCTCAACTCATCTCCTCAAGGCCCTGTCCCATTCAACAGCTTTCAACTTCATGTTCTGTCTAGCTGTGAGACAACCTATCTTCTTTCCAGTCTTGCCTTTGCAACTCATATTCATACTTTTTTTGTTTTGACTCTTCCCCTTAGTCCTCCTCCCTTCTCCTGTCTTCCTTGGTTCCTGCAGTGGTGTCCCATCTTTCATTTACTCACTGACCAACCTGTCCCACCGGTAAGATGCTCTCTCTGTCATCTCTGAGTGTCTCAGTATTGTTTCCTTAAGCTTGTTTTTCCTCCTTGTTGAAGATTCTTCTGGGCCTAGAATTTGAAATCCATCTCTCAAGTTTTCAATTACCTTGGAACAGTTTCTGGATGTAAATATAACTGGGTCTCTTGGTATCAATATCCTCTAAAGAGCTCTTTATTTATAGCTTTTGGAGTCCCAATATTGTCCTTCTGAGTGGTACAGGGGCTCAAAGGGATGAACAATGAGGCTAGCAGGGTAAACAGTGGTAGCCTGTCACGTTTCCTTGGTTCTGTAACACGGGTAACATCTAATTCCACAGGGTATGGGAATTATTCTACTTTATAATTGATGTTTGGACGTGTGAATAACACTAATCTGTCCTTTTTATTTATTATTTAATTGATTATCCTTATTGAATGTTACCAGTAAGTTAATAATTCTTATAATAGACATTCCTAAGGATAATCTGATATCACGCAAGTTCTCATTATGTATTAAATAATTGGTGTCAGCTTGCTACTATATACAAAGCAAAACTGTCAAATAGTAACACAAAATATGAAAAATAAGAATACCTAAATTAACAAAGTAAGGAGTAAGCAATCCATAAATATTATTACAGGAATGGATTCCTCACCCAAAATTAGGTAGGTGTCACACAGAGGCTTGACACAAAGCCAGGGAGGCATTAACTAACAGTAGGAAGGAGACTAGTACCGGAAGAGATCCGAGATGGATCAGGCTGAAGGTTCAGCAAAAGGGAGTAAAGACTCCAAGGTGGGTGAAAACCCAAAGAGGACTCAAGATGAGTCAGGATGATACTAGTAGGAAGGACATTCCAGAAGGAGTGGACTGAGAGCTAGGGTGCAGAACAAGAAGAATTAATTTCTTAAGGAAAGACTTGAAAGTGTAGGATGAGTCGAGTTTATATAGTGCTAGGTACAACCTGTGATACTATTGGCTTGTAACATGTCAATGATATCTGAGAGGCTGACTAATCACATGTATTACATAATCACAACTACTATCTGTGTCATAGGTATGACAGAATTCCCCTGGGAAAAACAGGTGTGCTCCTGAACACCATTAAAGAAAGAAAAGGAACAAAAACTGATTGGCACAATTACTCATAGGCTGGAGAGGCCAGGTGATTTGAAAAGAACGTAAATTGATGAGGAGGAGAGCCATGAGTGTGTCAGGGAAGTTGCCCTATTGTATAAAGTTTGTTGCGACATGGTTGAGCGCGCGGATTGCTGAGTTGACATGGGGCAGAGCGATGGACAGGTGCGCAAGACTGAAAGGACGGGTAGTGCAAGGTAGACTAGGGGAAAAAGCTGCAAGGTTAGGTAAGCAGTTCATGTCGAAATGTCAAAGCGTTGAAGGTGCCCAAGCGCTGGGATGTTGAGGCATCAAAGCTTCAAGGCCTCAAAGTAAGTCGCACAAAGTCGAAGGGCCAGCCGCGCAAGGCCAACGGGCAGGAAGATCGAGGCAGAGCAAGCAAGCAATGTTGAGGTTGGGCAAGTGAACAATGACAAGACTGGGGGTCCGACATGTTGAGCGGACCAGCAAGTCGTGCAAAGATTGGCAGATGGCAATGGTGGGGGAGCAAAAGTCATATTGCATGATTGGGTAGTATCGGGATGGTGCAATCGCTCGTTGCCTCTCTGAAGGCAATGCGCGCGAGCGACAATGAGATCGCTGGTCGCCCAGGATGATGCCACTGTTCTCCTCCTCGTCAAAGGCAAAGAAAGCGAGCAACAAAGATTGGTTGCTGGGGGCGGAGCAAAAAAAAAAGAAAAAAACGGCGATGAGGCCAATTGTTTGTGATGAGCCGCTCGTTTGTTGTCTTGCCAAAGGGGGGGCGGCGAGCAACGTTCAGAGGTTGCACAAAGTTGACAAGGTCAATCTGCGCAATGCTGATTGGTGAATCGCGCAAGGTTGAGGAGAACAGCCTGCACAACCACTGGATGAGCAAAGAGGGGTTTGCAGAGGATGAGGACCTGGTAGCAATGAGGGGAAGTGGATTGGGTTGATGAGGGTTTGACAATGAGTGACAGAGCCAGGGAGTAGGAATAGAGGGCGGATTGTTTTAACTAATCCAATGGTTTTTGGATGCTAGACATTCCAAGACTACACCAAGTATGGTGTGGAAGGTAAGGGAAAGCGGAAGAAGATGTGTTGATAGAGGAAAGTCAGGTCCGAAATGGACAAGACAAACTATACAAGTATCAAGCAGTAGTATCAGGGAGCTAACTATGGTCAATTACAAGTAAGAAATAAATTCTTATGTCACACGGAGGCTCAACACAAAGCCAGGGTGGCATTAACTAACAGTAGGAAGGAGACTAGTACCGGGAGAGATCCAAGATGGATCAGGCTGAAGGTTCAGCAAAAGGGAGTAAAGACTCCAAGGTGGGTGAAAACCCAAAGAGGACTCAAGATGAGTCAGGATGATACTAGTAGGAAGGACACTCCAGAAGGAGTGGACTGAGAGCAAGGGTGCAGAACAAGAAGAATTGATTTCTTAAGAAAAGACTTGAAAGTGTAGGATGAGTTGAGTTTATATAGTGCTAGGTACAACCTGTGATACTATTGGCTTGTAACATGTCAATGATATCTGAGAGGCTGACTAATCACATGTATTACATAATCACAACTACTATCTGTTTCATAGGTATGACAGTAGGGTAACTCACAGACCCCACCCTTGAATTCCAAGTCCTTATATTTTTAAAATAATTAAAAAGAAAAAGTAATAAAATTTACGACACCTGTATGGCACTTTTTGGCCTTTCTAACATTTCACAAGTATTGTCACGTATAGGGTTTTCACCTCAAATTCACTCAGAATTGAGGTGTTGTGTATACTTTAGGAGTTACACACGGAAATGTGTTATGTCACAATTCCCGCGCGCATCCCTGCATCATTAAATAACCCTATGTACTAGCAGCAGCAGGATCCCGCATACTAGAGACCCGCGCGCAGCTAATTCTGCCACGCATGCAGCGCATCCTACCCTGCGCGCATCTGTACTACTGATCCCCGCGCCTGGATCCGTGGTGACTAATCTGACAACCAGGTACCGCTCAGAAGAGCTACAACCTAGTTAGGGTTGCCTAGTATATGTAACAAACGGAGATATGCATTACTAATGATCTAAAAAGATCAAAACTCAAATAAAATTAATGAAAATTAAGATTTAAAAATTTTTTAATAATAAATCAAAGATCAAGGACTACCACGTAAACCACAGATCTTGATCTTTGAAGACAACAAAACACTACAAGAAGTGTTCATAAAAATTATTAAAAATTATCTAATTGATAAGCAGATGACGGAAAATCAGTAAAAATCCACATCTGCATGCTTCAAAGCAATATCAATACTACAAATAAAGGATGAGTACAGAATGATCAAATTTACGCCATAAGTAATTAACAGATCCTGTGGCTAAAATGGTACAGAAATCCAGCAGATCTAAGGATAGCTGATTGACAGCACCGAGTAGACGTGCTAATCTTGCCCTGACTAGCTTTCCAGCCTCAGCCCACAAGCAGAACCCTCTCTACGTGCTCTGAGAAGACCAAAATCACCCCAAAAAGGTATTTATACAGACCTCTTTGGATCCATTATTCAATCAGTTTTACCAGGAATTATTTATTATCAATCAGAAACTGTGTCATTGTTAATCAAGTGCTTATATGAAGATAAGCAAGTGATTTATGACTTAGTCTGCAGTAGTATTATTTTACCTCTGTAGCCAATCCACCATTGAAGTTTTGTCAAGCAATCTACCCCATCTGCTCTGAAACCCTTCCAATTATTCCAGGATTCTCGTGCTAAAGTTCTCAGAGTGAGTGTTACCCTTCCTTTCTAGGCTGCTTGTGCTGTTAAGCCCGGCCATCAGTGGAATAAGTCCTTTCTGAGGCACCCATATTCATTCCAAGGTTCTTAAAAACAGCCTAAGGAGGCCCCTTGAAGAGAGGTTGCTAGTCTGTAAAGATCCCCAGTAGTATAATACTGTGGCCCCTCTTTTATATTATATTGAAAACCCTTTACTATCAAACCAATTAAACCTTGCAACTTTTCTTATTTGAGCTTCTAAGGGTTTATTATTGGAATAATAATTATTATTATCATTCCAGAACTTTTATCACTCTCTGTAGCTAAAGGAATGCAAGGTTCCTGGTATCAGAGAGCTGACAATTGGAGTAAAGTAATGATATTGATTTTACTCTTTATTTTCGAAATTCAGTTGATTTACTAAAATAATTAATTAAAAATGTAAGTAATGGGTGTTCATGTAATATTCTTGAATAATAAGTTTCTTAGTATGCCACAAAAATGTTGATGTCTAGAAATTTTCTCAATAGTATATTCAATTATTTTAATATATTTTTAGAAGTAGTCATTATCTTATTTTTGAAATTTTTGGTACTTTGAATTATATTTAATAAAAAATACATATAAAGGCTATTTAAGTATTTTTATATAATTTTATGTATTTTTAGACTATCTAATATCCACAGGAACATTTATTTCATATTTAGAATTTTCCCCTGTAGGGTTTAGCATTTTTACACGGTACCTAGGTTTCTCAGGCGGCCTGTCACTTTGTCAACCCATAGTCCCACGGCTGTGTACTTGTCAGAGGCCCAGGGCTGCGTACACGTCTTCGAAAGAGTGAAAGAGCTGTATCTCAGCAGGGCTGGGGTGCATTGGTTGCTGCTGCTACGCGCGGGAATTGTGACAGAACACATTTCCTTCTGTAACTCCTAAAATATACACAAAACCTCAATTCTGACTGAATTTTAGGTGTAAAACCTATACATGACAGTACATGTGGAACATATACATGACAGTACATGTGGCTTGCATCGATGTGTTTCTTTTGCAAGTGATGTTTGGGATTTTTTGCAAGGGCTTCCGCTCCTTTGTTATTGGGAAAAATTTAGACGGGGGCATCTCCTTGTAGGCGGAGCTCACAGAGGACGTTACAGAGCCATAATCCTTCTTTGCAGGAGTCAGATAAGGCTTTGTATTTGGCCTCGGAGCTTGAGAGGGAGACAGTCGGCTGCTTCCTTGATTTCCAGGAGATAGCTCCAAAACCAAGGCGGAACGCATAACCTGAAATGGAACTCCAATTGTCCCTATCTTCTGCCCAGTGGGAGTTGGAGTAGCCAACTAGCTCAAGATTATTGCCTCCAAGAGTGAGACAGACAGAAGTTTTTGGTGGCGTTGAGATATCACAGTATCCGGATAGCGGTGTTCCAGTGGTCAAGGGATGGATCTTGCAGAAACTGAGACAGTTTGTTGACCGCAAACAAGATGTCGGGACGGGTACATTGGGATACCCAGATTAATGATCCAATGAGTTGATTGTACTGAGGGGGGGACTTAGGGGAGGTAGGTGACCGCTTGGAGAGGAATTTGCAATTTATGTTGGTTGGAGAGATGGCTGGAGTGGAAGAGGGAGGAAGAAAGGAGGAGAAGAAGGAGGAGATGTAGTGGCTTTGGCCCAAAGAGACCGTGCGCAAAGGAATGTCCCGGTGGATGGATGTGGAAAGGAACAGTGACAGGTCCTCATCGGAACCAATGGAGAAGCTTTTCCCAACGTCTGAGATGAAGTATTTAACAAAGTCCGGTCAGCCAACTACAGCTAGGTCATTGATGTGTGCAGTGATGGCGCCTACAAGAACACCACGCGAGAGCTTGAAGTAAAGGGAGGGGTTGTAAGACAAGCGCATCAAACCAAGGGATAGAAGGGCTGAGTTTAATTCGATATTCCACTGTCTTGGAGACTGTCAAAGGCCATTGATTTCCCTGGAGACCTTGCACACCCAGTCGGGATGAGCGGGATCTACAAAACCCGGAGGCTGGGACATATATACGGGTTTGTCTAAATGGCCTTTCAGGAAAGCTGTTTTGAAATTGACCTGACGGCCAACCCACCCTTTTTTGCCTAACGGGGACAGGAGTAATTGCAGAGTTTCAAGAAGGAGTGTGGGAGCGAAGACTTTGGAAAAATCCAACCCTTGAACTTGCGAGAATCCCATGGGCACTAGACAAGCCTTAATCTTGATGATGGATCCATTGGCGCGTTGCTTGACTTTGAAGACCCATTTACAGCGTATGATCTTCCGACTGGCAGGTGGGGGAACAAGCACCCAGGTGTTCATGCCTCAAAGAGAGGAGATTTCTTTGTGGGCGGAAGTAATCCAACAGTTGCGATGAGGCAACTTCATTAACTGCTTCCAGGTCTTAGGCGCGAGGAGATTGTCTTTCACTTTGGCTGATTGGGAGTAGTTCCCGAAGCAAGAAGGAGGGCAAGTAACCCTGGAAGAACAACGGGGGAGAGAGGGAGGGGACGGGGAACAACAAGCAGAGGGGACAGGAACAGGACTGGGAAGAGAGGGCGGAGCAATGAAAGGAATTGGTGGAGAGGGATGCGGAGAGGATACGGGGGAGTTGACCGGCAATCCAGATTTGAATGAGGAAAGGGGAAGTGACAGGAGGGGCGGGAAAACTGAATTGTCAGAAGGACTGGGGCTGGGACTGGGGTGACAAGGACAGTGGGTTGAATCAGTTGGGAGGGAGACTTGCGCATCAGGAGACAACTTGGAGGGAGGAGATGCAGGGATGAGATTGGAGTCACCAGCAGGAACGGAAGAAGGAGGAGGGGGTGGGGGTGGAACGATGGGAGAGGAAGAGTCATTGAGAGAAGCAGAGGAAGGAGGAAGAGAAGGAGGGGGGGAAGGTGGAAAAGAAGTCCAATGGAGTTCAGCAAGGATGGGAAGGTGATTTGTATTTGTGTCTGGATTTGAGGAGCCATAAGGAAAGAGGGTGTTGTTAAAGAGACAGTCCCTAGACTTAATGATCTTCTTGTTGACAATGTCCAGAAGCACGTAGCCATTCCCTTGACTGAGATAGGATAACAGAACTGACGGGCGAGCTTTTGGTGAAAGCTTTTGTCAATTGTGTTTGGGTACTTTGTACCAGGTAAGACATCCAAATGGGTGAAGGTAGGTTGGCAATACATTGTTCTGTTGAAGAATCAAGTTGGGAGAAGTGAAGCCCTGGGGAGTCTTGCATGGAAAGGAGTTGAAGGAAAAAAGAGAATGTCGGAGAGCATCAGCCCAGTAGTTTTTGGGGAGATTGGATGATAGGAGGGCGGATCTCATCAGATTTAAAATAGTCCTATTTGACCGTTTGGCTACGCCATTAAGCTGGAGAATGTGGAGGTCCTGGTTTGTGCGTGGTTCCTCTGAGTGATAGAAAAGTCTTCACTTTGTCGTTGATGTATTTGCCCCGTTTTCAGTGCAAAGAGAGCTGATGGAGCACTTATACTGATTCTCAAAAAAGGAAAAAAAGGTTTTTATGCACTCATAGGCATCTGATTTTTGTTGTAAGGGGTATGCAAAAAGTGCTTTAGAGCAGTCGTCTATGAAAGTAACAATGTATTCATACCCTTCTTGTGACATAGTTTTGAAACTGCATAAGTCTTAGTGTATGATTTGGCCTGGGAGATTCAACCGGTAGCTGAGACAAGAGTGAAATGGTGTTTGAGACATCTTGGATTGAATACATGTAGTGCATTGCTGTACTTCGTATTCATTATTCAGGCTGGGCTTGATATTGTGTGATTTTAAGAGTTTTCTGTTGAGACTGTGAAAATGAAGATGTGTCTGGTGGGAGTTGAACCCACAACCTCAGATAGACTGAGACACATACTAGAGTGCCGCCTTTACCAACTAGGCTACAGACGCTTGTGGCTGCCAGGGTTGTTTGGTATTACTGGTCTAGGTTCAACTGCACAGCCTCCGTACTGTGGTGATACATCATGTTAGCAGGTTTAACCTCAACACCCCCCCTTGCTACGTGATGTAGAAATAGGTATGGAAATACCCAGGTGAAAGTGTGATCAGTGTGGGGATTGAACCCGTGATAGGCTTACAGGGGATGATGGTCTTACAGGAAGCATTCACATCTTATTTAAGTCTCATAAGTAAGCAAGTATACACTCAGGTAGGCTCTGGGCTCATAACCTGTTGAGACTGTGAAAATGAAGATGTGTCTGGTGGGAGTTGAACCCACAACCTCAGATAGACTGAGACACATACTAGAGTGCTGCCTTTACCAACTAGGCTACAGACGCTTGTGGCTGCCAAGGTTGTTTGGTATTACTGGTCTAGGTTCAACTGCACAGCCTCCGTACTGTGGTGATACATCATGTTAGCAGGTTTAACCTCAACATTTTTGAAGTGATTTTAGATTGAGGCTTGAGAATCTAAAGTGGTAGCCAAAGAGAGTGTTGTCAGACAAAATCTTGACGCTTGAGAGAACTGATTGTTCTTGGATTACCTTCTTTGAAGGAAGATAGTATAGGTTTGATTTTCTATAACCAGTAGTGACTGGTGGAACATTGATGGAGAGGCTGGAGTCTTTGAAGATTTTGCACCCGTCGGAGGTACAAATTACGGCATATCCAGCATCACATAGGCTTGAGATGGACAGAAGTGGTTCGTGCAGATTAGGGACAACCAAGGCATTGATGTTACCAAAGGTCAGATCAAGAGTCCCTTCCATGCTGGATGCAATTGTTGAACCATTGGCCAGTCAAACTGAAGTGGAGCAGGGGAATTTGTTCTTGAGTTGTTCCTTTAAAGGAGTCATTGAGAACGTACAACCGGAGTCAAGATTAAAATCCGTGTTAGATCTGGGCTTCAGTTTTGTCAGATTGCAAGATGCGTATCCGGCATGGATTACTATTTCTGATTTGGAGAAATCATCCTCATCGTCATTTTTGTTTGTCGTCACAATATTGGCTTTGTTCAAATTTGGTTTGTTTTGATTCTGCTTGTTTTCTTTTGATTGATTGAGTGCTTCATGTACTTCCGGAAATCTGAAAAATGAATGACCCTTGATCTTGCAATTGGTGCAGTAATAGATTCTTGATGGATTCGGTCTGTTGGAATACTTGGTGTTGGTTTGGGATTTGGCTGAGTTTGCCACAAGCAAATCTTTGTTTCTGGTTTGTTGTCGCAGGTGTTCCTGTTTGAGTGCGTTTATAAGTTTGGAGGAAGGCACTGACTCTTCATTCATCATACTGGATACACATCCAAGCCAATTGTCTGGAAGAGAAAGAAGGATGGCCGTTGACTGGAGATTTTGTGCAGTGAGAGGGTTCTCAGGTGTAATGAGTGACAATAATTTTTCTCCGTAGGAGACTATCTCTGAAATATGAGCCTTCATTTCTTTGTTGTTCAGCTTGGTGAGAAGAAGCTTTTGAAGCCAGTACATTCGACTGCCTGATGAGCTGTCCTGATGTACTTCGCGGAGAGAGTTCCACATCCCAATTGCCCTTTATTCATGTTTTCTGATGAATTGGAAATTTGAAGGATTCATAGATCTTGATATAACTGAACATACTGCCAAGTTGTCTTTAGACCAGGTTTAATGATTCTGTTCTTGTGAATTGTTAGTAAGAAGATATATGACGCCAGATGCTCTGAAATGGATACGTAGTATCATTTCCCAGTCCAGGTAGTTCAAATCTGATCCTGGAGAGTTGAGAAGAATAATTGACGGTGTTTTTAAAACCGGATGGGATTTATTTTCATCCATAATTAAATAATGTAACAACACTTTTAGTACCAGATCCTTCAGAGATGATTTGATAGACGATTCGGTTGCGCCTCTGGGCTCATAACCTGTTGGACTGAGGGAACGCAGAGTATAAAACAAAGTAGAAGGATGAGATTTCATGATCAGAGAGAAATGATGATATCTGATATGAGAAACAGAATTGATGAAAAAGAACATAGCTTACCTGAGGGCACGCAGAGTAGAAAACAAAGTAGAAGGATGAGAGAAGAAGATCCTTCTTCTTTTCCCCAACTCTGCCCTCAGGTATACATGACTGGCCGAAGTTTCACACATGTCGTGACATTAATGGACAAGTATTTGATATTGAATATTGAAATTGAGACGTGTGCGCGCTAGCATAAAGAATGAGATGAGACTGTTGTGAGACATATATGGATAACAAGTTGATGACCAGGATAATGAACTGAGACTGATGAAGGTGAAAGAGATGAAAAGAATACTAAATAGAAATATAGAAAGAAAGAAATGTGAAAGTAAAAGACATGGAGAAATGGAGGTAAGTGTTTACTCCAACACTCAAAGCCATTTATTCCCAAATTATGCACTCAGGACTTCAACTCTCTGTCTCCTTGGTGCTTGATCATATGGTCCAAAACAAGAACACAGTTCAGGATAAACTCCCTGAGACAACAGACACCAAATAGGCTCTGTACCACTCCAACCATCAAAGAGAATTGAATTACCCATGATTCCAGGACAGGAAACACAATCCATCGGTGAAGTCCTTCTAACAATCCTCCTTCCAGGTAAAATTTCCTGAACTGAGACCAGAAAACCAACCTAACAAAGCTAGACGGGTATCCAAGAAGAAACCACAAGAGGAATCCCATTTTTACAGCTTCGACTGTGCTGCTGACAAAGCAAAGTCAGACCTTGAAGACCAATAAATTCTTGATAGCGGCTGTTTGATTCACATGTTTTGAAGCAAGGAATTATTCATCTCTCTAAAAGAAAACACAGGAGATGATACCATCAAAAAAGGAAAAAGAGGAGAAGGACTTCCTATCAAAGGCCTTGGCACCATAGAAATCTTGGACCAAGCTAAACAAATATGTCTAGACAAGGCAGCATGGGTTCCAGAAGCTACTGTCAATTTCATCTCACTAGGAGCCCTGCTAAACAAGGAATGCGTATTACAAGTCAAACTAAAAACCAAACCCTCCTCTTTCTCTCTCTGTTTCCATGGCAAGCCGCTTCTGACTGGCTTTATAGAGAAAAATTTACTCCTCATCAAATTTGGCGCCTCAAAAAAATCACAGCCTCTCTTGTGTTACCTAACTCAAACCAACATTAATGAACTTCACAAAAAACTAGGTCATGCAAGCATCAAACAAATAGAAAAACACCTAGTTCACAGCATTGGCAAAACTCTTGCTAGCAACTTTGAATTTTTAGCATGCAACAAGGCAAAAATCTCCAAGCATCCTTCCTTTTGACAGTACTCAAGCTCCTGCTTCCAGGGTCTTCAACTAAATTCATCTGGATCTCATGGGACCCTTGAATCCAACCAGCAAAGGAGGGATGCAATTTGCACTTACCATTGTCAATAACAAGTCAGGCTATCTCTCTTCCTTTCTGCTTGCTTCCAAAGATGCTGCCTCTGATACCATTGAATTTTTCATCAAAAACCAAGCTAAAAAACTGCTCAGATATCCCTCTGAGGTCATCTCCAAGGGAGGAGGAGAATTTTTGAACAAATATCTCAAACATTTCTTTAGGTCCAAAGCAATAAAACACATTATCAGTGAACCATACCACTCTCAACACAATGGGAAGGCAGAAAAAGCCAATTGCACCATCATGGAGTCAGTTTGCTTGGTGTTCAGTTCCACTTCCATACCCAAAAACTACTGGCACGTAGTCATTCAAAGCTGCTGCTTTTCTCTCAATCAAATTCCTTCCAAAAAAAACAAGGTGACGCCGTGGAAAATGCTTCAAAAGAATGACTTACCCTTGAAATATCTCCAGCCAATAGGTACCTCAGTAATCTATTTACTCAGCAACTCCAAAATGCCTTCAAAACTAAGTGAAAAAGGAGATGAGGGAGTTCTCCCAGGTTATAATCCTTGTCTCTTCTCTTGCAAAATTGTATCCAGAAGTGGAAACATCATTGAGACAAAAAATGTCAAGTTCATGAATAAGCAACCAATTACCAACCTTGAACTTCCTACAAGCGGGCCAGAAGCCAAGGGTACCACTCAACCAACTTAGAATGAGGGTCTCAAAGGTCGCAAAGCCAGTAAAGACACAACAGCTGTTGAACTCAAAGAAGACATCAAACCTCCCACAAAATCCGCTGCGGAGCCAGACCACTCAGAATCAGATAGCTCAGGCTCCAAGGTTCTCAAGACCCTTAGACCCAATCTATGTAACCAAATTCAACTCAAGCCTCCCCAAAGATACAGGTACTATCACTTTAATGTACCAAAAAACATCCACAAAGGGCTCAAAAATCCAACCTGGGTACCTCCTATCAACGAAGAACTCAATACAATAGAGGAACTCAAGGTTTGGGAAGATGCCAATGAGTCAGAAGTCACAAATCCCCTTGACACTGTCTGGGCCTTCCAATGAAAAAAAGATCTGCACACCGGTAACACTACCCTCAAGGCTTGTGTTTTCATACAGGGGTTCAACTAACAATTTGGAATCAACTACTTAGACATGTTTTCTCCCACAGGTAAGGTGGCCTCTCTACGAGAACTACTATGATACTCTGTGGATTGAAAACTTAATATTCTCCAATTCAAATTAAAAGGGGCCTTTCTTTATTCTACGCTGATCAAGGACATGTTAATCAAAAATCCAGCAGGCTTGAAGCAAACCTCTAAATACCTCAAGCTGAAGAAATCACTTTACGGGTTGAAACAAGCGCCGCTGAACTGGTACAAGATCTTGAGTGAGTGGATCAAGGAAAATGGCTTCAAGGAGAGCAACAGAAATCCATGTCTCTACCTCCAAAAATATCAAATCATGGCTCTCTTCTTTCACGTAGAAGTTTGAATTGTTGTGGGGAACATCAAAGACTTTAACAGTTGGTTCCTCACAAAATTCAAGGATTCTTCAGCGCACCAGGTTTAAACGCTACTTGGAATCAATGTAGAGGTCACACCAGACTCAATCAGTCTCTCACTACCCAACCAAATCAAGAAAGGGCTGGAAGAATTGAATCTCCTGGATGCTAAGCTGCTGAATAATCCATGCACCTTGGGACTGCAACTGAAGCCTGCAACACCTGAGGAAATCAAAGCATTCCAAAAA
The DNA here is from genome assembly GCA_025617555.3 of Puccinia polysora. Taxonomy (NCBI): domain Eukaryota; kingdom Fungi; phylum Basidiomycota; class Pucciniomycetes; order Pucciniales; family Pucciniaceae; genus Puccinia; species Puccinia polysora. The sequence goes on along the minus strand of CM062616.1, from coordinate 8,265,883 downwards.
CTGGGGGAGAATTATAGGTCTCCAATAGGAAGGCTGAACTTCATTGCAAAACTGGCAAGACCTGATATCAGCTTTGCTGTATCAAAACTTGCTTGCTTCTCCAAAAGAACAGGGATTACTCAATGGAAAGAGGTAATCCACGTATGGCGGTACCTACTAAAGACAATTGATTATAAGCTGGAATTTCAATCAAATTCCATTGCAAATCACCTGGTTACTTACAGCAATGCAACCTGCGGCAATGATCTGGTAACCAGACTCTCCAAAACCGGTTTCATATCCCTCTTCAAGGGATGTCCAATCTACTGGACCAGCAGAAAACAAGGGAGTATAGCCTTGTCCCCCACCAAATCTGATTGTAACGCCCTCTCTGCAATCACCTCAAAGGCCGTTTGCTTCACCTCCTCCTAACAGAAATCTGGAGGACGTCATCTGTGGGACCTCCCATGCACCTTGTTGAAAACAAAGGACTTGTTGATAAAATCAAGAAATTTGGTTGCAAATCACACGCAAAGTCCATAGAAATTAAACTCAAGAGCATTAGAAACGACTGGAATGACGGACTAATTAGTGTAAAATTTATTTCCTGCCATGGCATGCTGGAAGACTCCCTAAACCAATAATCTAATCCAATTTCAGTACTCAGGCTTGCCAGATATGTAGGGAGCTGAGCTCTTTGAATGTTGAGTTGAGCCGGTGTGATGATTTTTTCATCTGCTACCATCTTTTTGTCAGCCCTGTTGTTGTGTTCCTCTCTTTCTTATTTATTTTTTTCACATCTTGAGTGCTGTGTCCTGCATGTCTCTAAATCTCCAGTTGTGGTTTGTTCAACTTTCTTGTGTCTTTCTTTCACCTGTCTTGTGTACCAGAAGAACCTGTAACCTCAGACTCTCTAGCAACCACTCAACTCAAACATAAAAGAAAAACAAACATCTCCTGTCCAATGACAGAAGACTCAGACTTGACCACTTGGCCAGCTTCTCCCATCTGACTTCAACCACCAAATCATCTTAACCTGAAGACTTCACTGAAGGAATCAAATCTACATTCCTCTGAACCAATCTATAATCACACTCAGCACTATACTTTGGTTGGATAAGTCAACTGCAAATCCTCAAACTGCTCTGTTCTACCTAATCTCTTTAGAGGTCATTGTCTTGCCTGTAGAACCATCAGTCTCTGTTTGTTTTCCTTTCTGTCCTTTTGTCTAGTTCTTTGTCCAACTTGTGATCAAACTTTCTTACCTTGCGTTTGGATTTGAAATGAATCAGCCTGGTCTAGTTTTTTTAATTATTCAAATATTTTAAAAATTTTAGGTGTAAAACCTATACGTGACAATACATGTGAAATATTCAATTTTCCCAAAAGTATAATAGTGGTGCCGTGGTATTTTGGTCTTTCTTTTCCTTAAGAATTTAAAAATATAAGCAGTTGGATTTCAAGGGTGGGGTCAGCAAGTGACCCTACCTGATTTTGGGTGGAGAATCCATTTTTGCAATAATACGTATGGTTTTCTTTCTCCTTCTTAGGTCAATTTTACTATTATTATTTTTATGATATTTCTGTTACTTTTGCACCTTTTTCTGCAATAGTAGCAAGCTGAAAAGGACAGATTTTATCTACCACACCTGTTTGAGAGAATTGATTTTGATAGTCCAGGCCATAGCTTTAATCAAACTCATGCATGCACAGACAATTTGAAGAGATGAGACAATCACCGTGGAAGTATCCCATGAGACAGTGAAACCACATTGTTTTTAGAGGATTTTCTGGCTCTGGTCTATTGTAGTTTTCCCACACTTTCATCTCTTTGATTATTTTCACTTTGACATCCATCAAAAAGTGCAAGTTCTGGGAGTCTTGAAAATTTTGGCTTGGGCTCCTTTCCACCAGTTGGGTGTTAGATTCTTTTGCTTATTCCAGCATTTTCCCTTGCAATGGTCATTAAAATTTGGCTTTTTGTAGCCTTGTATGCAGCACTGCGCCTTACAGATCGGAGATTTGTATTTTTTCATGACCAGTGCGGTTTCTCAAAAATTAGCCTTGGTGAGTATTGGTTTAGTTTCATTAACCAGGTGCATGAGGTCATTCAGAACTAAGTTGAATGTAAATTCCTTATCTAAGTGCATGATTTGCTTTTGGAGTGAGTGAAGAGAAGATGGGAATTTGAAAAAAAAATCCAGGATGTCTGTTGGAATTTTGATGCCAATGTCAAGCACCTTTTTGAAGGAAATTTTGATTTTGGTGATGAGGAAAAAATTGCTTTGGGTTTGAAAGAATGCTAGAGGAATTAATTGAAGAGGAAAGCTCAATTTAGGGTTCTCAATGAAGCAAATTTTCAGCTTGCTACTATTTCAGAGCAAGCTGAAAAAGTAACAAAAATAACATAAAAATAATAATAATATATTTAACCTAAGAAGGAGTGGGAAGAGCATCAATATTATTACAAAAATGGATTCTCCACCCAAAATTAGGTTGGGTCACTTGCTGACCCCACCCTTGAAATCCAACTGCTTATATTTTGAAATAATTAAGGAAAGAAAAACCAAAATACCATGGCACCACTATTGAACTTTTTGGCCAATAAAATATTTCACACATATCACCTAAAATTCAGTCAGAATTGAGGTGTTGTCCATATTTTAGGAGTTATGGACAGAAATCTGTTCCGTCACAATTCCCCCATGCAGCTGCAGCAGCCAGCGCACCCGCGCGCGACTGAGATACAGCTCTGTCCATCAGTCAAAGTAGTGTACGCAGCCCCGGGCCTCTGACAAGTACACAGCTGCGGGACTATGAGTTCAAAAAGTGACAGGCAGCCTGGGAAACTTAGGTACTGGATAAACATGCTACAAACCACACGGGAACACTCTACATATGTAATAAATGTTCCCCTGTATAGTAGATAGTCTAAAAGTACATAAAATTATATAAAAATACCTAAAAAACCTTTATACTTATTTTTTATTAAATTTAATTCAAAGTACCAAGAATGTCGAGAATAAGACAATGAAAACTTCTAAAAGTATATTATAATACTTTGATATGCTATTATGAGAATTTCTAGACATCAATATTTTTGTGAAATATCAAGAAAACTAATTATTTCAAAATATTACATGAATTCCCATGACTTATTTTTTTAAGTAATTATTTTAGTAAATAAACTGAAATTCAAAAATAAGGAGTAAAATCAATATCATGACTTTACTCAACTTATTTAATGAATAATGAGAACTCACCTAACATCAAAATGTCTGTAGGAGTGTCTATTCAAATAATTATTAACTTTCTGGGAACATTTACTAAGGATAATTAATTAAATAAAAATAGAAACAACAGATTAGTGCTATTCACATGTCAAAATATAAATTATAAATTAGAATAACTCCCATACCCTGTGGAATTAGATGCTACACATGTTACAGCACCAAGAACACGTGACAGAATACCACTGGTTACCATTCTAGCCTCAGTGTTGGCCCCTTTGAGCCCCTGTACCCCTCAGAAGGACAATATGTGTCAACTCTCTGATACCAGGAAACTTGCAGTCCTTTAGCTACAGAGAGTGAAAAAATACTGGATTAAGAATAATAATAATTATTCCAAAAATGAACGCTTAGAGGATCAAATAAATAATATAATATAAGCAGTTACAAGGTTTAATTGGTTTGGTAATAAAAGTTTTTCAATATTCATATAAAAGAGGGGCCACAGTATTATAATACTGGGGGTCTTTACAGACAAAGCAACCTCTCTTCAAGGGGCCTCCTTAGGCAGTTTAAGAAATTTGGAATGAAGATGGGTGCCTTAGAAAGTGCTTATTCCACTAATGGCTGGGAATAACAGCACAATGGCCTAGACACGAAGGAAAACACCCATTCTGAGCACTTTCATACAACAATCCTGCAACAATAGGAAGGTTTTCAGAGGAGATGGGGTGGATTGCCTGACTAACTTCATGGATTGATTGGTTTTTAAGAAATAAATAATAATACTACATACTGGGTCATAAACCACTTGCTTAGATTCTTCATAAGCATTTGACTGAAAATGACACGGTGTCTGATTGATAATAATAATTCCTGGTAAACTGATCCTGGAATAATGGATCCAAAGAGGTCTGTATAAATTCCTTTTGGGGTGATTTTGAGCTTCTCAGGGGGTGAAGAAAGAGTTCTGCTCATGGGCTGAGGCTGGCAAGCCAGTCCAAACAAGATTAGCTTTTCCACTTGGTGCTTTTCATCAGCTGATGTTAGATCTTCTGGATTTCTGTACTATTTTAGCCACAGGATCTGTTAATATATTATGGCATAAATTTGATCATTCTTCACTTATCCTTCATTTTTACTATTAGTATTGCTTTAAAGTGATCAGATTTGAACGCTTAATGATTTTCAATTTTCTGCTGATCAAGTAGATAATTTTTAATAATCTTTATGAACACTCCTTTTAGTGTTCCATGGTCTTCAAAGATCAGAGTCAATGATTTACGTGGTAATCCTTGATCTTTAATCTTTTATTAAAAAATCTTCTAAACTTAATTTTTATTAATTTTCATTAAGTTTTGACCTTTTTAGATTATTAATAATGCATATTTCAACTTGTTACATATGCCAGGCAACCACAATTAGGTTGTGGCTCTTTTGAGCGGTACCTGGTTTTCAGATTAGTCACAAAAGATCCAGACGCGGGGATCAGTCAGTTCAGATGCGTGCGGGGTAGGATCCACTTTTTGCATGGAAGAATTATCTGCGTGTGGTTTTTTAATACGCGGGAATATGCTACTATGAGTACATAGGGGTATGTAATGATGCGGGGCTGCGCGCTGGAATTGTGACATAACACATTTCTGTGTGTAACTCCTAAAATATACACAACACCTCAATTCTGAGTGAATTTTGGGTGTAAACCTATATGTGACAACACGTGTGAAATGTTAAAATGGCAAAAAGATGCCATACTGGTGTTGTAATTTTTAGTAGTTTTTGTTTTAATTATTTTAAAAATGTAAGGACTTTGAATTCAAGGGTGGGTTCAGTGAGTGACCCTACCTAATTTTGGGTGAGGAATCCATTTTTTCAATAATATCTATGGTGGATTTTTTACTCCTTCCTTTGTTCATTTAGATATTAATATTTTCTATAGTTTTTGTGTTGCTATGAAAGGTTGCTCTGTACATAGTAGCAAGCTGACATTCCCCCATTCAAAGATATGTCTATATCTGAAAACCTTAGGTGTATGGGTCCATCAGGAATATTGTGTTCAGGTAACCATTCATCCTTATCAGCTGATTCTCCTTTTTATCTAACTAGGTAGAGTCTGACATCTTTTCCATTGATCCTTTCTTTTTTATCTGTAAGGATCTTGCTAATTTCACCTGTGTCTTTTTCAGGTTCTTCTGCAACAGGTATTTTAGGTGAAGGATTATATTCTCCATTCCTTTGTTGGTAGTGTTTGATGGGAATTACTGGGAAGACTGGTTGTTTTCTAGAAAGCTCATCAATAAGGATTACTTTGACAGCATTCTTACCATGAAGTTTAGTAATGGTGAAAGGTCCAACAAAAGCTGGTCTAAGCTTTCTATTTCCAGCTAAGTTGGTGAAGTTGGTGGTAGAGATCAAGACTTGATCACCAATCTTGAAATCAGGCTCCTAAGAGGTTTTATCCCACCTTTGTTGGTTATACTCCACTGCATCCTGGACACACTCAACAATGTGTTTATTTGCTACATCTATCATGTTTTTGAAATCAAGTGATGTAGGGTGAATATTTGTTAGCTGGTGATTAAGGTTATCCTTGGGTAATTTGGGAATCCATACTATTTCCAGTATGTAGGGTTCTTCCTTAGTGGTAGAGTGCTTGCTACTGTTGTAGGACATCTCTAGTGCAGGTAAAAGGGGAACCCAATTGTGGAAATAACCATCAGAATTCTTGTGTTCTAGAACAAAGCCACAGAATCTCCTGAGCATGTCTTCCAGGGTCTGAATAATCCTTTCATCTAATCCATCCGTCTAAGGTTGATAAGCGGTAGAGAAAGCTGAGGTGGTTCCAAGCATATCATGTAGGTTCCTCCAGAACTCAGAGGTGAATTTAGGATCTCTGTCACTGATAATAATCTTGGGAACTCCAACATCAGCAATGAGTCTGTTCCAAAATAATAAGGCAACTTCCATAGCTGTGTCTTCCTTGTGATTAGGTAGGAACTTTGCTTTCTTGGAGAACCTATCCACAATGACCAAGACTGAATTGTAGGAATAGGCTCCTCCTGGTGGTGGTCCAGTTACAAATTCCATGTTGATAATTTGCCATCTTTTCTTGGGTTCAGCAATTTTTTGCAGTAGACCAAACCTTTTCCCAGTGGTCCGGTTGGACTTCTGAGAAGTTTCACAAGAAGTAACATACTGGATAGTGGAGTCTCTCCAATTGATCCACCAAGCAGTTTGTTTAACCTTATCTAAGGTTCTATCAGCAGATAAATGAACAGATGAGCAGTTATCATGGCATTCAGCCAGGATGTTTTTGATATGGTAATCATTGGATAAGACTATTACACTTGAATGTTAATGCCTGTAGTATACTGGACCATCCCATATGGTGAACCTTCTGGCTTTTTATGGTTTCAAGAGGGTTTAAGGTAGGCTATTGATCAATTAAGATGGTGGAGAAGTACTTTCCATAATGGTGATCAGAGTTTTCATGCCAGAATTGTAAGATTCTTTGATTGAGTTGAACAAGGATTCATCCAATTCACTAATTTGGATTCCCATTATAGGAGCTTCAACGTTCAACATGTTAATGTAAAGGATAGGGAAGATATCATTATCCTCTGGATCATAAGCAGGGTTACTTGGGTTATTTGGTAAAGCATTCCTGCTCAAACTATCAGCATTCCGGTGTTTAGCACCAGCTTGGTGAACTATGGTCATCTGACCTCTGTACTGATGTATTGCTATCTGCCATCTTAACATGTGCCTACCAGGGGTCTTCATTTTCATCAAATTCCTGGAAGCATTGCAGTCAGTGATAACTGTGAAATTGGTTCCTCCCAAGTAGTAATGATGTTTCTCCAGAGCCCATACTAAAGCAAGGCATTCCATTTGGCTTGCACCATACCTTTTCTCAGTATCCTTAACTTGTCTGGATATGAAGGGTATAGGTTTTTTCACTGGTTTGTCATCCTCCATGACTTCCTGGTGTAATGCAGCTCCTAGCCCCTCCATACTAGCATCTATATAGAGCTTGAAGCTTTTAGAATAGTCTGGCTGAATCAGTACTGGAGCTGAAGTCATGGCCATCTTGAGTTCCTCGTAATTCTTAACTCTTTCATGAGTCATTTCAAACAATGTGGTGTTGTTTCAGATTTCATACAGACACTTGGTTAGAAGAGAAAACTTTGGTAAGTAATTCCTATAGTAGCTGCAGAATCTAATAAAAGATAGGAGTTCAGTTTTATTCTGAGGAATTGGCCTATTCATTACTGCTGCCATCTTGTTTTGGTCAGCAGCTAAGGTTAGTCCAGAGACAGTGTGTCCTAAGGATTTCAGTTCTCCATAACCAAATTTACACTTTTTCATTGATACTTTTAATCCCACAGCAGAGATAGTTTTGAGAAATAATCTTACTTTATCCAGGTGGGTATCCCAATCATCAGAGTAAATGATAACATCATCAATGTAAACTGTCATCCATCCTTGTCTGATGAACAATCCTAGAACTGTGTCCACCATCTTTTGAAAATGAGAAGGAGCATTTTTTATACCAAAAGGCATCCTTAGATACTCATCAATTCCCAAACAACAGATAATTCTCATGAATTTCTGGCTATCAGGGCTGATAGGTATTTGGTGAAAACCTTTCAGCATGTCCATGGTAGTGATGTACTTAGCTTTTGACAGGTTATGCAGAGCATGGTCAATCCTTGGAATTGGATAATAATCATCTTGGGTTTAGTTGTTCAGCATTATGAAATCTCCAACCATTGCTGACTTATCATGATGCCAAGCTATAATCACTGGAGTAGTGATATCTACTTTTTCATTGTTTCCTAATTTTCTTAAGACTTGTAGGTCAACCAACTCATGGATGTGAGTTTCCAGAGCAGCTCTATATTTTGGACTAGAAGGCTAAGCATCTCTCTTGAGGTTAAGATGGTAAGGAGGCTTAAAGGTTAGGGTCAGGATCATATCATGTCCTTTGATGTTACCAATTGGGTGATCCTTGGTACATAAAGCATTCTGATTTTCAAATCATAATTGTAGGATGTCCCGTCTTTGTTCTTCATTGAGCAGGGGAGTCAAAGCTGCTTGAGGGAGGTATTCCTGATTGAAACTCTCTACTTGTTATTCATCAGTTGAATCAGAAGTTTGAGCAATGACATGGAATATTTGAAACTTCTTGTTCCAGTCTCCTCCTATGGTGAAGTATCTGTCCTTGCTTTGGAATACATCTGTACCATACAAGCAAAGAGAATCATTACCAAGGATAAAGTAATCACATACTCCATTTTGGAGCACTACAAATTCAATTTTTAGTTTGAGTGATCATTCAGAGTGAGGGAGTATGATAGCAGAGGACCATACTCCAACAGCATTAAGAGAAGAATTACAACTGCTGAACTGAGCGTGAGGTACTGCTAACAAGTTCAGTTTCCAGTTTGGGTCTTGTTTCTCCAAATAGTTTGAACCAACACAAGAGCAAAAGGCTCCACTGTCTAGAATTAAATTAAGAGGGGAACCTTGGATTAAACCAGTAGCATAGCATGTTTTGCCTGAAGTAAAACTTTTACTGGAAAAAGGTTTTAGATTCAAGGCCTTAGCCTCAGAGATATGGTGAATCTTCATGTTGGGATTCCATTTTTGAGGTAAGTTAGAATCCTCATTAACAGAATTTATGTCCAGAGAAGACTCAATATTACCTTCAATAACATTGATGGGGTTAGTGATCATCAAATCACATTCAGAAAGTGATCCATCAGTATCATCAAGGTGAGGGTCAGGATTATCATAATCTTCTCCTTCAATAGGATTAATCCTTTTCCTAGGTAGAGGACAATCAGGTCTTACATGTCCTGTTTGGTTACAGTTCCAACATACTTTTTCCTTTAACTCTGGAGTCTTCTTGGCCTCCAAGGTAGTTGGATTAGTGGTAGGGGAGTCCTTGGTTTTGGCAGTATGATCTTCCCTGTTCCTAGTATTTTGTTCCCTGGGGAGTCTGTTGACTCCCTTATCTAGACCATTCATATCAATAGTCTCTTCCAACACACCTATCAAGGTAGAAAGATCAGAATTCATAGGAATCTTGCAACTTACACTGTGGTTGATTTTTCCGGGATATAAGTTGAGAAGTCTTTCATTGACTTCTTCTTTATCAGCATCCGGGTAAAAACAGTCTAACCTCCTTTTCTGGTCTTAGCACCACTTATGAGGTTTGTCTTTGGATGGATCAAACAGGGAGGTTTCAAAAGTTTTCATCATCTTTCTTTTCCAAATCCTAGTACCATATTTTACTTTGATCAATTATTTCCAAGAACTCCAGGATAAAGATCCAACTTCTTCCGTTTTATTGATAAACCAATCAAGAGCCACTCCTTCAAATAGTCTGGGCAATCTCACCACAACTATTGTATCAGGGATTTCATAAGAAGCAAGGGTATAATCAATAAATTCAATGAAACTGACATGATTTTATTCTCCTTCTCTGGAGAATTTAGGCCATTAAGTAATGGGAGAAAGTAACTTCAAAGCCTGTTCTATTTGAGGAGTAGGACTGGGCCTAAACAATTCATCCCTAGTTGTCCTAGTTGTGCTAGGAACACTAGGAGTACTGCTGAACCTAGCAGGTCTAGTTTCTTCCAGGTCAATGACTGGAGAGTTAGTAGAATTGACTTTAAGATCTCTAAGATCATTCTTAATCATACCTAACTCCAAATCAAGTTTGTTATTTAGTAAATCAATTTTGTTAATCAAGTGAGCTGAAAAAGTAGTACTAGTTTTCTTAAATTCTTCCTTAAGCTGTTTCATGGTTGCAAGAAGATCTTCCTGAAGAATTGATTGGTTATCATCAATATGTTTTATCAGGTCTAAATAACTAGATTTTATACTATCCTTGATTTGTTGTATTTCTCAGTCATCAATTCTCATAGTCTGAGACTGGGTGTCAATCACTCCAAAAATACTCAGACTCAATTTGTACAATTGTTCATAAACTTTGTCAAAACATTGGCTGATAACCATGAATTTGTGAGACACATTTACAGAAAAGCTATTAAGGGCTTCTACATCTAATTGTGGTACAACTTTTTTCCACTTTTGGGCTAGGGATATAATGCTGCCTCAATCCTTTGAGTTCCTTAACTTCTGATGGACTGAGGACCTCTTCTTTTTGGGGTCCTTTCCCTTTCAGGAAGCTAATAGATCCCAATGATTCCAGTTCTGCAAGTAGCCTTCTACTTCTTTCTTTGGGATCAACCTTTGCAGAGAAATCTGAGATTTCTTTGCCAGAGAAATAGTTTTTCTCATAACTGACTGATCCTCCTGGGTCTGAGACAGTTTGCATTGTTCCCAATAGCTCACATGCTCTTTCAAAAATGCCTTGACTCTTTCCTCCTTGGTTGAGTCTAGCTGGGGTGGCGTAGGAGGGCCCGTATACTCCTGGGATAACTCGTGGGGCAATGCGTGGTTCTCCAACGCTTTGTTGGTTGAGTTGGTGGCGGCGGTTGTTGCAGTTGTTGTCCCACGTGACGCTTTGGTCACGGGTTTTAGCCCCCTCATTACGCTTGGGACTGGAGTCTTTGTGCGTATGGGTTTCTCTGGGTAGAGATCCATACAATGGGGCTCTACCTGTTGCACAGGTTTTGCTCCTGTTTTGGTACATAGCAACAAAATAAATTAGTAAGTGTTTTGTTGAAACTTTTGAGAAAAGACTTAAAAATATAAAAAATAATATTTTTTGTGTATTTATATTTTTAATAAATTTTTTAGATATATTTTAACTCACTTGAAGTTAAATTCAAGGGTCCCAACACTTGGTTGGGATCAAAAATGTCTTTGGGGGGTATTCCAACGGGGTCTGTGTCAGCTTTTGCTACTTGGACAGAGCAACCTGTCAAAGCAGATTTAAAACAGAAATAAAATGATAAAATTACAAGGAGTGAGAAATACATGAATATTATTACAGAAATGGATTCCCCACCCAAAATTGAGTAGGGTCACTCTCTGACCCCACCCTTGAATTTTAACTCCTTACATTTTTTAATAATTATTAAACAAAATGACCAACAGACCTCAAACCACCTTGGCACCTTTTTGCCATTTTAACAGTTCACACATTATGCCATGCATGGGTTTCACACCTAAAATTAAGTCAGAATTGAGGTTTTGTGTATATTTTAGGAGTTACAGGCTGATTTGTTTTGTGTCCAATTCCTGTGCGCAGCCCCGCATTCACACAGTAAGGGTACACACGCCTGAAACTCAATATGTAGGCGCATGTCAAAAGGCCCGCATGCAAAATGACTGACCCGCCGCAGGAAACAGATTCCCGCACGCAGCTGTCAAGCCTGGGCGCGTCAACAAAGTTTTACTAAGCCTGACAGCCAGGTACCGCAGGAACAGGCTACAACCTGTATGCATAAATCATGTATATGTAACAACTTGACTACCGACAAAGGGATGTCTGAAACCTAAGAAAATTGAATAAAAAATAATACAAAGCAAACAAATTGTGGGAAACAATAATGAAGGTTGTCACGTAAATGAGATTGCAAAACCTTTAGGAACCATGAAACACAACAAGGATTTAACCTAAAAATTATTCAAAATTCACAAAATGTGAAGAAGATGCCATAAAATCTACTAATACCCACTTCCACCCATGTCACTCAAAAGAAGTTAATACAAAATAAGGAAATGTGCCTGAATCATAAAAATAAAAAATTAACATTTAAACACCTTCTGACAATTATTTCACAAAGAAATATGACATAGAAAAGGCTAGCAGATTGACAACACCAGAAATACGTGCCAAACTAGCCCTGAACAGCCTGCTAGCCTCAGAACGCAAGCAAAACCCTCTCTACGTGCCCTGAGAATATCTTATTATCCAAAAGGTATATAAACAACCCTTTTTTTAAGTGATTTAATCAACATTAATTTTTAAGTATCAATCCATACCCATTACCATCCGTGATCAAGTGTTTATTCAAGATAAACAACTGATATATGACTATAGTCTGATAGTATTATTAAAAATTCTGACCCCAACATTGATTCTGTGAAGAATATCAGCAAATAACCCCAATAATTGTCCTGAGACCCTTTCATACCGTGAATCTCTGCAAGCCTCCTGGAGTAAGTACTTAAACTAGTAAGTTGTTTCCTCCTTGCAACCCAGGAATAAGTGCTGTAAGACAGCCAGTCCACCCACCCCCTGGAGTTAGTCTTTGTGAGCAATCATTTAAGACCTCATTATACCAAGTTCTTTACACGGTTCAAAAGAGCCCCTTGAAGAGAGGTTGTTATCCAATAAAGATCCCCAGATTTCACAAAATGTGGCCCCTCTTAAAAAATATATTTAAACAAATTTAATCCAACCAGACCAACCAAACTTTGCACTTGCTTTTAAATCAATTATTTAAGCATTTAACTGTAATTTTCATGGAATTATTAGTCCAACACCAATATCACTTTCTGTAGCTAAAGGAAAGAAAAGTTCCTGGCATCAGGAAGCTGAAAGTCTGAGTGAGTTTCAATCAGATCCAGGGGTAAATCCAAGGATAAGTCCAAGGGTACACTGTCTGTGAAATCCTCTAGGAGGTCCGCGTCAATGAGATCACCAAAAACCATATCCACTGAGATGGATAAAGAGAAAAAAAATATAAGTTTAATATTTTTTTTATTTTTAGGTGCTAAGATGATGTTTTTGGAAAAAAAATCACTTTTAATAATTTTGGATTTTTCTTTATCTTCAGGATTATTTAGTTTATAATTATAAAGCTTCCTTTGATAAATTTTCCACTCCTTATGTTGCCTTAATAAAGAATTGAAATTGATTATTCTTTCAAGCTCAAGTTCTTTATTCTTTATAACCTACTGTTTATAATAAAGCAATTTCTCTTTTTTTTGCTCAGGATTTATAATAAAAGGGACCAAGTTACGGAGTTTTTCATCTTTTTTCTTTTTATGAAGGTTCAAATAATGTTTTATCAATTCTCCGTTGGTCTTAAGATCCACTAGAGAAATAAAGGATCAAAAATATATGTTGTAACTATTTTAACTTATTTTTTTTTTAAAAAAGATTAGACTTGTCCAAGGAATAAATAATCAAAGATTAATTATTTAATGATAATTCCCAGCCAGACCCACAGTTGTCAGCTCTCTCATACCAGGAACCTTGCAGTCCTTTAGCTACAGAGAGTGATAAAAATACTGGAATAATAATAATTATTATTATTCAAAAAATGAACCCTTAAAGTCTCAAATAAAGAATATAATAAGAGCAGTTGCAAGGCTTAATTGGTTTGATAATAAAAGGTTTTTAATTTGTATATAAAAGAGGGGCCACAGTATTATACTACTGGGGGTCTTTACAGACAGAGCAACCTCTCTTGAAGGGGCCTCCTTAGGCAGTTTAAGAACCTTGGAATGAAGATGGGTGCCTTAGAAAGGGCTTATTCCACTCATGATCAGGAATAACAGCACAATGGCCTAGACAGGAAGGAAAACACTCACTCTGAGCACTTAACTACAAAAATCCTGCAATAATAGGAAGGTTTTCAGAGCAGATGGGGTGGATTGCCTGACTAACTTCAAGGTTTGATTGGTTTTTAAGAAATAAATAATAATACTACAGACTGGGTCATAAATCACTTGCTTAGATTCTTCATAAGCATTTGACTAACAATGACATGGTGTCTGATTGATAATAATAATTCCTGGTAAACTGATCCTGGAATAATGGATCCAAAGAGGTCTGTATAAATACCTTTGGGGTGATTTTGAGCTTTTCATGGCGCGTAGAGAAAGTTCTGCTCATGGGCGGTGTTGGAAAGCCAGTCGGAGCAAGATTAGTAGGTCCAATTGGTGCTGTTAATCAGCTGATCTATCTGTTAATCTATTATGGCGTAAATTTGATCATTCTGCACCCATCCTTCATTTATACTATTATTATTGCTTGAAAGTGATCATATGCGGACATTTAATAATTGGCCATTATTTGCTGATCATGTAGATAATTGTTCAAAATTTTTATGAAAACTCCTTGTAGTGTTTCGTGGTCTTCAAAGATCAGAGTCAATGATTTACGTGTTAATCCTTGATATTTAATCTATTATTAAAAAATGTTCTAAACTTAATTTTCTGAAATTTAATTAAGTTTTGATCTTTTCAGATTATTAATAATTCATATGTCAACTTGTTACATATGCAAGGCAACCCTAATTAAGATTTAGCTCTTTTGAGCAGCACCTGGTCGTCAGATTAGTCACAAGGGATCCAGACGCGGGGATCACCCAGTTCAGATGCCTGCGGGGTAGGATCCGCTGCGTTCGGGGCAGAATTGGCTGTGCGCGGGTCTCCAGTATGCAGGAAACTGCTACTATGAGTACGTAGGGGTATGTAATGATGTGGGGCTGCGCGTGGGAATTGTGACATAACATATTTGCGCGTGTAACTCCTAAAATATACAAAACACCTCAATTGTGAGTGAATTTTAGGTGTAAAACCTATATGTGACAACATGTGTGAAATGTTAAAATGGCAAAAAGTTGCCATACTGGTGTCATAATTTTTAGTACTTTTTATTTTAATTATTTTAAAAATGTAAGGACTTGGAATTCAAGGGTGGGGTCAGCAAGTGACCCTACCTAATTTTGGGTGAGGAATCCATTTCTTTAATAATATTTATGGATTTCTCACTCCTTCTTTTTGTTTATTTAGATACTCTTATTTTTTATAGTTTTTGTGTTGCTATGACAGGTGGCTCTGTACATAGTAGCAAGCTGACAATATGGGGACTCCAAAAGCTATAAATAAAGAGCTCTTTTGAGGATATTGATGGGCAGAGAACCAGGTATAATTACATCAAGACACCATGCCAAGGTAATCAAATACTTATAAGAGATAAGTAAGTTATTTATGGCTTAGTCTCATCAATAATATCTGTCCTCAACCTCTTTTTATCAATTTAAAACTGCTGAAAAACATTATAACCCCAGTATACAGTTTGAACCCATCAGTGCACTTCCAAAAAAGATACCCCAAGGATTTAATAATATACCAGTGAGTTTTATTATCCTTTCTCTGTTGTGGAAGCTTTGTTACCAAGCCCTGCCACTCCACCATGTATTTTATATACATATTATCTTTGGTCAAAATAGCCTTGAAACTAAAGAGCCCAAAGTAACCAGGACTACGTGTTTTCATACTGAAATCCCTGAAGATAGGTGTTAAAGATCCCCAATATAATTTTGGCCCCTCTATAAAAATATTTAATAATCAATTTATCTATATTGATTCATAACAATAAACCACAACCATACCAACTAACCTTGCAATAAGCTTTATCCAAAAATTTTACAGATATTTGCTGCATTTATTCAATAATATAGTTATTATTTCTTCTATCACCTCGGGTAACTAAAGGATAGCAAGGGTATTTGATGAACTAATAGTCTTTTTTCCCCCAGATTTTATTCAAAGGCATGAAAAACCAGAAACTGTTTTGTAATATTAGAGAAAAGAACAATAGACAAGGATAGGAACAGATAGTAAAAGGATCCTACCCAAGTAGCAGAAATGACACAGAAAAAGATAGTCCAAAATGATACTAGCAAGATCCAATACACGCCCCAAACTGGTTTGACTGAAAGTCACAATGATTAGAATAAAGAGACCCAAGAAAGAAAAAGAAGATGAGAGATCGCACCAAATGACTTCATGACCTTTTTGATGACCAGACTTGTTCTCCTCCCTCTCTATCTTGTATAGTATTTATCAGAAAGGAAAAAAAATAAAAGAGGAAGTCTGATGTCTCCAAGGAAAAGAGAAAGTCCGCCAAGAGCAGGATTGTGGCCAACATGAGGAGAGCTACCCAGATTGAATATGCATAGTATTCTGAGGCACACGCGTTTCACCTTGAATGGTTAAAATGAATAAGGTCTCTAACCTGCGCGTGTCAAGAGAAATAGAATTAGATAAAATCAAAGATGAAATGAAGGAGAAAAAAATAAATAAATAGTAAAAAAATAATAAAGTAAGTTTGCTGAAAAACTCCAACACCCCCCCATAATTTAGTGCAATCCTAAGTCAAAAAAACTTTGATGTGAGAAGTTTCAGACTTTGTTTACTGCAAGCCTTTGTCAGTGAGTCTGCAGTCATGGAGTCTGTGGTGATGAGCTCAATGTGAATTTTTTCAGAGGAAAGCTGGTCGCGGATCCACTTAAGTTTCATGTCAATATACTTTGTTTTAGAGTTTGACCCAAAATGTTTCAATTTATCAACCAGGCCTTTGTTATCCACTAAAAATGTAGCTGGGCCGTTATCTGAGTTTTGCCACAAATCAGCAATGACCAATTCAATCCTCAAAGATTCCTGTGCCCCATTGCTCAGCGCATTCAGCTTGGCCTCCGTAGACAAAAGAGAAATGTTGCACTGCTTCCTGCTTTTCCAGGCGATAGGAGTAGATCTCCAGAAAATTATATAACCTGTTTGCAACCTCCGCGTGTGTGGATTGTCCGCCAAGGTCGAGTTAGTGTAGATTTGTAAGAGCTCTTTTCCTTGAGGATGTAACATCAGGGAGAATTCCAGGGTACCCGCCAGATACTTCCACACGTAGACCACCTCTTTCCAATGAGATATACCAGGATTTTGATTAAATTCGGACAAAATCAAGGTTGCGGCTGAGATATCCGGCGGTGTACAACAGGCCAAGTAGTTAAGAAGACCGGTTAATTTTTGGAAGTTTACCCCCAGCTTATCAAAATCAGCTTTTTCACTTTGCAAGGCTGGAACAAGTTGGAGCCCTGGCGTCAACGGGGTGAGAACTGGCTTTACATTGGAGAGTTGCAGTTTGTCAACGGTTTTCCAAATAATTTTGGATTGGCTTAAAGCAACCAAAATGCCCTTAAGTACGTACTCCATTCCTAGTATTCTGTTGGGTGGATGAGCTGACAACCGCAGAAACTTGAGCATAAACACCTTCTTAAACCAGTCAACCTGTCTGGCTACGATCAAATTGTCTACATAAAAGAAAACATAGAGACGTCGAGTGGAATGAGTATAAAGATAAGGATCAGCATCAGACTGAACCATTCCAATGCTTTCCAACCAGGTGGTCAGAGTATTTTACCAGTTCAAAGGTGCCTGTCGCAATCCGTATAGAGATTTTTTTAGTTTAAGAAATTTTGCGGAACACAAGCTTCCTTTTGGCGTGAGGATGTATATGTGTTCTTCCAATGTATCAAAAAGGAAGGCAGCCTTGAGGTTGAATTGTCTTAACTCAAGAGGAAGATCTAACCCACACAACAGGAGAAGGAGGAGCGTAGTAAACTTTCTGGTTGGTGCATATGTTTCACCAAAATCAACTCCTGGGGTTGGAAGGTTGCAAATAATGCATAGCCATGATTTCCTTTTTTCAGGAGATAGACTGGTGGCCAGTTTGATCCTGTCTACCCACATAGTTCTAAGAAAACAATCAGGTTCAATATCAGAGTCGTCCCACACTTCCTGGGATTCTATTTCATCCAACTTGGCTTTTCTTTTGGTCAACCAGTCACTTTTCAGCTCTCTGATACCAGAAACCTTGCAGTCCTTTAGCTACAGAGAGTGGTAAAAATGCTGGAATGATAATAATAATTATTTTTCCAATAATAAACGCTTAGAAGCTCAAATAAATGATTTAATAACAGCAGTTGCAGGGTTTAATTGGTTTGGTAGCAAATGGTTTTCAATATAATATAAAAGAGGGGCCACAGTATTATACTACTGGGGATCTTTACAGACTAGCAACCTCTCTTCAAGGGGTCTCCTTAGGCAGTTTAAGAACCTTGGAATAAAGATGGGTTCCTTGGAAGGGACTTATTCCACTAGTGGCCGGGCTTAACAGCACAAATGGCCAAGACAGGAAGGGTAACACTCACTGCCAGAACTTTACCACCAAAATCCTGGAATAATTGGAAGGTTTTCAGAGCAGATGGGGTAGATTGCTTGACTAAACTTCAATGGTTTATTGGTTAATAAAGTTAAATAATACTACTAAAGACTAAGTCATAAATCACTTGCTTATCTTCATATAAGCACTTGATTAACAATGACACGGGGTCTGATTGATAATAGATAATTCCTGGTAACTGATTAACTGATGGAATAATGGATCCAAAGAGGTCTGTATAAATACTGTTTTGGGGTGATTTTGGTCTTCTCAGGGCACGTAGAGAGGGTTCTTCTTGTGGGCTGAGGTTGGCAAGCCAGTCAGGGAAAGATTAGAACGTCCACTTGGTGCTGTCAATCAGCTATCCCTAGATCTGCTGGGTTTCTGTACTATTTTAGCCACAGGGTCTGTAAATCTGTTATGGCGTAAATTTGATCATTCTGTACTCATCCTTCATTTTTACTATTGATATTGTTCAGATGTGGATTTTTACTGATTTTCCATCATCTGATTATCATTTAGATAATTTTTAATAATTTTCATGAACACTTCTTGTAGTGTTTTGTGGTCTTCAAAGATCATGATCAGTGATTTGCGTGGTAGTCCTTGATCTTTGATTTATTATTAAAAAATGTTTAAAAGTTAATTTTAATTAATTTTATTTAAGTTTTGATCTTTTCAGATCATTAGTAATGCATATGTCCATTTGTTACATATACCTGGCAACCCTATCTAGGTTGTAGCTCTTCTGAGCGGTACCTGGTTGTCAGATTAGTCAGAACTGATGCAGGCACGGGGATCAGTTAGTACAGATGCGCGCGGGGTAGGTTCCGCTGCGTGCGTGGCAGAATCAGCTGTGCGCGGGTCTCTAGTACGCGGGAACCTGCTTCTACTAGTACATAGGGTTATGTAATGATGCAGGGCTGCGCGCGGGAATTGCAACATAACACATTTCCGCGTGTAACTCCTAAAATATACACAAAACCTTAATTCAGAGTGAACATTAGGTGTAAAACCTATAAGTGAAAATACGTGTGAAATATTAGAATGGCCAAAAAGTCCCATACAGGTGTCTTAATTTTTAGTACTTTTCTTTTGAATTATTTTAAAAACATGAGGACTTGGAATTCAAGGGTGGGGTCAGTGAGTGACCCTACCTAATTTTGGGTGAGGAATCCATTCCTGAAATAATATTTATGGATTTCTCACTCCTTACTTTGTTAATTGAGGTATTCTTATTTTTCATAGTTTGTGTTACTATTTGACAGTTTTGCTCTGTACATAGTACCAAGCTGACATTCCCCCCCTCCAAGATATGTCTATATCTGAGAAAAACAATTTGGGCTAATGCCTCCTGTTCGCTCTGTAGTTCCTCAGGTGTATGGGTCCATCAGGGATATTATGTTCAGGCAACCATTCATCTTTATCAGCTGATTCTCCCTTGTATCTAACCAGATAGAGTCTGACGTCTTTTCCATTGATCCTATCTTTCTTATCCTTAAGGTCTTGCTAATTTTACCTTTTTCTTTTTCAGGTTCTTCTGTAACAGGTATTTCAGGGGAAGGATTATGTTCTCCATTACTTGGGTGGTAGTGTTTAATGAGGCTTACTGGGAAGACTGTATGTTTCCTAGAAAGCTCATCACTGAGGATTACTTCCACAGAATTCTTACCATGAAGTTTATTAATGGTGTAAGGTCCAACAAAAGCTGGTCTAAGCTTTTTATTTCCAACCAATTTGGTAAAGTAAGTGGTAGAGATCAAGACTTGATCACCAATTTTGAAATCAGGTTCCTTATGGGTTTTATCCCACCTTTGCTGGTTATACTCTATAGCATCCTGGACACATTTAACATCATGTTTGTTTCCTACATCTATCATGTTTTTGAAATCAAGTGATGTAGTGTGAATATTGGTCAGCTGGTGGTTAAGGTTATCCTTGCGTAGTCTAGGAATCCATCCTCTTTCCAGTATGTAAGGTGCTTCCTTAGTGGTAGAGTGCTTGCTACTGTTGTAGGCCATCTCCAGTGCAGGTAAAAGGCTAACCCAATCATGGCAATAACCTTCAGAACTCTTGTATTCTAATCCAAAGCCACAGAATCTCCTGAGCATGTCTTCCAGGGTCTGAATAATCCTTTCAGCTAATCCATCCGTCCGAGGATGATAAGCGGTAGAGAAAGCTAAGGTGGTTCCAAGCATATCAGGTAGGTTCCTCCAGAACTCAGAGGTGAATTTAGGATCTCTGTCACTGATCATAATCTTGGGAACTCCAACATCAGCAATGAGTCTGTTCCAAAATAATAGGGCAACTTCCATAGCTGTGTCTTCCTTGTGATTAGGTAGGAACTTTGCTTTCTTGGAGAACCTATCCACAATGACCAAGACTGAGTTGTAGGAATAGGCTCCTCCTGGTGGTGGTCCAGTTACAAAGTCCATATTGATTATCTCCCATCTCTTCTTGGGTTCAGCAATTTTTTGTAGTAGTCCAAACCGTTTCCCAGTAGTCCTTTTGGTTTTCTGACAAGTTTCACAACTGGTAACGTACTGTATAGTGGAGTCTCTCCAATTAAACCACCAAGCAGTTTTTTGAAACTTATCAAAGGTTGTATCAGCAGACAAATGACCAGATGAGCAGTTATCATGGCACTCAGTCAGAACATGTTTGATATGGTCATTCTTAGTTAAGACTATGACACTTGAATGTTGATGCCTATAGTATACCGGACCATCCCATATGGTGAACCTTCCGGATTTGTATGGTTTCAAAAGAGGTTCAGGTAGGCTATTGATCAATTCAGGATGTGGAGAAGTACTTTCCATATCAGTGATCAGAGTCTTAATGCCAGAACTGTAATCTTCTTTGATAGATTTGAACAATGATTCATTTAGTTCACAAACGTGGATTCCCATTATAGAAGCTTCAATATTTAACCTGTTTATATTAAGGATAGGGAAGATGTCATTATCCTCTGGATCACAGGCAGGGTTAATTGGGTCATTGGGTAATGCATTCCAGCTTAAACTATCAGCATTATGATGTTTAGTCCCAGATTGATGAACTATGGTCATCTGTCCTCTTTACTGTTGTATAGCTATCTGCCATCTCAAAATATGCCTGCTAGGGGTATTCATGTTCATCAAGGTTCTGACAGCGTTTCAGTCAGTAATAATAGTGAAGTTGGTTCCTTCTAAGTAATAATTGAGTTTCTCTAGGGCCCATATCAAGGCCAGGAATTCCCTTTGGCTTGCACCGTAACTTTTCTCAGTATCTTTAATTTGTCTAGATATGAAGAGTATAGGTTTTTCCACTGGTTTGTCATCCTCTATGACTTCCTGGTGTAAAGCAGCTCCTAGCCCTTCCATGCTGGCATCTATGTAGAGCTTAAAAGGTTTAGAGTAATCTGGCTGGATCAGTACTGGAGCTGAGGTCATTGCAATTTTGAGTTCCTCTTAGTTCTTGACTCTATCATGAGTCATTTCAAACACAGTGGTGTTGTTGCAGATCTCATACAAACATTTGGTTAGAAGAGCAAAATTTGGTAAATACTTCCTATAGTAGCTGCGGAATCTGATGAAGGATAGGAGTTCAGTTTTATTCTGAGGCATAGGCCTATTCATTACTTCTGCTATCTTTTTTTGGTCAGCAGCTAAGGTTAGTCTGGAGAAAATGTGTCTGAGTTCCCTGTTGCCAAAGTTACACTTTTTCATTGATACTTTCAATCCTACGGCAGAGATGGTTTAAGGACTAGCCTAAATTTCTCCATGTGAGTATCCCAATGATCTGAGTAAATGATAACATCATCAATGTATACCATCATCCATCCCTGTCTGATGAATAATCCTAGGACTATGTCCATCATCCTTTGAAATTGAGAAGGAGCATTTTTGATACCAAAAGGCATCCTAAGATACTCATAAACTAGATAATTCTCATGAATTTCTGGCTATCAGGGATGATAGGTATTTGGTAAAAAGCTTTCAGCATATTCATGGTGGTTATGTACTTAGCCTTGGACAGGTTATGTAGAGCATGGTCAATTCTTGGAATTGGATAATAATCAGCTTGGGTGTAGTTGTTAAGCATTCTAAAATCTCCAACCATTCTTGACTTATCATTGTGCCAACCTATAATTACTGGGGTAGTAATATCTACTTGTTGATTGCGGCCTACTTTCCTTAAGACTTGTAAGTCAACCAACTCTTGAATATGGGTTTCCAGAGCAGTTCTGGATTTTGGACTAGAACGGTAAGCAGGTCTCCTGAGCTTAGGTGGTTAAGGAGGCTTTGTAGTTAGAGTTAGGATCATATCATGTCCTTTGATGTTACCAATGGGGTGATCTTGGTACAGAAAGCATTCTGACTTTCAAAGCATACTTGTAGGATATCCCATTTCTGTTCTTCATTGAGAAGGGAATTCAAAGAAGCTTAAGAGAAGTACTTCTGATTGAACTTCTCTAAGTGTTTTTCATAAGTTGAATCAGAAGTTTGAGCCTTGACATGAAATATTAGGAACTTCTTATTACAGTCTCCTCCTAAAGTGAAGTATCTACCTTTGCTTTGGAATACATCTATACCATAAAGGCAAAGAGAATCATTCCCAAGGATAAAATAATCACATACTCTGTTTTGGAGCACTACAAATTCAATGTTCAGTTTGAGTGATCCTTTAGAGTGAGGGAGTATGATATCAGAAGACCATACTCCAACAGCATTGAGAGAAGAATTACAACTGCTGAACTTAGCCTGAGGTACTGGTAGTAAGTTCTGTTTCCAATTTGGGTCTTGTTTTTCCAGATAAGTTGAACAAACACAAGAGCAAAAGGCTCCACTTTCTAGATGTAACTTGACATGGGAACCTTGGATTAAACCAGTAGAATAGCATGTTTTTCCTGAAGTGTAACCTTTACCGGCACAAGGTTTTAGATTCAAAGACTTAGCCTCAGAGATGTGGTGAATCTTCATGTTGGGATTCCATTTTTGAGGTAAGTTAAAATCCTCATTGATGGAATTTATGTCCAGAGAAGACTCAATACTAACTTCAATAACATTGATAGGGTTAGTGATTATTAGATCACAATCAGAGAGTGATCCGTCAGTATCATCAAGGTGAGGTTAAGGATTGTCATACTCTTCTCCTTCAATAAGATTAATCCTTTTCCTAGGTAGAGGACAATCAGGTTTTATGTGTCCTGTTTGGTTACAGTTCCAACATACTTTTTATTTTGATTCTGGAGTCTTCTTGACTTCCAAGGTAGATGGAGTATCAGGGGATTCTTTAGTTTTGGCAGTATATTCTTCCCTGTTCCTAGAATTTTGTTCCCTTGGAGGTATATTGACCTTTTATCAAGACCATTCATATCAATATTTTCTTCCAATAAACCTATTATGATGGAAAGATATGAATACATAGGCATTCTACACCTTACACTGTGGTTGATTTGTCCAGGACATAAGTTGAGGAGTCTTCCATTGACTTCTTCTTTATCAGCATCAGGATAAAAACAGTCCAACCTCTTTTCCTGGTCTAAGCACCACTTATGAGGTTTGTCCTTGGATGGATCAAACTGGGAAGTTTCAAAAGTTTTCATCATCTTTATTTTCTGAATTGTGGCACCAAACTGCACTTTGATCAATTCTTTCCAAGAATTCCAGGATAAAGATCCAACTTCTTCTCTTTTATTGATAAACCAATCAAGCGCCACTCCTTTAAATAATCTGGGAAATCTTACCACAGCTATTGCATCAGGGAGCTCGTAGGAAAAAAGAGTATAGTCAATAAACTTAATGAAACTGACACGGTGGTATTCTCCTTCTCCAAAGAATTTAGGCCATTCAGTGATAGGAGGAAGTAGCTTCAAAGCCTGCTCCATTTCTGGAGTAGGACTGGGTCTGAAAGACTCATTCCTAGTTATCCTGGCTCTGGGAGGAGCACTAGGAGTACTGGTGAACCTGGCAGGCCTAGTTCCTTCTAATTCAATGACCGGAGAGTTAGTAGAGTTGATCATAAGATCTCTGAGATCATTCTTAATCATACCTAATTCTAAATCAAGTTTGTTTCTTAACAAGTCGATTTTGTTAGTCAGATGAGCTGAAGGAGTAGGACTAGTTTTCTTACATTCTTCCTTAAGCTAGTCTATGGTTGCAAGAATATCTTCCTGAAGAATTGATTGGTTGTCATCAATATGTTTCATCAGGTCCAACTTACTAGCTCTTATACTATCCTTGATTTGTTGTATTTCCAACTCATCAATTCTCATAATCTGAGACTGAGTGTCAATTACTCAAAAAATACTTTAACTTAATTTTTCCAATTGGTGATAAACTTTTTCAAAGCATTGGCTGATAATAGTAAAATTGTGAGACACATTTACAGAAAAGCTATTGAGAGCTTCTACATCTAATTGTGGTACACCTTTTTCCACTTCTGGGCTAAGGATATTATGTTGTCTCAATCCTTTGGGTTCCTTAACTTCTGATGGGCTGAGGACCTCTTCTTTTTGGGGTCCTTTTCCTTTAAGGAAGCTAACTGATCCCAAGGGTTCCAGTTCTGCACGTAGCCTTCTACTTCTTTCCTTGGGATCAACCTTTGCAGAGAAATCTGAGATTTCTTTCCCTGAGAAATGGATTTTCACATACCTGGTTGATCCTTCTGGGTCTGAGCTAAACTGAATTGTTCCCAATAGCTCATGTGCTCTTTCACTAATACTTCAAACCTTTCCTCCTTGGTTGAGTCCAGCTGGGGTGGCGCAGGAGGACCTGTACGCTCCTGGGATAACATGGTGGGCAACGGATGGTTCTCCAATGGTTTTTTTGGTCGAGTTGGCGGCCGCGGTTGTTGCCGTCGTCGTCCCGCGTGACGCTATGGTCACGGCTTTGAGTCCCCTCATTGTGCTTGCGACTGGA
Source organism: Puccinia polysora (assembly GCA_025617555.3). Classification (NCBI taxonomy): domain Eukaryota; kingdom Fungi; phylum Basidiomycota; class Pucciniomycetes; order Pucciniales; family Pucciniaceae; genus Puccinia; species Puccinia polysora. The sequence continues at coordinate 8,240,834 of CM062616.1, read as the reverse complement.
GTCCTTCTGTGCACGGGTTCCTCCGGGCAGAGATCCATATGACGGGGCTCTACCGGTTGCACGGGTGTTGCACCTATTTTGATACATAGCACCAAAAAAAATGTGTAAGTCTTTTGTCAACTCTTTTGCAAAAGACTTTAAAATTATAAAAATGATATTTTTTGTGTGTTTTATATTTTTAATAATTTTTTTTTAAAATATTTTAACTAACTTAGAGTTAAATTCAAAGGTACCAACACTTTATTGGGGTCACAACTATCCTTGGAGGGTATTCCAATGGGGTCTAAGTGAGTTCCAATCAGATCCTGGGATAAATCCAAGGGTAAATCCAATGTTACACTGTCTGGGACATCCTCTGAGAGGTCCTGGTCAATGAGATCACCAAAAACAAAAACCACTGAGATGAATAAAAACAAACAAATATAAGTTAAATATTTTTTTGTATTTTTACGTGTTAAAGTGATTTTTAGATAAAAAAATCACTTTTATTATTTTTGGATTTTTCTTTATCTTCAAGGTTATTTAGTTTATACATATAAAGCTTCATTTTATAAATCTTCCACTCCTTATGTTGCCTTAATAAAGAATTGAAATTGATAATTCTTTCAAGCTCAAGTTATTTGTCTTTTAAAACCTGCTGTTTATAATAAAGCAATTTCTCCTGTTGTTGCTCAGGAGTTATAATAACAGGGACAAAGTTACAGATTTTTTCTTCTTTTTTCTTTTTAAGAAGGTTCAAATAACAATTTATCAATGCTCCGTTGGTATTAAGATCCACTAGAGAAACAAATCATCAAAAATATATGTTATAAGTATGTAAACTTATTGTAAAGAATAGACTGGTCCAAGGAATAAATAATTATAAATTAATTTTTGAAGGATATTTCCCTGCCAGACCCCCAGTTTCCAGCTCTCTGGTACCAGGAACCTTGCATTCTTTAGCTAAAGAGAGTGATAAAAATGCTGGAATGATAATAATAATTATTATTCCATCAATAAACGCTGAGAAGCTCAAACAAATGATTCAATAAGAGCAGTTGCAAGGTTTAATTGGTTTGGTAGCAAATGGTTTTCAATATAATATAAAAGAGGGGCCACAGTATTATACTACTGGGGATCTTTACAGACTAGCAACCTCTCTTCAAGGGGCCTCCTTAGGCAGTTTAAGAACCTTGGAATAAAGATGGGTGCCATAGAAAGGACTTATTCCACTAGTGGCTGGGCTTAAAAGCACAAATGGCCAAGACAGGAAGGGTAACACTCACTCTGAGCACTTTACCACGAAAATCCTGGAATAATTGGAAGGGTTTCAGAGCAGATTGGGTAGATTGCTCGACTAAACTTCAATGGTTGATTGGTTAATAAAGGTAAATAATACTACTACAGACTAAGTCATAAATCACTTGCTTATCTTCATATACGCACTTGATTAACCATGACACGGTGTCTGATTGATAATAAATAATTCCTTGTAACTGATTAACTGATGGAATAATGGATCCAAAGAGGTCTGTATAAATACCTGTTTGGGGTGATTTTGGTCTTCTCAGGGAACGTAGAGAGGGTTCTTCTCGTGGGCTGAGGCTGGCAAGCCAGTCAGGGAAAAATTAGCACTTCCACTTGGTGCTGTCAATCAGATATCCTTAGATCTGCTGGATTTCTGTACTATTTTAGTCACAGGATCTGTTAATCTGTTATGGCGTAAATTTGATCATTCTGTACTCATCCTTCATTTGTACTATTGATATTGTTTCAAAGCTTGCAGATGTGGATGTTTACTGATTTTCCATCATCTGCCGATCATGTAGATAATTTTCAATAATTTTTATGAACACTTCTTGTAGTGTTTTGTGGTCTTCAAAGATCAAGATCAGTGATTTACGTGGTAGTTGTTGATCTTTGATTTATTATTAAAAAAATTTTAAAATTTAATTTTCATTAATTTTATTGATTTTTTGATCTTTTTAGATAATTATTCATGCATATGTCCATTTTTTACATATACTAGGCAACCCTAACTAGGTTGTAGCTCTTCTGAGCAGTACCTGGTTGTCAGATTAGTCACGACTGATCCAGGCGCGGGGATCAGTTAGTACAGATGCGCGCAGGGTAGGATCCGCTGCGTGCATGGCAGAATCAGCTGTGCGCGGGTCTCTAGTACGCGGGAACCTGCTGCTACAAGTACATAGGGTTATGTAATGATGCGGGGCTGCGCGCGGGAATTGTGACTTAACAATTTTCCACATGTAACTCCTAAAATATACACAACACCTCAATTCTGAGTGAATTTTAGATGTAAACCCTATAAGTGACAATACCCGTGAAATTTTAGAATGGCCAAAAAGTGCCATACAGGTGTCATAATTTTTAGTACTTTTCTTTTTAATTATTTTAAAAATATAAGGACTTGGAATTCAAGGGTGGGGTCAGTGAGTGACCCTACCTACTTTTGGGTGAGGAATCCATTCCTGTAACAATATTTATGGATTTCTCACTCGTTACTTTGTTAATTGAGGTATTCTTATTTTTCATAGTTTGTGTTACTTTTTGACAGTTTTGCTCTGTACATAGTAGCAAGCTGACATCACTAGCTTTATCCGCAAAAAAACCATAAGAATATTTTAGAGGTTTGATTGAAGCCGTCCATACCCAGAGATTATAATTGGCCGGAATGGATGGAGGTGATTCAGCAACTTCAGTTGATACCTCTGAAGCAGTATGAGTTGAATCGGGAATGTCCACAATGGGGACAACCTTGTTAATGTTTGGAGATTGAGAAATACCCAAGTTTGGGTCCCTTACCAAATTGACTGGAGTAGTGTTCAATATGTTTGAGTCATTGCACCAGTCCCCAACGTCAATGTCAATGTCACTGGAAAGCTTCTTGACATTGGATTTGAAGTCAAGAAAAGTGACGTGTTTGGTGTCAATTATTTTACAATTGGTTGTCAAAATTTTATAAGACAGCAGATCATTGCCAACAAGCTTTCCACAAAGACCTCAAAGTTCCAACTTGGAAAATGATTGCCTATCCTTGTAGATATACGTAACCGGATTGCCTACGGGATGATAGTAATTGATTCTCAGAAACTTTCCTTTGAAAAGTTCATATGGGGATTTTTTGATTTGTGTGATGTTATTTGATTGATTGCAAGTGCGCACAATTTGATAACTATGTGCCAAAGATTCTTATTCAGCTGGGAGTCTTACAGAAAAGTTCGAAGTGACTCCAAGATAAGTTGATTAAATTGTTCAGCAAGCCCATTCTGTTGTGGTGAGTGCCCATTGGAGAAGGTCTGTCTTATTTTGTTCTTGGCACAGTACTTCAAGAGAGTTGAATTCCAAAATTTGGTGCCAAAATCGGAATGCAGAATCATAGGGCTATAGTTGAATCTCTTTGACTGAACATTGATGAGGAAAGGTAGAATGTTGGCCACTTTGATTTTGCTTTTGATTGGTATCACCGTGAAGAATCAGGTACAGCTATTGACTATGGTAAGAAAGTAAGCATCACCATTAATGCTAAGAGGATGGATAGGCCCCACAAGATCGTAATGCAATTCTTGAAAAGGCCTCTCAGCACAAGCATGCTTGTTATTGAACAGCTTCTTCAATATCTTGCTGATTGCACGAGCATCACATGTTGACTCCTTCTTTAGGGGAATACCTAGCCTTTGACGTATTCTACTGTAACTTGCATGTCCCAGGGACTTGTGAATGACTTCATCATGGGTGAAAAAAGATATTTTATTAACTTCTGCTTTTTCAAAGGGAAGAAAAGGAATGTTAGACTGATAGGTCCCAGTTTTCTTCCATTTCATTTTCTGAATTGAGAAATCATTAGTACCAAAATTAACATCAAAACCGTTGACAACAAGCGATTGCATAGACAGTAGATTTGCAGTCAACCCAGGTGAGTACAACACATCCAAAAAAAATATAGCTTGTCCTTCTGTATTGAACAGCTTAACAGTCCCCACACCATCATATTTAAGAGATTCCTTTCCCAAGCTCATTGATATTTAGCCAGTCAGTGATTGGTCTAATTGAGAGAAATACTTCAAGTTAGAAATGATATGCCTGGAGGAGCCAGGATCTAGCACGAATGCATTTGGAAGAAACAGTGAGCTTGTGTGAAAAGAGCTGACAGAAGTGACTTAATTCAATTTGGAGACTCCCGCTTTCTTCTTTCTCTGAAAGGAAGGTCTGAGATGCGGGTATAGTTTCCAGCATCTGCCCTCTGGATGGTTAGCTCTAGGATTGTGCCATTTATTGTTGCACTCCTTCATATTAGAGCTGAGAAAAGAAATGGAAGCAGTATTCTCCTCAATCTTGATAGTGTCTGGGTCTCTATTTAAGAATCTATTGTTGTAGTGCATTTGGAGATGTTCGAGTACTTGTTCAGGGGTAATCTTCTTGTCCAAATGTGTGATCTGTTGTACTATGGCGTCCATGTTGGAGGGAAGTTTTTCCAGGATTAGATAGGCTAGGATGTTGGTAGGTAAGTCAATTTCTACATCATGTAAACGCGAGATGGAAGTTTTTGTATTTGTGATGAAACCAGGGATATTGGATGGGGTAAAAGGAGCTCAAAGAAACTCTTTGAAAACTCTGGCGCTTTTGGAGGCATGGTTACTGTTGAATATGTTATTGAACATATTTATACATCTTCTTTCTACTTGTAGTATTTCTTTATTTTATTGTCTTTATTTTCTTTTTCTATTTTCTTCTATTTCTTTAGTATGTCACTCAGTCTGTGATCAGTATGTCACACACACACATTATCCTGATTCCCGCGACCTCCTCATAACTCTCTCTCAACTGGTACCTTGATCTCGATTCATTATCATATTCATTTTACCCGGCTTACTCTCAATTTCAATACTTGAACTCGGAAGCCTAGGAGCTTGGTAGAAAACTCGTCGACTTTCTTTTCCTCATTCTGAAGGGGACCTTCAATCAACATCAAGGCAGTCAAATAAACCCTTCAAAGAAAGAAGACCATTTGGCCCAAACATTATCCTAATTTGGTACGGATCATCCTTATATATCCTGGCTATGATCTACTATACTAATCATCATCCGGTTCTCTTCATTGAAGTCAGAGAGGGTGGAACTGCTGTCTTATTATTATTATTTCTTCATATATTAAATTATAACTTTGACATTTACAGGAGTGGGGGTATGAATCTTTTCTTATCTCAGTTATTTGTTATTTGCTATTGTTTTCTAATCATGTGTGTGTTAAACTCTGGTTTTTCTTTCAATAAGAAATATAGATTCCTACACAATTAACAGTCAAAACTATCGGGGATCAATAAAGACATCAACCAGAGTCAGCCATGTCAGAATCACTTTCAGCAACCATCCTAAAAACGGCAATTGAAGCCATCCCTCTCTTAACCATGGATAATTTCTCAATTTGGCATAATCGCGTGGTCAACATGATGGAACTGCAAGAGGATCTCTATTCCAAACTCACAAAGAAGAATACAGACGCAAATGGAGTTCCCATTGGCCTCAGCAACATGGAGAATGTACGCATTCATACCATCTTAACCTCTAAACTCGATACATCAGTGCAGGCCAACATAATTACGCCGGAGAACGAAAAGGACGCCCATCTCATCTGGGTCAGCATCCATGAGTATTTCGCCTCCAACCATGCTTCTAACCGCGCTCAAGTGTTCAAGGAATTTTTAAGAACTCCTTTCACTATCTCAAACGTTCTTGGGTTCATTACTGATACCAAGACAACCATCTCGAGATTACATGAAGTCGGAATCAAACTACCGAGCAATATCATAGCCTATCTCATTCTTGAGAAATTACCACCTTTGATGGACACAGTCATCCAACAGATAACGCACTTGGACAAGAAACTCACTCCAGATCAAGTTCTGGATCATCTTCGCCTCTTTCACAATAATAGAACTTTAGGAAGTAGCTCCACGGACGAGGGCAAGAGAGACAATCACAACATGGTTTCTTTCTTTAATAAAACCATCAAACCTTGTGAAGAAGGGTGGCACAACCCTAAAGCCGCTCATCCGGAAGGTCGATGTTGGAAGTTGTTCCCTCAACTCAAACCAAACTTCCCAAAGAAGAAGAGGTCAGAGGGATCTGAGACAAAGAGTGCGGTGACAAGTGTCAGGTCCTTTCATACTAATATCAAAAAATTCCTCATCCAAAAAATTTGTCCTTGACTCCGGATCTTTGACACACATGGTGTCTAACCCTTCATTTTTTGAACATATAGACCGATCAATAGTGGGATACATCTCTACCAGCTCAGGGGTAAACAGTCTTCGCTACGAAGGAAAATGATCAATAACGCTAGTGAACAACAAATTGCAATCAATCACTCTATCTGATGTTCTTTACACACCACACTCCACAGCCAATTTAATATCTCTTCGTTCTCTTCTGTTAGATGGTTTTGATGTGTCTTTCCAAACTGATAAGGTTCGATTATCAAAAGGTAGCTGGGTAACCAGTGGAGAATATGAGTGCAATATACCCTTCATTCATCTGAATCATGCTGCCTGTTCCCCGGTCTCCTACTTAAGTCACGACGAATTTCTTCATAAATCTCTGGGGCATGCCAGTTATCATTGTATCAGGCAGAAGCTAGGAATAAAGATATCTAAGCCAGGCGAGTGCAGAGCTTGTGCTATCAGTAAGATTGCACGTGCACCGTATACAAAAAAGCATCCGCGGGCCAAATGACCATTCCAAGAGCTTTACTGCGACTTAATCGGACCCATCAATCCAAGAAGTATTCATCATGAGGCGTATATTTTGACCGTAGTCAACAGTTGTACCAGGTATGTGGCCGCCCTTCCCTTGAAGGACAAAAGAAAAGTCGGATTGACACTTCAGTTCTTAATCAAGTCGGAATCAAAGAGGTTTGGGTATACACCCATGATTATTCATTCCGACAGGGGGAACAAATTCTCAAATGATTCCATGAGACTATTCTGCACAGACAACAACATCAAGCAAACCTTTGCAGATCCCTATACACCACAGCAAAACGGCCTAGCAGAAAGGTACAACCGCACAATTCTTGAATGTCTACAAACGGTGTTATTCGATGGAGGGTTGCCCAACAACTACTGGGGAGTTATTCTCAAGGCCTGCGTACTGAAAATAAATCAGTTTCCATCGCACAGGTCCAATGAATCTCCCTACGAACAATTCAAGGGTTGAAAGATTGAGTTGAGCTATTTTCACCCTATCGGAAATCCACTAACATTTATTGTTGGGGAGAAACCCCCGTCTACTAAGCTAGAACCTCAGGGTTCATTTGGAAGGTTCTTAGGGTACAACGAGGACTTGCTGTCGTACAAGTTTCTGACAGAAGATAACAAAATTGTTGACACGAAGAGCGTCAGGTTTCTGGATTTTGACGCTCCGATATTGAAGATCAATCCTCCACTGGATATTGAACCTGCCGATCTGGATCTATGCAATCCTGTAAACTCAAGCCCAACTCTTCCTTCTCCGAGTGCTTCCAATGATGAAAATGCCTCTGATCAGACGGAAAGTCATTCTCTTCCAAAAACACTCATAGTAGACTCAATCACTGGATCGAGAAATGAAGGATTGACGCGCAACCAAGGATGCGTTGAATCATTCGATGAGGGTCAAAATTCCAGCCAACCAAACACTGGTGTCTCCACCAACGTGAGAACGTACAGTCTAAGGGAGCGCACTGAACGCATCAGGACGGCGAGATACTCTCATAACAGCAAGGTTAGCATTGACTGGACGGATTCACGGAAATCAGAAGTCAAAGACATCGAGAGCCAGGAAGTTTGGGAAAATTTTTATGGGACTCCTGATCACTTCTTGAGGACCATGTGGGTGGATAAGGTGAAACCTGCAACGGTTTTGTCGGCGGAAAGGAAAAAGTCTTGTCTCTGCATCATGGGTAACCTTCAGACGCCGGGAGTGGACTTTGGAGATACCTTCTCTCCTACAGGAAAGTTCGCTACGCTGCTTCTTCTTCTGAACTATGGACTTCACCAAAAACTAAAAATCCGTCAATTTGATGTAAAGGTGGCATTCTTATTTGCTCCTCTTGAGGAGGATATATACATATTGCGACCACAGGAATCCAATCGCCAATAAACCTTCCTTAAATTACAGAAGTTGTTATATGGACTACGTCAGGCTCCTGTGAACTGGTTTAAAACTCTAACAGGCTGGTTGCGTTCCATAGTCTACGGCGAGTCGGCATCTGATCCATGCCTTTACATTCATGAGGATAAAAAATTGGCCTTATTTTTTCATGTGGACGATCTCGTCGTCGTGGGGGAAGTGGAATGGTTTGAGAATATGTTTCTTCATTGATTTCCAAGATCGTCTTCTCACGATCCTGACACGGTTCTTGGCATGGAGGTATCTACTGAGGGAAACAGAATTACACTCAATCAACGGTCACTCATTGTGGACACTCTGGAAGAACTCGGGCTGGCGAATAGATCTGTAATCACTCCTCTGACACCGGGTCTCCACCTAACACAAGCCACAGACGAGGATCATGAAGAATTCAAAAGTCTTGGCATCAACTACAGGAGGTTCACAGGAATCTTAAATCAATTATCCTGCAGAACCCGACCTGATATTTCCGCTGCTGCATCAATTCTGTCCAGATTCAATCAAAAGCCGGGACTATTGCATTGGAAGGAGGTTTTGCATGTTTGGAAGTACTTAGGGGGGGCGGTCAATAAGTCACTCAGCCTACATCCTCATACTGATGACAAAGGCCTTGAGGTGTACTCCAATGCAACGTGGGCAGACAATTCAGAAACTAGAAGATCAAAATCCGGTTTTCTCATCAAATGGATGTCTTGCCCAGTCGCATGGAAAAGCCGCAAACAAACAAACATCACTTTATCCACTACAGAAGCTGAACTAAACGCGCTTACCAATGGAGCTCAGGAGTCTGTTTGGCTCAAATCAATTACAGAGGAGCTATGGCAAAAGAAAATTCCTCCCACGTCTTTTCTAATTGATAACAAAGGTCTTTGGGACAAGATTTGCCACTTTTTCTCAAACTCAAAGACGAAGCACATCGACATGAAGGTGAAATGGATCTGGGAACAGTACGAGAAAGACGAACTGAAAGTACAGCTCATTCCGACCAAGGAGATGGTTGCGGATGCACTATCCAAATCTTCGGGGAGAGGGATGGTTGAGCTTCTCATGAAACATGTCTTTCTTTGATCCGCACCAAATTATGGGGGGATGTTGAATATTTTATTGAAAATATTTATAAATCTTCTTTCTACTTGTAGTATTTCTTTATTTTCTTGTCTTTATTTTCTTTTTCTATTTTCTTCTATTTCTTTAGTATGTCACTCAGTCTGTGATCAGTATGTCACACACACACATTATCCTGATTCCCGCGACCTCCTCATAACTCTCTCTCAACTGGTACCTTGATCTCGATTCATTATCATATTCATTTTACCCGGCTTACTCTCAATTTCAATACTTGAACTCGGAAGCCTAGGAGCTTGGTAGAAAACTCGTCGACTTTCTTTTCCTCATTCTGAAGGGGACCTTCAATCAACATCAAGGCAGTCAAATAAACCCTTCAAAGAAAGAAGACCATTTGGCCCAAACATTATCCTAATTTGGTACGGATCATCCTTATATATCCTGGCTATGATCTACTATACTAATCATCATCCGGTTCTCTTCATTGAAGTCAGAGAGGGTGGAACTGCTGTCTTATTATTATTATTTCTTCATATATTAAATTATAACTTTGACATTTACGGGAGTGGGGGTATGAATCTTTTCTTATCTCAGTTATTTGTTATTTGCTATTGTTTTCTAATCATGTGTGTGTTAGACTCTGGTTTTTCTTTCAATAAGAAATATAGATTCCTACAGTTACAAGCAAAATACCCATTAATATTGGCCCATATTTGATGCGCCTCCTTCTCATTTTCTGCCGTTATGATATTTACTTATATGGTGGTATCAAGCTTAGACGTGAATATTGTTCTGATTCTGACATTCTCCATAATACTGAGTCCAATTGGATTTCCAGCGGCATTTTTATTTTTCTTGGTGAGCTTTGCAAACAGATCCTCTTGAAGATCCATCATGTTTATGACGCGATTTTGCCATATCCAAAAATTATTGGGGGTAAGCGATGGAATTGCCTCAATACCCATCTTGAGTATGGTTGCAGATAAGGAGTTGGTCATCTTGGTTTCTGGTTTTAGAGAGATTGAAGTGTACCTGCTTTCAACTGTTAATCCTGATGAACTAATACTCTTATTTTCTCAAGATTTTATTCAAAGGTATGAAAAACCAGAAACTGTTTTGTAATATTAGAGAAAAGAAACATAGACAAGGATAGGAACAGATAGTAAAAGGATCCTACCCAAGTAGCAGAAATGACACAGAAAAAGATACTCAAAAATGATACTAGCAAGATCCAATACACGCCCCAAACTGGTTTGACTGAAAGTCACGACGATTAGAATAAAGAGACGCAAGAGAGAAACAGAAGATGAGAGATTGCAACGAATTACTTGATGACCTTTTCAATGACCAGACTTGTTCTCCTCCCTGTTGATCTCGTATAGTATTTATCAGAAAGGAAAAAAAAAATAAAAGAGGAAGTCCAATGTCCCCAAGGAAAAGAGAAAGTCCGCCGAGAGCAGGATTGTGGCCAACATGAGGAGAGCTACCCAGATTGAATAGGCATAGTATTCTGAGGCACGCGCGTGTCACCTTGAATGGATGAAATGAATAAGGTATCTAACCCGCGCATGTCAAGAGAAATGGAATTAGATAAAATGAAAGATAAAATGAAGGAGAAAAAAAATTAAAAAAATAGTTAAAAAATAATAAATTAAGTTTGCTGCAAAAATCCAACAGTATTGGAATTCAGGAGGCTGAAAATTGGGGGTCTGGCCAGGAAATATTCCATTTTATTATATTTAATACCTTGGACCAGAAATTTCACAAAAAATTAAATCAAAGATAAATTTATCTGAACTTTTAACTGTGATTCATCATTTTGCAGTGAATTTAAAAACCAATGCAGAATGAATACTCTATGATTTAAATCTTTTAAAGATAAGAAAATGAGAATATATTAAAAATTATAAACCTACCAATTGGGAAGCTTTAACTCAAGCTGAGAAACTTAATATCTCCCACGCATGTAAACACTTAGATAAACTCCTTGAACAAGGAGATCTTGAGAGGCGTATCAACTTTCAGGCTCTTTTAAGGAAACAAAAAGCTTTGAGGAAATACCGTAAAAATTACTTTTTGAAATATGAAAGCAAGTATAAAACTTGTATTACCATATTATTTTTTAAATAATATTAATATATTTTATTGATCAACAAAATAAGCTTTTAACATCTGTGAACCCTCCTATACCAAAAACCACCACCACTGAAATTGATTTATTGGATCAAGAAGTCCCAGATATCTCTGGAAGCCCTGAAAATATTGATTGAACGGCAGAAGACCTCATTGGAACACACCAAGACCCTGTAGGATTACCTTCTACGGACCAATTCAATCCCAATAAAGTTTTGGTACCTTTGAATATCAGCTTAAGTTAGTTTTAAATAAAACTTATTTCTACGGATTTTTTTCTGTAGAAATAAAAATGGTTATAAACATTTTATTCAAATATGAATAGATGTAAAACAAGAGCCTCAGGGAGAATTCACTCCTATGGATCTTTTCCAGGAGCCCCCAGTAATCATGAGACCACCAATAATGACAACCATGAGGGGACTGGAACCCGTGAATCAAATGTTGATGGAAAAGGAACAGCACCAAGCACTTCTGCCCTCCCCAACCTAGAGCCGGAGAAGGTAGTAGAATTAAGCCACCCTCCATTACAAGAAGATTCCCTGCAGCCACCCCAGCAGAATCTGGCCGAGGAAGCCAGGATCAAAGACTTAGTCAGAGAGCACGTGAAATATTGGAAAAATTTCAAAGAATCCCAAGCCAAAGAGGACATGGTATCTATGAAAAAGATAATCTCCTGGGCAAAAGCTACCCAGGTAGCCCATTGGAAAATTATTCCAAGGAAAGAGGTAGAATCCTACGTAGAAAAGTGGAATTCTTGGGATCAATTATCCCAACTGAAAGGCAAAGGATCAGGAAGGAGAGATCTTCTTCCCATCCAAAGCCAAAGGGAAAGAAGGATTGATATTGGATAATATCCCTAGCTCAAAAATTGAAAAAGATTTACAACAATTAGCCTCTAGTTCTGAGCCCAAACCAACCTGTGAAGCAATTACTTCCTTTTCTAATGATATGCGTCATAATTTCAAGATTGTTTGTGGAAATTTGGACAGTGTTTATACCCAGATGGATAAATTAACCTCAGTAGTAGCCAAATTGATTGATAACCAAACAAAAACCGTAGGAATGGAAGATATCAAAGAACACTCAGAAAAATTCTTGAGGACAATTAATCAAGGTAGGATCAAACAGAATCAAACAATTGAGAATATGTTATCAGGTATACAAGAAGATTTTGTTATTTTTCAAAAATTTACTCTTTCTTTTGCTTAAGCTCACGCGCGCCTCTATCTTTTGCACTTCTATTTCACCTGTCACATATGTGTTGCCTTCTTCAACTTTCACAATCTCTCATCAAGGCTTCAAATACTCTCTGCGCTCAATCGCTTTGGGTCACTCACAACAATCACCTTCCAGTCTCAAGCTTCATTCCCACCTTCTCCCTTTTTCTATTTCTTCTCTCCTCATTCCCTTTATCCTACCTTTATCTCTATTTCTCCTGCTGTTTTATTTCTTCTTGTCTGGTTTCTTACTCTTCTTTTTCTTCATTCTCTAAGCCAACTCGAGCTTGACTACTACCGGGTTCTCCTCATATTTTTTGAGAAAGATAACTTATCAAATTCCTCAATTCTACCGGCTAATCCTTTGTTCTTCAGCTCTTCCTGCCTACGTCTTCCTCTGAATTAGCCTCTCCTGTCCTGCTCTAGTTACTCTCAACTAATCAACTCTATGTATTGTTCTTTGATCATCATCTTGTTCTTGTTTTATTTTCTGCTCTTCACTAATCCTTGTCATATAGTCTGGTTTTTACTTTCTCATCAATCTTAAAATTTCAGCCTTTATTTCTATCATTATTTCTTTCCAACCCTTAAAAGAAGAATTGGTAACCACCTCTAACAGCTCCATTCTATCCCTTAGTGAAAAATTGGATCTGTTTAATCATAAAGTGGACCTGCCACTTAATCTGATCAAGAATTATCTTAGAGACTTAAAAGTCCTTCTGACCAACCCCTTTGGGAGTACCACAGAGGAACAAAACCCTCCAGACAAACAACTACTCCTTATGAACCAACCTTACTAGGAATGCATAGGAGTGACACCTTCAGGCCCAGTCCTACCCCTGAGATGGAGCATGCCCTCAAACAGTAACCCCCTATTTCTGAATTGACCAAGTTCTCTGGTGAAGGAGAATAAAATCATATAAATTTTATTAAATTTATTGACTATACTATTAACTCTTTTAACTTACCAGAATCTATATCTGTAGCCAGGCTGCCCAGACTATTTGAAGGAGTAGCCTTGGACTGGTTTATCAGCAAAAGAGAAGAAGTAGGATTGTTACCATGGAATTCTTGGGAACTTCTAATTCAAGAACAATTTGGTTCTAGAATTTGGAAAAGAAAAATGATGAAACATTTCGAAAATTCCTCATTTGACCCCTCCAAGGATGAACCTCACAAATGATGCTTGGTTCAGAAGAAAAGACTAGATTGCTTCTATCCAGATGATGATAAAGAGGAAGTAAATGAAAGACTCCTCAACTTGTGTCCTGGCAATCTTAACCATAGTGTAAGATGAAGGATGAGTATGGATTATGACTTGCCAACTGTAATAAATGTGCTAGAAGAAGTAATAGAAATGAATGGGTTAGACAAGAAAGCCCCTTCTAGACCCAAAGAGAACTAAAACATTAACAAAACCAGAGAACAACCCCCTCTGTTTAATACCTCTGATAATAAGAAACCCAATGAGAATGGGGACAAAGAGAGGATGCCTGGAGCTTGTTGGAATTGTAACAAGGCAGGGTATATGAGACAAGACTGCCCATTACCAAAAAGAAAGATAGAAGTGTTGGGAGGAGAGAAGGAGGCTGAAGGGAATCAGAACTATGGATATATAGCTTATACTGAAGGATCTCTTTCTGAAGGTGAATTGATCCTAACCAAACCTGTTAATGTTATAGAAGGAGACATAGGAACTTCTATAAAAATCAATAACATCCATGGGGATTCTATTTTTCGCCAAAAATGGGATCCTACAATAATTCCTAGAATTTCATGGATATTAAAACATTAACATTTAAACCCAAGAGTGGCAAAAGTTATACCACTGGTCAAACTTGCTATACAACAGGATTGTATTAAGACAGACCTATAAGGTTATTACTGAATAGTGGAGCTTTCTGCTTGTGTTTCTGTGCTGAATTCTTAAACAAATGGGATCCCAATTGGAAAGAACACCTTTTGCCCGTCCCAAAAGCCAGGTTTAGCTCTTGCAACTCTACCATGAATGCTATTGGAGTATTTACTGCTCCTTTAATACTACCCCATTCTAAACGATCTTTCAGGATACAAGTGGAATATGTAGTATTGCTCAACGGACTATGTGACTACCTGATACTAGGTTATGATGCCTTATGTCTATATGGTATAGATGTGTTCCAGAGTAAAGGGAGATAATTAACAGTAGGTGGTAATTGGGACAAGAAGTTTAAGATATGCTCCATTAAATCTAAAATCCCCTCCTCTACTTTTTGAAAGCATTTAGAAGACTTTGACCAAGAATAATTCTCTCAAGCAGCTGTGAATACAAAACTTTTTGAGGAACAGAAGAAAGATATATTAACAGTCTGCTTTGAGAACCAAAATGCTTTTTGTACTAAAGATCATCCCATTGGTGATATCAAAAGACATAATAGGGTATTAACATTGAGTATTAAGCCTCCTTATCCTCAATACTTAAGAGGACCAGCCTATCCCTCAATTCTTAAGTCTAGAATAGCTCTTGAGGAACATATCCAAGAACTGATAGACTTACAAGTATTCAGGAAAGTATGGCACAATGATCAGGTAGATGTGACCACACCCGTAATCATAGCTTGGCCCAATGACAAGTCAACAATGGTAGCAGACTTCAGAATGCTCAATAAGTATACTCAGGCAGATTGTTGTCCTATGCACTGGATTGATCATTCTCTACATAACTTCTCCAAGGACAAATACATCACATGCTTAACGTTTTCCACCAGATACCTATAAGCCTTGAAAGCAGGTAATTTATGAGAATAATCAGCCATTTGGGAATATATGAATATCTTATGATGCCCTTTGGTATAAAGAATGCCCATCACACTTCCAGAGAACAATGGATACAGTTCTAGGTACATACATCAGAAAAGGAGGGATGATTGTATATATAGATGATGTTATCATATATACTCTGATGATTGGGATACTCATATTAACCAAATAAGATTAGTGCTCCAAACTATCTCCAGAGAAGGATCAAAAGTATCCATGAAGAAATGAAACTTTGGCTATGGACAATTGAAAGCCCTAGGGCATATAGTCTCTGGTCTAACTCTAGCTGCTGATCAAAATAAGGTAGCTGCTGTCATGAATAGACCCATGCCTCAAGACAAAACAGAGTTACTGTCTTCCATTAGTTTTTGAAGTTACTACAGAAAATACATACCAAAGTTTTCTATAAACAGTCTGTACAAACTATGCAACAATAACACTCTATTTGAAATGAATCATGAGATATTCAAAAACTATTAGAAACTAAAAATAGCTATGACCTCTACTCCTTTACTCATGCAACCAGATTACTTCAAGCCCTTTAAACTGTACATTGACGCCTGTATGGAAGGGTTAGGATTTTCTCTACATCAAGAAAGGATAGAAGAAGACAAACCAGTGAGAAACCAGTACTCTTCACATCTAGAAAGATCAAAGATACAGAAAAGAGATATGGGACCAGTCAGTTGGAATATTTGGCTCTAGTATGGGCTTTAAAAAAGATACACTATTACTTAAAAGGAACCACTTTCCAAGTGATCATGGACTGTAATGCTGTAAGAACTCTTATGAACATGAAAACCCTCAGCAGACATATGCTCAGGTGGCAAATTGCTATACAACAGTGTAGAGTTCAGATGACTATTGTGCATAAATATGGAGCTAAACATCAGAATGCTGATAGTGTAAGTAGGAATTTTATACCTAATCACTTTAAAAATCCAGCATATGACGCTGAGGATCAAGATATCTTTCCCATCTTGAAAATCAGTCTTTTTGCATTAAATACTCCAATAATTGGGATCCACTTATGTGAATTAGATACTCCTTTCTTCAAGTTAGTGAGGGACAACTAATCCCCTGAAATAAAGCTTCTGATTACTATTATGGAATGTGAATCCCCAGAAGCAGCTCTGATAAATATTTTACCTGCTTCATAACTTAAACCCTATAAAGCAGGAAGGTTTACCTTTTGGGATGGTCTCCTTTACTACAGACACCAACATTCCAGTGTATTAGTACTAAGCAACAAAGAACATATACAACATATACTCCAGGAATGCCATGACAACTGTTCATCAGGGCATCTATCCACAGAAAGAACTTTTGAGAAAGTAAAACAAACTGCCTGGTGGATAGAATGGAAAGAAATCACTATTAAGTATGTTACTAGCTGTGAGACCTGCCAAAAATCTAATAAAGCTACTGGAAAAAGGTTTTTACTCCTACAGAAGATCTCTGAACCTAAAACCAGACAGGAAATCATCAATATGGATTTTGTCACTGGCCTCCCCCTCAAGGTACTCATTCATATAACTTTGTTGTGGTTATATTTGACAGATACTCTAAGAAGGCAAAATTATTACCTAACCACAATGAAGATAGTGCTATGGATGTAGCTCTACTATTTTGGAATAGGATCATAGCTGATGTTGTTATACCCAAGATTATAATCAGTGACAGAGACCCAAATTCACCTCTGAGGTTTGGAGGAATCTACATGATATACTGGGTACTACTCTAGCATTTTCTACAGCACACCATCCCCAAACAGATGGATTTGCTGAAAGAACAATACAGACCCTAGAAGATATGTTAAGAAGGTTCTGTAGCTTTGGTCTAGAATACAAAAACTCAGATGGTTATTGCCATGATTGGGTAAGCCTACTCCCAGCTCTAGAAATGGCTTATAACAGCAGTAAACATTCTACTACCAAAGAAGCCCTTTAAATACTAGAAAGAGGATGGATCCCAAAACTCCCTAAGAATAACTTAAACTAAAACTGAGCCACTATTCATCCAAAATCTCTTGAATTTAAGAAGATGATAGATCTGGAAAATAATCATGCTCAAAAGTGTGTAGAAGAATCAGTAGAATACAACAAATAAAGATGGGAAAAATTGTATAGGGAACCTGACTTTCAAATAGGAGATCAGATCTTTATATCCACTACCAACTTCAACAATCTAGCAGGTGACAGAAAGCTGAAACCAGCCTTTGTTGAAACATTTGTTATCAAAAGGATGCATGGCAAAAATGCTTTAGAAGTAATCTTGAGTGAAGCATTATCAAGAAAACACCCAGTATTTCCTGTTAGCCTAGTCAAACACTTTCAAATGAGAGTAGGTAGAAACCTCCCTCAAACAAAAATAACAATAGAACCTGACCTTGTGAAAGAAAAAGGGAAAGTCAGCAAGATATTGAGTGACAAGAAAGAGAGAGTACAAGGAAAAGATGTTAGAATATACTTAGTAAGATGCAAAGGAGAATCTGCAGAGAAAGATGAATGGTTTCCAGAGAATAACATAAATGATGGAACAATGCATCTCAGAAACTACAGAGCCAGCAAGAGGAACTGAAACACACATGAAGTAAATTTTTTCCAAACATGCTCCAGATTTTTTTTCAGATATGGCCATATCTTGGAGTGGGGAAATGTCAGCTTGCTACTATTGCAGAGCAAGCTGAAAAAGTAACAGAAATAAAATAATAATAATAATAATAAAATTAAACTAAGAAGGAGTAGGAAAACCATACATATTATCATAAAGATCGATTCTTCACCCAAAACTAGGTAGGGTCACTCACTGACCCCACCCTTGAAATCCAACTCCTTATATTTTTAAATAATTTAGGAAAGAAAGACCAAAATACCACGGCACCACTATTGAACTTTTTTTTCAATTAAATATTTCACATGTATTGTCACTTATGGGTTTCAAACCTAAAATTCAGTGAGAATTGAGGTGTTGTGTATATTTTAGGAGTTACAGACAGAAATGTGTTCTGTCAAAATTCCCGCACGCAGCTGGGGCAGCCAATGCACCTTTGCGCGGCTGAGATAAAGCTCTGTCACTCCTTCAAAGTCGTTTAGGCAGCCCCAGGCCTCTGACAAGTACACAGCCACGGGACTACGGGTTGAAAGAGTGAGAGGCGGCCTAAAAAACTTAGGTACCGCATAAAAATGCTACAACCCACATGGGAACATTCTAAATATCTAATAAATGTTCTTGTGGATAGGAAGTAATATAAAAGTACATAAAATTATACAAAAATACTTAAAAAAGCTTTATACGTATTTTTTATTGAATATAATTCAAAGTACCAAGAATTTCAAAAAAAATACAATGAAAACTTCCAAAAATATTCTAAAATAATTTCATATACTATTATGAGAATTTCTAGACATAAATATTTTTGTGAAATACTAAGTAAACTGTTGACACAAAAATATCACATGAATTCCCATGACTTATATTTTTGAGGAATTATTTTAGTAAATCAACTGAAATTTGAAAATAAGGAGTAAAATCAATATCATGACTTTAATCCAATTATTTAATACATAATGAGAACTCACCTGACATCAGAATGTTATAGGAATTTCTTTTAAAATAATTATTTACTTACTGGGAAGATTTGCTCGGGATAATTAATAAAATATTTAATAAAAAGGACAGATTAGTTCTATTAAAAAGTCCAAATATCAATTGTAAAGTAGAATAATTCCCATACCCTGTGGAATTAGATGCTACCCGTGTTACAGCACCAAGAAAACATGACAGGATACCACTTTTTACCCTGCTAGCCTAAGTGTCCGTTGCTTTGAGCCCCTGTACCCCTCCAAAAGACAAAATTGTGACTCCAAAAGCTAAAAATAAAAAGCTCTTTTGAGGATATTGATGGGCAGAGACCCAGTTATATTTGAAACCAGAAACAGTTCCAAGGTAATCAAATATTTATAAGAGATAATTAAGTGATTTATGGCTTAGTATGATCAATAATATCCATCCTCAACCTCTTTTTATCAATCTAAAACTGCTGAACAACCTTATAACCCCAGTATACAGGTTTAACCCATCAGTGCACGTCCCAAACAGATACCCTAATGATTTAATAATATACCAGTGAGTTTTATTATTCTTTCTCTGTTTTAGAAGCTTGGTTACAAACACCTCTCACTCCACCGTGTATTTTATATACATATTATCTTTGGGAAAAATATCCTTTAAACTAAAGAGCCCAAAGTAAACAGGACTACTTGTTTTCATATTGAAATCCCTGATGAGAGGTTTTGAAGATCCCCAATATAATTGTGTCCCCTCTATAAAAATATTTAATAATCAATTTATATATATTGATTCATAACAATAAACCATAACCAAACCAATTAACCTTGCAATAAGCTTTATCCAAATATTTTTTGGATTTTTGTGGCATTTATTAAATAATATATTTATTATTTATTCTATCACCTCTGGTAGCTAAATGATAGCAAGGGTCTTGGCATCCAGGAGGCTGAAACAAATCCCTCCTTGATGGTCTTTGTCAGCTTGCTACTATTGCAGAGCAAGCTGCAAAAGTAAAAAAAATAAAATAAAAATAATAGCAATATATTTGAACTTGGAAGGACTAGGAAACCCATAAATATGGATTCTCAACCCAAAATTAGGTAGGGTCACTCACTGGCCCCACCCTTGAAATCCAACTCCTTATATTTTTAAATAATTAAGGAAAGAAAGACAAAAATACCACAGCTCCACTATTGAGCTTTTTGGTCAATTAAATATTTCACACGTATTGAGCAAGCTGAAAAAGTAACAAAAATAACATAAAAAGAATGATAATATAATTAAGCTAAGAAGAATTAGGAAAACCATAAATATTATTCAAGAAATGGATTCTCCACGCAAAATTAGGTAGGGTCACTCACTGACTCCACCCTCAAAATCCAACTCCTTATATTTTGAAATAATTAAGGAAAGAAAGACCAAAATGCCACGGCTCCACCGTTGAGCTTTTTGTTCTAATAAATATTTCACACGTATTGTCACGTATAGGTTTCACACCTAGAATTTGTTCAGAACTGAGGTGTTGTGTATATTTTAGGAGTTAGGGGCAGAAATGTGTTTTGTCACAATTCCCGCACACACCCGTGGCAGCCAATGCACCCCCGTGTGGCTTAGATACAGCCCTGTCACTCCGTCAAGGTCGTATAGGCAGCCCCGGGGCCTCTGACAAGTAAATTCCGGATTTGACCTCAAGGATGAATGATTGAATATCGTTTTTGTTGTACACTATACTTTTGAAGAGACTGTAGATCCTGGCACAATTTGCCGGTTGCGACAATACAAAATGATTGAGGATGTCCTTCCAGATGAGCTTTGCATTTTCCTTGTTGGTGGAGTTGATGATAGTCGTATGTACCAACGCAGACAGTTTGGAGATTAGAATTGATGATAGAATGGTATTGTCGTCTGACTCGAGTACCAGATCTTCAGAGGACATAATGTCCTTTAGCTTAGCTAGATTAAAAAGAGTGTTGATCCTTGTTCTCCATATAGTGAAGTTGTCGTCGTTGAGAAGTGGTATAGCTTTGATGGCGGTTTTCAGAATCTTAGGATTTACTTTGTCCATACTGGGAAATAATCTTGGCTGGTTTTGGAGGGTAGTTCCTGCGCAATTGGTTGAATCTTTTGACTGTTAATTGTGAAGAAATAAAGGGTCTTGAGTCTAAATTGCTAATAACCAAAACCAGCCTGAAGATAATGAGACCAACATGAGAAAAATCACACCAGCAAGAACATGATAAAGAATAACATGAGATGGAGTGAGGGATTCATCATACCACAGTTACAAAGTGTAAAAACCAAAGGACAAACGGATGAAGGGAGAACACTGAAAGAGGTGAGGACACTAGAGAGAGCAAAATCTTTAAGATTTGAACAGGGAAGGATGTAAATCTTGAGGTTCAATTTCTCAACAGATGAAATGACGAGTCAAACAATGACCAAGAAGAGTCAGGATGAGTTTGAAGGAGGACTCTTGAAGAATGTTGGCGGCAGCGGTGAAGAAGGATGTGATTATTGAGGAGCTTCAGGATAAGATGCTTGGAGTGATAAGGATTAATCGGAGAGATGATGTTTAAAGAGCTAGGGATGAGGTGCTCGTGAAATTGATGGCAGTTTCAAAGATGGTGGTGAGGAGACCATAGGACATGAATAGGAAGTATAAATAGAAAAAAAGAAAGAATGGAAAGGAAGAAGGAAATGAAAAAGAATGAAGTTCAAGGAAGAGAACGAGAGGTTGCAGGAGAGTAACAGTCGTAGACAAGAGAGTGAGAGATGATGGACAGGGACAGGAGTGAGGCGGACAGGTCTGTGAAGACAGGTGAATGACGGACATGAAGAAAGGTGTGAAAGGTAGACATGGTGGCATCAGTGAAGCAGACAGGTTGAAGGACACGTGAGATCTTCTAAGTACAACAGTGAGAGAGAGATTCGCCTTTCCAACAATTATTAAATATTTTTATAGAGTGGCCACAATCATATTGGGAATCTCTATCACCTCTCTTCAGGGAATTCAGTATGAAAACACGTAGGCCTGGTTACTTTGGAACCTTTAATTTATATTCTCAAAGGATATATTGCCCAAAGATAATATGTATATAAAATACACGGTGGAGTGGCAGGGCTTTGTAACCAAGATTCCAAAACAGAGAATGGATAATAAAACTTACTGGTATATTATTAAATCCTTTGGGTACCTGTTTGGGACGTGCGCTGATGGGCTAAACCTGTTTACTGGGGTTATAAGGTTGTTCAGAAATATAAATTGACAAAAAGAGTTGGGGATGGATATTATTAATCAGGATAGGGCCATAAATAAATTCATTATCTCATATAAGTATTTTATTACCTTGGAAAAGTGGCTGGATGTAAATATAAATGGGTCTCTGGGTATCAATATCCTGAAAAGAGCTCTTTATTTATAGCTTTTTGGGTCCCAAAATTGTCCTTCTGAGGGGTACAGGGGCTCAAAGGGATGGACACTGAGGCTAGCAGGGTAACCAGTGGCAACCTGTCCCTTTTACTTGGTGCTGTAGAACGGGTAGCATCTAATTCCACAGGGTATGGGAATTATTCTACTTTATAACTGATTTTTGGACGTGTGAATAACATTAATCTGTCTTTTTTATTTATTATTTAATTAATTATCCTTAGTATATTTTACAAGTAAGTTAATAAAAATGTTAATAGAAATGCGCACTGATATTCAGATTCCTGTTTAGTTCTCATTATGTATTAAATAATTGGAGTAAAGTCATGATATTGATTTTACTCCTTATTTTCAAATTTCGGTTGATTTACTAAAATAATTACTTAAAAATATAAGTCATGGCTATTCATGTGATATTTATACATCATAAGTTTTCTTAGTATGTCATCAAAATATTAATGTCTAGAAATTCTCATAATAGTATATTTTATAGTATTTTAATAGATTTTGAGAAGTAGTCATTATCTTATTTTCGACATTTTTGAAACTTTGAATTATATTTAATAAAAAATATGTATAAAGGTTATTTAGGTATTTTTGAATACTTTTATGTATTATTAGACTACCTACAATCCACATGAACATTTATTACATATGTAGAATGTTCCCGTGTAGGTTGAAGCATGTTTATGCGGTACCTAGGTTTCTCAGGCCACCTGTCACTTTGTCAACCCGTAGTCCCTTGGCTGCATACTTGTCAGAGGCCCAGGGCTATGTACAGGGCTTTGACAGGGTGACAGTTCTGTAACTCAGGCGCGCGCATCTTTATGGGCTGCTGCTGCTGAGTGGGGGAATTGTGACAGAACACATTTCTGTCTGTAACTCCTAAAATATACACAACACCTCAATTCTGACTGAATTTTAGGTGTGAAATCTATATGTGAAAATACATGTGAAATATTTAATTGGCCAAAAAGTTCAATAGTAATTCCATGGTATTTTGTTCTTTCTTTCCTTAATTATTTAAAAATATAAGGAGTTGGATTTCAAGGGTCGGGTCATTGAGCAACCCTACCTAATTTTGGGTGGAGAATATTTATGGTTTTTATACTCCTTCTTAGGTTAATTGTATTATTATTAATTTTATATTAGTTCTGTTACTTTTGCATCTTGCTCTGCAATATTAGCAAGCTGACACAGCCGCTTCACCATAGTATACTTCTCTATGTCCTTGTCAAATATCACTCACACCTAGGTCCCTAATTGTCAACCATCACACTCAAGGTGTTCTTTTGGTCATTTTGTTTTATTTTCTATCTTTCCAAGATGTCTCTGCTTCTCTCAGACTTCTAAATTGTGTATTCTTCAATATTGCTTTCATCTCTTCTGATTTCTTTCTGTCTAGCCTGCTGGTTGTAATTCCACAGTCATCACTCAAAAATTATCAAAGGCTATAAAGTTTTGAACTGTTCCTGGAAGATTAAGGCCGGAAGGAGATGAATCTTTTGCCTTTCATACATAGATTTGTGGAGAGTGTTCATTCTTGGAACCATGTATTGTGTTCAAAATAGACAATTCAAAGCTAAACAAGTTGATTCCAAATTTGAGTCTGAATCAGAGTCAAATAGTAAAAAAAGTTCAGTCAAATTTTTTGTGTTTTAAACTTGCTACTGGGAAGTTTTATTGGTAATATTGAGAAATATGGTGATGTGTTGTGGGGTGATGAGATGATTTTGGGATGTGTGTGATGTGATGGAGATGTGAAGTAATGGAGATGTGAAGCAATGGAGAGGTGAAGCAATGGAGAGGTGAAGGAACAGAGATTTGAAGCAATGGATATGAGATGTGTGTTGTGGGATGGAGATGGCATTTGTATGGATTTTCTGAGGTGGAGGTGTGGATGGGTGTTTTGCATGCAATGGATGGTGGATGTATGATAATGGCGGGTTTGATGTTTTAAACCAGCCATTTTCATGAAAACTGCTATTTTGAAATACACCAGTGAGGGGTTATGTTTATTTCAGAAATCTGCCATTCAAAATTGGGGGTTTGGCCAAAAAAAATGGCGGGTTTCTAATGGTGGTTTGCAACCCAAAGTAACCATTTCAAACTTCCATTCAAAATCAAAAAACCCACTTATTTCACATCAGATGTGTCAAAGTTACCTGAAAATAATTTTTTTTTGCAAAGAAAGTATATAAAGGCCTTCAACAGCTCAACCAAGCTTCATTCCACATTATCACTCCTTGTGTCATCCTCCAACCCTATTGGAAAACTTCATCACTCCCATTGTTTCATTTCTATCCTTATCACTTCATCACTATCATTGCTTCATTTCTATCCTCATCACTCCATCACTCTCATTGCTTCCTTGCTATCCTCATCACTTCATCACTCTCATTGCTTCATTGCTATCCTCATTGATTCATCACTCTCATTTTATCATTGCTATCCTCATCACTTCATCACACTCATTTTATCATTGCTATCCTCATCACTTCATCACTCTTATTGCTTCATTGCTATCCTCATCACTTCATCACTTTCATTGGTTCATTTCTATCCTCATCACTTCATTAATATAATTTCTTCTTTTCTATCCTCATCAATTCATCACTAAAATTGCTTCCTTGCTATTTCAATTACTTCATCACTCTAATTGCTTCATTTCTATCCTTATCACTTCATCACTCTCATTGCTTCATTGGGCTTCATCACTACATCACTCTCACCTTGCTTTATCACTGTCATCACTTTATTGCTTCCACCACATCCATCCTCTCATTGCTTCATTGATTCATCACTTAATCCCCCCTTTCATCACAACCTAACTGTCATTGCTTTATTGCTTCATCAATTCATCCCACTTACTATTTTTAAATGGCCCCTCAGCAAAAATTCCCCCACAATTCCACCAAACCAAATCAAAAATTCCCCAGGAACTCAAAATCCAAAAATCCTCCCCCATCAGCTTCCAAAGTCTCAAGTTAGCTCAAAAGAGCAGATCATATTATCCTGGTAAAACGGCTCATAATTCCAGCCAACTACAATGCTTGCTTTGGATCCAACAATGAAACACAAGTTGGCCAACCTCCATCCTCTCAGATTCATGGTCATCTCCTGATTGCCAATGAACTCAAGAATAAAACCAAAGGTAGGCTGGATTTGTCATCCAAACAAATTCTGGAGAAATTCAAGAACAATCAAACCAAGTATAAAAAGGCCCACTCAATCTCAATCTCCACTGGCTTTGGTATCAATGAATCTGATAAAGCAAAGGTAATCAACTTGGTGGTTTCTAAGCTAGAATCCATTTGTGGTTTTTATTTTCAGATGGATGAAATCTTTGGAAAGAAGGCCAATTTCACCCCTTTAGCTGCTTTTGATGCCCAACAATCAGATTCAGTAGATGCTGAGGACCTGGCGGTTGATGCTTGGCCTAGCAATGATGATCCCAATTAAACCTATTAGTAGCCCCAATCTGATGTGGAGGAGGATATTCCAACAGAATCAGCTCCAATCACATCTCCATCAGCGTTGATCAACAATGCAAAACCTCCCTTGGACCCCACACTTCCTTCTTTGGATTTCTCTCTTCCTGGGGTGGAATAACT
Source organism: Puccinia polysora (assembly GCA_025617555.3). Classification (NCBI taxonomy): domain Eukaryota; kingdom Fungi; phylum Basidiomycota; class Pucciniomycetes; order Pucciniales; family Pucciniaceae; genus Puccinia; species Puccinia polysora. Next base: position 8,214,837 of record CM062616.1, on the reverse strand, counting down.
TGACAACTTTGCAAAGAAGGAGCAAGTTGTTCCTGTATCATCAGCATTGAAATCATCTGCTCAAGTAAGGAACCAAGATCTTTTCTCTTCTATCTGGTTAATCCTGACTGCTTTAGATTGTAAAAAAATAGGCTCATCTGTTCCTGAATGGCAAAATGCTCAAGCCAATGGGGCCTCCCACATCCCCTTCAAATGAGATAAATGATGTTACCACACAAACCTCCTCTACAGAGGCAAAGCAAAAGGCCTCCAATTCCATCAAACTCAACCTTAATAGCCCTTCAAAGCAGAGACACACTCCAAATGTTTCTGGCTTTGAGGAAATCATGGAGAAGCAAGATTCAATTAAGTTCATTGATTGATTTTACTTGCTTTAAAAATCATCTCATTCCTATTTCCCTCCAAAAAACAGTGAAATCACAAATAGAATCCAAAAAAGATTCAATTTGAAAAGGAGAATTGGGATTTTCAATGTTAAGATTGTAGTTATTATCTTTATCTTTTCCTGCTTACCTTGTGTTCTGATTCTCTTCCTTTCTCAGCCTAAAGGGCTCTGTGAATGAACTTGGACAGGTCCGCGTGAGTCTGCGTGACATGTCTGTATCATCTGGGTCTTCTCACTTCACAGGGCGACCTGGGGGAAATCCTGTCTTTCTTGAGGCATCTCTTGACTGGATGATCTTGATCCTCTTTTTCAATTATCTTTTTTTTTGGTCTCTTAATTATTATTATTTTTTATTATTATTCTTTTTTCTATCTTTTCTTTTCATCATCTTGCTTGTACCTTCTTGCTTGATGAACCCTCCTCTACTCAAATCTATCCCAATTCAACTCTCTCACTCAACCTGCCTCTTTGTGAACTAACTTATGCCTGGTAAGAATGTAATCCTCAAGACCATCTTAGCACAATCTCTCTGACAACCTAAGTTGATTTGTAGTCCTCAATCTTCTACGTCTAAACTCTTCAACTCTCACTCTATAAAAAAAACCCTACTCTGTCTAATCTCTGTCCGACTTGAAATAACTCAAAGCTGTTGGTTCTCTCATCTTTTCTTTCAGTTCTTATCTGATCTATCAAAATTCTGACTAGTTGTCCTCAGTCTGTTGGTTTTCTGTTCAGAGAAATTTTATTCAATTCTTATCACGGTTAAAAGCTGAAGGACAACTCTGCACCATTGAAAATGAACGAAACAGCGGGAGCAAACAATTATTTTCATAAAGTTGCTCTCAAAGCTTCCGTCAATGCTATTCCCCCAATCAACAAAGATAACTACTATATCTGGCGTTACAAGATGTTAATGTTATTTGACCTCAAGAATATCAAGGATCTTATGACCAAGGATGTAGGACAACTAACTATAAGAAAAGACCGAGAAATCCAAGCAATCATCCTCTCTAAACTTGACACTACCACCCATGCGAATGTAGTTAACACCACGAACATCACTTCTTCCAAACTACTTTGGACTGAAATAACCCGTAGATTTGCCTCATCCAAGACAGCAAATATAGCATGCATTTTCAACAAGTTTCTTCATGCTCCATTCAATGAACTTGCCATTGAAGGTTTTATAACGGAAATTCAAAAATCTCTTGCTTGTATGGCGGATGTAGGAATAGATCTACCAAGTCATATAGTAGCCTATCTAATAGTATTCAAGTTTCCACCAACTCTAGAAAATTTGAAACAAAAAATCATGCTCAGCAAGTAGCTGATAACCGTAGAGGTTTTATTTAAACACTTAACCCAATGCAACAATGAGTGCAAAGCACAAATCAAGACAGGTAAATCCACCACCGATGTCTCACTAGTTACTTTCAAGAACAAATCCAATAAAGAAGAGAGGAAGATCCAGATTAGGTGTAAAGAAGGCTTTCACAATCCAAATGCCCCTCATCCTAAATCTTCCTGTTTTCATCTTCATCCCCAAATTGCTCCCAGATGGTGGGTTGAACAGCAAAATGAGTGGAAGAATAAGACAAAAAAGACACCTAAAATCAATTACCATGCCCTATTAACTCTCTGGATTAATGCAGATAGTACACCTAATCTTCTCCTTGATTCTGGTGCAAAAATACATATCTTTAACAATCTCAAGTACTTCACTTCTATTTATATACAGTACAAAGCAGAGGAAATCAAAACAGGCAAGTTGGAAGCAAATCTCAAGATCCAAGGAACTGGTACCTTTCTACTTGAGTGGAAAGATTCCGTCATTACACTTGAAGGATGTATGTATGTTCCGGATATTGTTGTCAATTTGATTAGCCCCGGTCTCCTTGAAAAGAAGGGATGTAGTCTTTCTCAAAAGCGGGATCGATTTTTCATCACAAGAGGCAATGAAACTGTGCTTAAAGGTCTAATTCAAGATAAACTATTTGTAATAGAGAAGCCTCAAAGTGCTGGAGATAACCTGTTGGTCAACCTCTCTAATCAATCATCCACCATGTTGACTCAATCTCAATTGCTTTCCAACCTCCATAAGACATATGGGCACGCATCAATATCAACACTCAAACCAATTCTCAAAGACCAATACTCAAAAGACAAATTAGACAAGCTCCAATGTGATGGCTGCGTAAGAAGCAAAATCACACAAGCTCCGTTCTCAGGCACCTTGTCACCCTCATCAAAACCACTCAAACAAATCCATCTAGATCTGATCGGACAGATTACTCCTAAATCTAAAGCTGGTCATAGATACGTCCTGACTCTCTTGGACAACTTTACGGGTTATCTGGGGGCTTTTCCTCTTCAATCCAAAGAAGAAACTCCCAATGTCATCATCCATATTCTCAAAACAGAGTAAAAACGGCCAAAATATTACCCCACTGAAATCTTTTCAGACAAAGGAACCGAGTTCACTAACACTACCTTGAAAGAATTCACCAAGAAAAAAAATATCAAACTATTAACGTCAGAACCATACCATTCTCAGCATAACGGTTGAGCTGAGCAAGCCAACCAAACAATCATAGAATTGGCCCAAGCAATTTTCTCCTCATCTCAATTGAATAAATTCTATTGGCATATAGTGGTTTTAAGCTGTTGCTTCATGCTTAACCAGGTCCCTAGGGAAGGTAATGACCAATCCCCTTGGGAACTTATGTTCATCAAGAAGCTCCCTACTAATTATCTCAAACCTGTAGGATCTTCTGTCATCTACCTGGCGAATAGGCTACAAAGAGGAATAAAGTTCAATGAGAAAGGATTGGAAGGGATTCTAGTTGGGTTCAATCCCATTTTTCATTCTTAACTGATTCTCAGCTCATCCGGTACTATTGTTGAAACTAAACATTTCCAGTTCCCCAAAATTCCGCTTCATGACTTTCCTCTCTTGGAATCGCCTGGGATTGATCTGTTCACTCAAACTAATCCCAACTCAAAAGAACCTACCTTCTCATCATTCAAAAAAAAATACACCTTCCAAGAATCTCAAGAAAATCTCTCCAAATCAGATTCAGACCAAGACGATTCAGTATCTATAGATTCCCCACCTTCTGATCATTCTCCTCCACCGTCGCCAGTTCCTGATCCTCCTATCCAAGCCATTTCTCAACGACCCAGAAGAGAGGTGAGGAAACCCCAACAATACGGTTTCCACCACTATTACAAGCCCCCTTCCTACAAGGCAGGGCAAAAATGTTCTGAGTGGCCAAAATGGAAGAGAGCCTCTGAAGATGAACTAAATTTGATAGAACTACAAGAAATCTGGGAGGAGTATTATGGCACTCCCAAAAACATATTAAATACAACGTGGGTCTTCAAAGTGAAAGAAAACTGTCACAGCGATCCTGTCAAATACAAAGCTTGACTTTGTGTTCAAGGTTTTGATCAAGTCTCAGGAATTGATTATAATGAGACTTGGGCACCAACTGGAAATCTTGGTTCACTTTGGGTCGCCCTCATCTACGGCTTGAAGAATAAAATGAAACTGACTCAATTCAACGTAAAGAGCGCATTTTGTCATGCTCCTATATAAAAAACTGTCATCATAAGGACTCCAGAAGGATTGACCAGGAAATTGCCCTACCTAAAACTTAAGAAATCCCTCTACAGGTTGAAAAAATTGCCCAAAAATTGGTACAAAACTGTAACTTTGTGGATCAAGTCTCAAGGATATCACGAATCAACTAGTGATCCATGCTTATATCTAAACTCCACAACCGGTGAAGTTCTCTACTTTCATGTGGATGATCTCATCCAGGTAGTTAACTCTAACCTTTTCAAGATAAAATTTCTCAAACAATTCAAAAACTCTTCCTGTCATCCCCCCAACACCATTCTCGGGATGCTCATGGAAATTGAAGACAATAGGATCCTCCTGAGTCAACCAAACCACATTGAGAGGGGCCTGGAAGAAATTGACCTGACTTTGTGCAAATACACTGATACCCCATTGACACGGAACCTGAATCTCGAACCTGCCTCAAATGTTGATCACGCTGAATTTTGCCAAATCAACATTAATTACAGATCAGCAGTTGGCCTTCTGAACCACTTGGCCAATTACTCTTGACCTGATATTTCTTACTCTGTGTCTAGTCCGGCCAGGTTTAATACCAAACCAGGCATTACTCACTGGAGGGAAGTCAAGAAGGGATGGAAATACTTGAAAGCTACCAAACATCTCAAACTCGTAATTAATTATGATTCAGAACAAGAAATTCTCTCCAGCTTCAGCGATGCGACTTGGGGAGACAACACAAACTTTTGTTAATCTCAAACTGGATACATTGTCCTTAATTATGGTAGTCCAGTCATCTGGAACTCTACTCAACAAAGAAATATCACCTACTCTTCCACCAAGTCAGAATTAAATTCACTAGTTGATTGCTACCTCAAAGTCAAATGGATTAAACATCTCATCAGCGAGATCCATCAAATTTCTGAACCTAAGCCCATCCTACACATAGATAATAAAGGTTTGGACAATAAGATCAAGAGGTTTGGGTCACAATACAAGTCCAGACACAAAGATATTAAGACTAAAGGATTGCGCAAGGATTATGGAAGCAATGATTTTACCCTCATTCTAATTCAAAGTCACTCCATGATTGCGGATTCTCTCACAAAGGCTTCTTCATCAACCTCCTTGCAGCTTCTCCAAAACACATTCTATGACGCGACACATCAATGAACTTTAGGATTACACCCTCACCAGTCAGGGGGAGTGTTAAGATTGTAGTGATTTTCTTTATCTTATCCTTCTTACCTTGTGTTCTGATTCTCTGCCTATCTCCGCCTCAAGGGCTCTTTGAATGAACTTGAACAGGTCCTCGTGAGTCCGCTTGACATGTCTGTATCATCTGGGTCTTCTCACTTCACGGGGCGACCCAGGGGAAATCCTGTCTTTCTTGACTCATCTCTTGACCGGATGATCTTGATCCTTGTTTTTGATTATCTTTTTTTTGGTATTTTAATTATGATTCTTTTTTATTATTATTTTTTTTCTATCTTTTCTTTTCATCATCTCGCTTGTACCTTCTTACTTGATAAAACCTCCTCTACTCAAATCTATCCCAATTCAACTCTCTCACTCAAACTGCCTCTTTGTGAACTAACTTAAGCCTGGTAAGAATTTAATCCTCAAGACCATCTTAGCACGATCTCTCTGAAAACCTAACTTGATTCGTAGTCCTCAATCTGCTACGTCTAAACTCAATCATCTACGTCTAAACTCTTCAACTCTCACTCTATAAAAAAAACCCTACGCTGGCTAATCTCTTTCCCACTTGAAATAACTCAAAGCTGTTGGTTCTCTCATCTTTTCTTTCAGTTCTTATATGATCTATCAAAAGTCTGACTAGTTGTCCTCAGTCTGCTGGTTTTCTGTTCAGAGAAATTTTATTCAGTTCTTATCATTCAACTCGCTATGGATTGTCAAAAGTGGAAAGATGAGAGTTTGGCTAATCAACACAAGTTAGATGCTGAGTGGAAAATCCAATGGTCTGAGCTGGAGCTTCAAAAAGAGGAAAAGGAGAAGGATTGAAAGCAAGACCAACTCAAAAAGGAGAGGGAAAGGCTTGCCACAGCAAAAAAAGATAGGTTATTGGTAGCCATGGCATGTATTGGTAGCAGTAGAAATGTGGATGAAATAAGGTAAATTACTCAATTTCTTGAATTATAAATATATTTAATTTGATAAAAATTTAAAAAATAAAAACAAAAAAATATTTTTGATTGCAACAATGTTTGAGAGTATTTCTAACACCACCAATGAACAAATCTTTCTTTTTATTTTTATTTTTTTCCCTAAGACATATCCTGCCACTTGCAAATTCCTTGATAGTGTTTTGAGTTTTTCTATTGATTTGCATGGAAATGGCCATCCTAGTATGGGTGGCATTATCCACTGCAGGAAAATTAAAGTGTTTGCACTTTTTTTCTCCCCAAACCATTTTCCCAATACCTTTTTTTTGAAATCAATCCCAAAACCCAAGACTGGGAACAAAAATTGGAAGTTGGGTACTTGATATTCATCCTTGTTATCACAAGTTCTCCGTTTGATTTTTTGGTTGAGACCACAAGTAAAAATGAATAGTCAGATACATCACCTTGGTCAATATTGGGCAAGTTGTAGAAGTAGTCTGATGTAAACGTGATCTGAGGTGAGCAGTCACATTCAGTAAAACCAGATCCAAATTCCAATGAGGAGAAGGATGGGATTTTGTTTTCCATCATAGCTTCACAGTTGGAATAAAATGCAAGTTTGGCTAATTTTCAAAAAATTTGGCCCAATATTTGAGAAACCTTTTTGGACCTAATGTTCAAAAAAAATCACTCTTTAGGGGAGGATTTGACAGTATCTCTTTAAAATATTGTTGAAATAGACTAGAAGGGTCCATGAATTTTTGCCATCTAATCACCCACATTTTCCCACCGCAAGATCCTGAGGGACCAACAATGTTGACAAATTTCTAGCATTGGTGAAGGAATTTTGTTTATTTCCTTCTTCTCTTGCTCAGAGAGTTCATTCAAAGGGATAAATGCAACAATGGCAACCATAGGCTCATGATCCAATCCATCTTGAACATATACTTTTCCAGAGCTGAAGAAATGAAATGGTTTGATTTTCTTTTTGGCCTGTTCCAACTCTTCAGGTGTGGTTTTTTGACTTTTTTTGAAAATGGAAGGATAAAGCTTCTAGGGACTTAGTTTGCCTGAAGACCAAACAACCTTTTCATTAATTGTTTCCTCAGTCACTTCCAATGCAATTTACAAATCCTGAATTTGAGCCCTCCTTCTCTGGCAAGCCTTTTCTTCCCACGTCTCTGTATGTTTTTAAAAATATCTCCTTCCATCTTTTTCCCTCCCAACCATATACTTTGATTGGGGGGAGGATCATGATGGAAATCCATTATTTTTAACATCTTGAGTTTGGTGGGTGAAGAATGTGCCTTCAAAGCAATGGAATTTCCAATTGAATTGCATTGAATAAAAAAAACATCAGTCTGGTATAAACCACTTAGATGATCAACCAACATATAAAATAAGAAGAAAGTTACCAGTAATTTCCTACCAAAAAAAAATTTTAGTCAACTTCTCAAGAACTAAGAGGATGAGGAGGAGCGGAAGGGGGGGCACATGACTGGTTTGTCAATTGATTGATTAATCAACTGGCATGATTGATCATTGCTGGTTGAACAATTGATCAATTTCTTTTCAATCAATCAGGGGCAGGGAGAGAAGGAGGGGCTCACCTTGATGGGTATCCAGGGGGGATCTAGTAAAGGTTGAATGATCAAAGTATCAGAAACCAGGGAGGGGCAGGAAGAGGAAGAGGGGGAGGGGGGTTACCATGGTTAGGATGAGGGGAGGCAGTGAGGGAGGTGAGGTGATGTGGAGGTGGTTAGTGAGGTGGAGGTGATGGTGAGGTGGAGGTGATGGGGAGGTGGTTGGGATGGGTGAGGTGGTGGTTGTGGGTGAGGAGGATGAACTGTACCAGTGAAGGTGAACCAGTGGTTAAGGTGGAGGTGATGTTGAGGTGAAGGTGATGGGGAGGTGGAGGTGATGGGTGAGGTGGTGTTTGTGGGTGAGGAGGAGGAAGTGTACCTGTGAAAGGGGACCAGTGGTTTGGTTGGTGAGTTGGTTTTGAAGTTTTGGTTTTTGTCTAAGTACACCAAAAAAAAAAAAAAAAAAAAGGAGTCAGCCTAGGATTTGGTTAAACAACCAAAATCAAAAAAATTCTGTGATTTTATTTTTTACCTATTGAGAAACCCAATGCTACTAATCAAAGTGAGGAAGTGTGGGGGTAGAATCCGCTCTCTCATGGCCAAAGATGAGGTAGAAGATGAGGCTGAGATGACTTGAGGAGGATCAGGAATATCTTCTTCAAATATTTCTTCCCATTCATCTTTGATGTTGGCAAGAAGGTTTTGAAGGATTACACAACTTATACTCTATTTGATGAGGAGCTTGATGTATTTGGAAGATTGGAGCTGGTTTTGCAACTTCTGTAAGCTGGCCCATCTTGCTTTCAGGATTCCTACAGAATGCTCAGTCCAACCTCATGATTGGGAAAGATGATAGTTGAAATAAGTTTTGGCTTGATTATTGGTTGAAACATTGCGGTATTCCCAAAACACACATTTCCTGCTAGCATAAGCTGAATTATCCAGAGGGTATTGATCTTGGTAAAATTAGTTATCTGGTTATTGGGCAATTGGCATCTGATTGAAAAAATATGAATCATGAAAAGAACTTTGAAGGCCAGCATGGAGGGATATGAAATTCTTGTTGTTATCACAAGCAAGTTGTAGTGTCACAGAGTATCCATATAAACCAATAAAAAAAATCTGGTCAGTTTATAATCAAAGGATTTTGAAAGGAAATGGATCAATTGCCTTTTTTTTTCCGATAAAAATAATGGTTTCCATCTAACATTGATTTTTGACTCAAGGGGATAGTGGTTCCATCAAAAAAATCAATGCAACCAGGAAAGCCTTTAGTCTCCATTACTTGAGATATCTCCTTGAGGTCTTCTTTTGTTTGCCAACAAAGGCCAGAGCGATAGAAAGATAGGATAGCAATCATGACTCTTTTGGTGTATAAGTCAATGGATCCATAACCAACCAAGAATTGATTTTTTAATTGATGAATTGCTGCTCCATTTCCATTTGATCCCAATCTACAAAGAGAAAAATCCCGTTGGATAGCTGGATTGCATTGGGGATTACAAGAATTTATCTGGAAGATTTGGTGTTCTTCAATCATATCAAAAAGTTTCATTGAAGAAGGCAATAAAGCTTGGAAGAGTTTCTGGAAGCTTAAGTTGGGCAGTAGGTGAAGGTTTTGCCTTTCATGCATAGTTGTGTTGAGAGTGTGTCTTTGTGGAACAATGTATTGCTTTTCCAATAGATAATTCAAAGCTAACCAAGTTTATTTCAAATCTGAGTCTGAATCTCAGTCAAACAATAAAAAAAGTTCAGTCAGATTTTTAGCTTTTTCAACTTGCTTCCAGGAAGTTTCATTGGACATGCTGAAAAAGATTTTTATGTGATGATTATGGGATGCGTGTGAAGCAATGGAGATGTGGTGCAATGGAGATGTGAAGAAATGGAGATGTTAAGTTATGGAGATGTGAAGAAATGGAGATTTGAAGCAATGAAGATTTGAAGTGATGGATATGTGAATTGATGGAGATGTGAAGTAATGGAGATGTGAAGAAATGGAGATGTGGAGCACTGAAAATGTGAAGCAATGGAGATGAGATGTGTTTCATGTGAATGGATTTGATGATTTGGAGGTGTGGATGGGTATTTTGAATGCCATAGATGGTGGATGAAATAAATGGGGGGTTTGATGTTTGAAACCTGCCATTTTCATGAAAACCACCATTTTGAAATACACCAGTTGAGGGGTATGTGTATTTCTGAAACCCGCCATTCAAAATGGCAGTTTTGGTCAAACAAATGGCAGGTTTCTAATTGCGGTTTTGCTAAGTTTGATATGCCCTATTAAATATATTAAATTCAACACTAAATGAAAAATAATGCCTTCAATTTTTTTCTTTCTGGAACATCTATTTTGGGCTATTTTTTTACTGTTCTGCAATACTTATCAAAAAACAACATTTTTATTAATTGAATCCTCCATCAAATTCCGCCTGAAACAAAAAATTCTAAAATGAATTATTATAAAATTTAAAATAAATGGATGGTTTTTTAGATTGGAAAGTTTGGCTTTGGAAATGTGTCTAAAAATCAAACAAATGATTTTGGAAAATCAGTGTGAAGACATAATCCCTCCCCCCCTGCACATGAAAAAAGAAAAATATTTGCAAGAACAGTATAAAAACTGGAAAAACTGGTGTGGTGACATGAGGATTTATGCTATCTTGTGATTTTCAGAAGGTAGAATATCTGAAAGTAAATAGATTGGTTGGAAAATGAATTTACTGGAATGAACATGTTAGACTAATGTAGAGTCTTAAATCAAATATTGCTGGGGAAAGATGTGGAGGTTTGGCATGAATTAATTTTGGAAATTTGCATCAAGGAGGTCGCAAAAATATGAAATGGAGGTTACTATCTTTAATAAAATCACATGGTTAATGGGGCCTTTCTGAGAATTAAAATCATTGATATGTTTTGATAGTGTTCATTTCAATTAACTGAAGTAATTTTCTTGCCTTGATAAGGATGTAAAATTTTTTTTAGGTTTTAACGGTCACATTTAAGCTCTACTCAATCACTGAAAATTCCAAAACCTTAGGAACATCCTCCTCAGCTTTGGATGCCTTCCCTCACAGTTTTCAGTTCCTCTCATTTATTTCCCAATTTATTTTAGGTCTTATTATCTAATACTTTCATCTATCCCACAATAGTGTTCCTTTAGGAACATATTATATATTACTGAGTCATTATTAACTCATTCAATTGGTGTTAATTGATATTACTTAGTTTTTTACCTTCATTCAATCACAAGCTAATCAAAATATTCCTAGAGATTTTGAAAAAAAAACCATAGGAAAAATCATCACTATCAACAATTGAGACCAGAAATGTGACTATTTCTTCAACAAAAATATTTTTTCAATGAGTTTTCCAGATTACACTCTTACTCTAAATTCAGGAATGTTTAAAAATTCAACATATTTGGTTTTCCTGGCATTTATTTTTTTTCCCGGACCTAAATGATATTTCAAAAATGATTTGATAGGTGGTTGAAGACTCATCAATTTATCATTCATGATAACTAATATCCACTTTTTCAAACGCTTTGTTGAATCAGACGCTCTCATGAAAATTTCTTTGAAGTTAGTCTCTAACCAGCTGTCAAATATTATGTTTGAAATAGAGGTGCTGGTTCCATAAGTGGCGCATCCATTTTTTTTTTGAATTAAAAATTTGATATAATTGCTTCTTTCTGGTGATGTAAAGCCCATAATACAATTCCTAGATGAATCTTGAATCTGGCCGATGTCCTGCAATTTCAGGGAATGCATCCAATAGTTGATGAGAGAGGAGAAAGCTTCTTTCTGTGCTTTTTGCACCTCTGTAAAATTGTGGTACAAGGGAGGCTCAAGCAAATTGTTAAAATGTTCAATATATAGTAATAATTGTTTGGCTGAATGAATTATTAACCGCAACATGCTTGGCCAGCGCCTCCGGGTCAGAACGAGATAAAACTGTTCTAAATCAATTTTGCAACCGATTTCTTTCAATTTTTGCTCCCCCAGCTCCTCGATCGCCGCATGGGTACTGAGAAGCCTGTCAGAGGAAAGATATTTCTCTTTTGTTTTTCGCAGTTGGTCCATCCGGTGCAAGACGCCTTCTTGATCAATTTTTATGATTATCAGGTTCTTCCGACCATCACTGGTCTTTGTGTAGATGAAAGGCATTCCTCCGTCTTGTCTTTCAATCAAATTCTTTTCAAGTTTTTCAAGTGCTTTGACATACCCAGGCTTGAAATTTTTCATCCTCGAGTTCTCTGGGCTTCGCTTCACTCCCAATTCACTATTGTTTGTAATGCTCACTGGGATCAACGCATTACCACGAATTCTTATCGACTTGGGACGTTTACCACTATCCGAGAAAAAATGAGGGACATGCGGGCCACTACATTTGCGCTTGACAACACCTGCGAGTATTGGATTCTCTACAGACATTAAATCAGTGGGATCTTCCTTTTCACGGAGTAAAACATCGGAAGTCTTTGGAATAAGTGTGCGCTTTTCCTGGATAATATTCGACTGTGTTCCAGACGGCAGATGTTGAATTTGCCCTGCCGGTTCGAACATTGCTTTTCGATTCTCATTCGTGATTTTTTGAAACAACTGTTTGTCAATGGAGGCTTCCCGCCTTTCCGAGATAGAAGGTTCTGCCATTTCTGGAACATCCATTGGAAGGATTTCTGAAGTTCCTTGAAAAGCTTGTCCTGGGTTTAGCCTAAGATCAAGACCAAGAAACTGTTGTTCCAACATTATTTTATTTTTCAACTCCAAGTGTTTATTGAAACAGGCTTTCTTCCCGGTTGCTCCCGACGGGGAGACAAGTAGTTCCTGTCCTTTCACCTTCGATTCTCCTCTTTGCTGCTGTGAAGATCCAATGCCTTCCTTGCTGTTCCTCAGCCCATAATCCTCAGTGCTACCATCTGAGAACACCTTTCCTTCAGGCACACATTTGACTTCATCCGAGAATTTTCCCCCGTGTTGAATTGGCGGACTCCGAATTTCGAAACCGCCCAGTAAGTTTTTTGTTTCAATTTTTCCGTAATGTCTTGGGGGTGTTAGTTGTCTAAAGAAAATCACCGTACAAGGCGGAATTTCACCTGGGCTGTGCTCTATCATTTTTCCGAGTTCTTGAGGCCCGATGATGTCTCTTACTGGCCAACAGAGGGTGCTTACAATAGAAAGGAAAACATATTGGACCCCGATTTTCATTTCGTGTTCTGCTTTTGACCGCGGTCGGTAGATTTCTATGCTGGACTTTGAAAGATCTCTATTATCTAGTGGTTTCTAATTCGTGAATCATTCGGACCAAGTTTTTGTTACAGTCTAAAACACGTTTGGTTTTCCCGTTTAATGAAAAAGTCTTTTGATAATAAAAATATGAGAATAAAACAAAGGAATCTTCAGTGAATATAAGCTTTAATGTGAGATTATCGACAATGATAGATGGTGAGGATCAGCACCTGTGTAATAGTGATGACTGATTGCTGCTGATCAGGGTAAGCAGATTCATAAAAGAAGCATTTGAAAAATCATGTTTGAGCCAAGTATTCGAGGTCGATGAAACCGGATCGTGGCAACAGGCGGTTAATGAGAAAAAAGGTGGGGTCGCAAGTGACCACAACAAGGATCGGAGGGACGAAATTCCAGAGGACGAGGAGAAGAATAATCACCTTGGGTGTGATGGCACGTTTGGAAAGTAACAAGATGATAAAAGCCTAGGAAAAGGACAAGGAGGCTCAGAACCACAAGCGGGGGTAGGTTATGTGCAACAACAGGTTTGCCCTAATGTGATGGGTCTGCCAAGTACTTTCTGAGCTGCGGCGTGAGCCCTCCAATCCCCGGGTAATCTTGTATGACTCGGTGTCCTAAAGTCCGCCGCAGTTGGACGAGACCTATTATACCAAGCTTGGGACCTTTTATACTACATCTAATAGGTTGGTCTCGCGCTTTGAGATGAACACAAACGTCGATGAGTAAAAGAATAGTAACAGCGCATGGACAAGAATTAAGACGGCACAAAACAAACTGTACAATAGAAAGGCCGATGTAGTGACCCAAGGAAGGATGATGACGGCACGTATGAGCTGTCGGAATGAGACCATGAAGAGAACCAGACCAGACTGCGCGACAGCCACGAAGACCAGGGTAAGTCACCTAGAATGATCCATTGATCCATGACTACCAGCCCCATACTAACCCCTCATCCCCAAACCAATCACACCAGCTAGCCAAAGGGCACTGCCCGCCGTCCCTACGCGACATGCCATCAACCAGCAAGCCGGGGCGGCTTTTCGAGGCAGCCGTTTAGGCCATGGAATGCGCCAGGCTGCAGACCGGGCATCAGGCAACAGGCCAGAGTGACGTGGTGGCTTAAAAGGCCAGACAGACATTCCCAGTTCACAGTTTCTCTTTTTTCATCACCACGTGTTAACCTAGTTTGTTCTTCAAGCACATTACCATTCTTGTAACTTTATCACTCAGAACTCACAACCAACGACCAAACTTCCGCCGTGACAAAAGCACATATTTTTTTTCTTCCAAACGCACCCAAGTAATAAACTCATCAGACACTTGCCCTTGTTGCCCCAGCGCAGAAACTTTTCCGCACTTGTCAGCTCTCTGATACCAGGAACCTTGCAGTCCTTTAATTACAGAGAGTGATAGAAGATACTGGAATAATAATAATAACAGTATTCCAATGATAAACACATAGAAAGCTCAAAAAATGAATATGTTAAAAGCTGGTGCAAGGTTTAATTGGTTTGGTTAAATGGGTTTTCAATTTTTTATAAAAGAGGGGCCACAGTATTATACTACTGGGGGTCTTTACAGACAAACAACCTCTCTTCAAGGTGCCTGCTTATGAAATTTAAAAACCTTGGAATGAAGATGATAACAGTATTCCAATGATAAACACATAGAAAGCTCAAAAAATGAATATTTTAAGAGCTGGTGCAAGGTTTAATTGGTTTGGTTAAATGGGTTTTCTGTTGAGAAATCACTCCTCATGGTCTCTTCTCTCTGACTGCCGCGCGCCCTGAAGATGAGTGTGAACACTCTATTCTGAGGATTGTCCTCTCCCAACCTCAAGTGTCAGCTCCAGATCCTTCTGGCGTCCAGTCCACTTGTCCTCCTTTTTGAAAAAAAACTCTCTTCTCCCTGAATAACCTCTCACAACAACTACTCAAATCAACTTCTTTATTTGTCTCATCTTCTATTTCTTCTCTTTCTTTATTCTATCTTTCTTTTCTACTTTTTCTGTTCTTTTTCCTACAAAAACCAAATCTTGCTTCAAATCTTGCTCCACCATCTCAGCTACCCTATTATGGTTCATGTGCTCTTGTCTGGTAAGAGAACTATCCGTATGATTTATCACGACTAACAACTCTCAACTCTGACTTCTGTCCATTTCAGCTATTGAATCATCTCCTCTAGACTCATCCTCTCTTCTGCCACTCACGCTGTCCTGTTCCTGATCATAGTTCTAGCCGTTGGTATTCTTTTCATCTTTCTTGTTGTCTATGTTCTCATTTGAGTCAGTTGGTCTAATCTCCTCTAAAATTCATGTCTTCAGCCCGCTGGTTTTTAGTCCCAAGAAATCAAATTCTGAAATTAACACGGTTAAAAGCCAAACAACTCAAGCTAATCAAAAATGAACAAACCACTTGGGGCCAACGACTATTTTCACCAAGTTGAACTCAAGGCCTTGGTTGATGCCATTCCTCCTCTCAACAAAGACAATAATTCCATCTGGCGAGACAACATGTTGATGCTCTTTGATCTCAAGGAAATTAAGGACATCATAACTAGGAACTCTGACCAACTAAAGATAAAAAAAGATTGAGAAATCCAAGCAATTATCCTTTCTAAACTAGACAGCGTCACTCATGCCAACGTGGTCAATTCAGCAAACATCTTATTGTCTAAGCTGCTCTGGGCCAAGATTACTTGCCTATTTGCTTCATCCAAAACTGCAAATAGAGCCCAAGTCTTCAATAAATTTCTACATGCTCCCTTCAACAAAAATGTGATAGAAAGCTTCATCACCAATATCAGAAAGGAACTTACGCGGATGGCGGATGTGGGTAAAGAATTTCCCAAAGATATACTTGCTTACCTCATACTCTTCAAATTCCCCCCACTTCTGGAAAACCTCAAGCAACAAATTATGCATGTAGAGAAACTTATAACGGTAGAAGTGGTCTTTAAACACCTTACTCAATATAATAATGAGCAAAAGGCCCCATTGAAGATAGGCAAATCAGCTCCGGATGTTACCCTAGTTACCACCAAAAGCAGAACAGAGAGAGACAATAAAAATGTTTGACTCCGATGCAGAGAAGGCTACCACAACCCAAATGCTCCACATCCAGATACGTCCTGCTTCCATCTCAACCCTCAAATTGCACCTGGATGGTGGGTCAAACAGCAGAACAAATGGAAAAACAGAACCAAAAAGAAACCAACCATCAACTATCATTCATTACTCACCCTCTGGATCAACTCCAATAATACCGTGAATCTTTTATTGGACTCCGGCGCAAATTTTCATATCTTCAATGATCTCAAATTCTTTACATCTATCAATCTACAGGACAACCCAGAGGAAATCAAGACTGGCAAGCTAGAAGCTAACCTTAAAATTTGGGGCACTGGTACGGTCCGACTGGAATGAAACAATTCAGTTGTAACTTTGGACAAGTGCATGTATGTTCCAGACATAGTGGTTAACATAATTAGCCCTGGTCTTCTAGCAAAGATAGGATGCAATCTTTTTCAAGAACAAGATTGATTTATGGTCTCTCGGGGAAACGAGGTGGTTCTAAAAGGATTTATTTGCGACAATCTATTTTTAATCAAGAAACCTTGAGTTGCGGGGAACAATCTTTCAGTTAAACTCACAAATCAATCCACCAGCTCAACTAATTTTGAGTCTCAATCCCTATCCAACTTCCACAAAATGTATGGTCACGCTGCAATTTCCACCCTCAAGCCTATTCTCAAGGGTCGCTTCTCTAAGGAAGAATTGAATAGCTTCCAGTGTCATAGTTGCGTCAAAAGCAAAATCACTAAATCTCCCTTCTCAGCAACTTCGACGCCGTCGTCAAAACCGCTCAAAAGGATACACCTTGATCTAATTGGAAAAATTACCCCTCAATCTAAGGCGGTCCATTGCTACATTCTAACCCTCGTGGATAACTTCTCTGGCTATCTTGCGGCATTCCCCCTCCTGTCTTAAGATGAAACCCCGGACGTCATAATCAATATCCTGGAAACAGAATATTAACGGCTTAACTAATACCCAACAGAAATCTTCTTGGATAAAGGCACTGAATTCACCAATAAAACCTTGAAGGAATTTGCCAAATCCAAACATATCAAACTACTCACGTTGGAACCTTACCATTCTCAACACAATGGTTGTTCAGAACAAGCCAATTGAACTATTGTTGAATTTGCACAAGCAACCTTCTCCTATTCCAGGATGCCAAAGAACTATTGGCACATAATAATCCAAAGCTGCTGCTTCATGTTGAATCAAATCCCAAGGGAAGGTAATGATTGATCCCCCTGGGAACTCATGTTCAATAAGAGTCTTCCTACTAACTACTTGAAATCCGTAGGATCACTGGTTATCTATTTGGGAAATCATCTGCAGAGAGGAAGGAAATTCAACAAAAAAGGATTAGAAGGAATTTTAGTTGGGTTTAATCCAATGTTTCATTCTTATCTTGTATTAAGCTTATCCAGTGCTGTTGTTGAAACCAAACATGTCCAGTTCCTAAAGAATACAGTCTCTCAATTTCCACTTCTTGAGTCTCCAAGAATCAATCTTTTTTCTGAAGCTATCCCGGAATCTGACGACTTGGAATTCTCTTCCGCTCAAAAACAATATACCATTTGCAATTTGCCTGAAGACGCTTCCAAATCAGAAGCAGATTGTGAGGAGAATGAAGGCATGGACTCCTCAGATTCATCTCTTCCAAATCCACCTTCTCATCCTACTCCAGCAGAACCTCCTGAAATATCCGCATATCAAAGACCTAGACGCGAAATCAAAAAACCCCAACAATATGGCTTCCACCATTATTACAAACCTCCTTCCTATAAAGCGGCGCGCAAGTTTCCCAAGTGGCCCAAATGGAAGAAAGCTACAGAAACCAAACTAGAAGGCATAAAACTACAAGATGTTTGGGAAGAATATTATGGAAATCCCGACAACATCCTAAATACAACCTGGGTGTTCAAAGTGAAGGAGAATCGTCATGGCGAACCTGTCAAATACAAGGCCCAGTTATGTGTCCAAGTTTTTGATCAAGTATTGGGTGTGGATTACAATGAATATTGGGCGCCAACCGGAAAAATTGCATCTCTACGACTGGCCTTGGTACACGCCTTGAAAGAAAAAATGAAACTCACCCAATTCGACGTCAAGGGGACATTTCTTCACGCTCCTCTGGACGAGACCGTCATTATAGGAACGCCAGAAGGATCAAGTAGAAGATCTCCCTATCTAAAATTAAAAAAATCTCTTTATGGTCTGAAACAGTCTCCCAAGAATTGGTATCAAACACTCACGCTATGGATCAAGTCTCAAGGGTATGAAGAGTCGACCAGAGATCCTTTTCTTTATCTTAATACTAAAACAAAGGAAATTCTATACTTCCACGTGGACAACTTAATCCATGTAGGCAACTCTGATGTCTTTGAATCAAGCTGCCTTAGGCGATTCCAGAACTCATCCTCTCATCCACCCAATACGATACTCGGAATGCTCATGGAGATTGAAGACAATCAAATTATCCTGAGCCAACCTAATCATATTGATTGGGGAGTGGAAGAGCTTGGCCTGTTATCTTGCAAAGAGACTTTATCTCCACTAAAACAAAACTTCCATCTTGAACCTGCCTCCGACAACAATCATGCAAAATTTTGCCAGTTAAACATCAATTACAGATCTGCAATCGGGCTTATCAATCACCTATCACAATACACTCGCCTGGAAATTTCTTTCTCTGTATCCAGTCTGGCTAGGTTCATTGCCAAGCCCGGTATGAGTCACTGGCAGGAGGTTTGGAAAATATGGAAATACCTCAAGACTACCAAAAATCTCAAACTTACCATCAAATATGATCCTAAGCAGGAAGTCCTCTCCAGCTTCAGTGATGCCACCTGGGGAGAAAATCCAGTTTTTTGAAAATCTCAAACCGGATACGTCATCTTTCACTATGGGAGCCCGGTTATCTGGAACTCAACTAGGCAACGGAACATCACTTATTCCTCCACTGAATCCAAACTGAATGCGCTGCTAGATTGTTATCTCAAGACAAAATGGATCAGAAATCTCATCAATGAGATTTATCACAAATCCGAGTTCAAACCCATGTTGTATATAGACAGCAAGGGCTTGGACAACAAGATAAAAAAATTTGGCTCTCACTCTAAGTCAAAACATATAGATATAAAAACAAAAGGTCTCCCCAAATATTTCACAAATCAAGAATTCAAACTGGAACTCATCCCTAGTCAATCCATGGTTGCTGATTCACTCTCAAAGGCATCCTCAATCAGTTCTCTTGAGGTGCTACAAAAAAGAATATTCACTACCTGATACAAATAACTTCACGGATAATCCACTTACCAGCCATGGGAGTGTTGAGAAATCACTCCTCACAGTCTCTTCTCTCTGACTGCCGCGCGCCCTGAAGATGAGTGTGAACACTCTATTCTGAGGATTGTCCTCTACCAACCTCAAGTCTCAGCTCCAGATCCTTCCGGCGTCCAGTCCACTTGTCCTCCTTTTCGACAAAAAAAACTTTCTTCTCCCTGAATAACCTCTCACAACAACTACTCGAATCAACTTCTTTATTCTTCTCAATATTCACTACCTGAGACAAATAACTTCACGGATAATCCACTTACCAGCCACGGGGAGTGTTGAGAAATCATTCCTCACGGTCTCTTCTCTCTGACTGCCGCGCGCCCTGAAGATGAGTGTGAACACTCTTTTCTGAGGATTGTCCTCTCCCAACCTCAAGTCCCAGCTCCAGATCCTTCCGGCGTCCAGTCCACTTGTCCTCCTTTTCAACAAGAAAAACTCTCTTCTCCCTGAATAACCTCTCACGACAACTACTCAAATCAAATTCTTTATTTGTCTCATCTTCTATTTCTTCTCTTTCTTTATTCTATCTTTCTTTTCTACTTTTTATGTTCTTTTTCCTATAGAAACCAAATCTTGCTTCCATTCTCGATCCACCATCTCAGCTACCTGATTTCTGGTTCATGTGCTCTTGTCTGGTAAGAGACCTATCCGTATGATTTATCACGACTAACAACTCTCAACTCTGACTTCTGTCCATTTCAGCTATCTACTCATCTCCTAAAGCCTCATCCTCTCTTCTGCCACTCACGCTGTCATGTTCCTGATCATAGTTCTAGCTGTTGGTATTCTTTTCATCTTTTTTGTTGTCTATGTTCTCATTTGAATCAGTTGGTATAATCTCCTCTAAAATTCATGTCTTCAGCCCGCTGGTTTTCAGTCCCAATAAATCAAATTCTGAAATTAACATTTTCAATTTTTTATAAAAGAGGGGCCACAGTATTATACTATTGGGGGTCTTTACAGACAAACAACCTCTCTTCAAGGGGCCTCCTTATGCAATTTAACAACCTTGGAATGAAGATGGGTGCCTTGGAAAGGGCTTATTCCACTGATATGGCTGCAAAGAATAGCACAATTGCCAAGACAGGAAGGGAAACACTCACTCTGAGCACTTTACCAAGAAAATCCTGCAATAAGAGTAAGGGTTACAGAGCTGATGGGGCAGATTTGGTTGACTAACTTCAATGAGTTGATTGGTTTTTGAGAAATAAATAATAATACTAATGAATAATTCATGAATCAATTGCTTATCTCTTTTATAAGCACTTTACTAACCATGAAATGGTGTCTGATTGATAATAATAATTCCTGGTAAACTGATGGGGAATAATAGGTCCAAAGAGGTCTGTATAAATACCTTTTTGGAGTGACTATGAGCTTCTCAGGGTAAATAGAGAGGGTTCTGCTCTTCGGCTGAGGCTGGAACGCTAGTCAGGGAAAGATTATAATGTTCACTTGGTGCTTTCAATCAGCTGACATCAGATCTACTGGATTTCTGTGCTATTTTAGCCATGGAATCTGTTAATCTTTTATGGCGTAAATGTGATCATTCTTCACTCATCCTTCATTTGTACTATTAATATTGTTTTAAAGTGGACATATGTGACATTTTACTTATTTTCCATTATTTGCTGAGCACTTAGGTAATTTTTAATCATTTTTATGATGACTTCTAGAATTATTTTGTGGTCTTTGAAGATCAGGATAAGTGATTTACGTGGTAATCCTCAATATTTGGTTTATTATTAAAAAAATACTTCAACTTAGTTTCTTATTAATTTTATTTGAGTTTTATAGTTTTTAGACTATTAATAATGCATATTTCAGGTTATTACATATGCTAGCTAACCCTAACTAGGTTGTAGCCATTTTGAGTGTTACCTGGTTGTCAGATTTTTCACGACTGATCCAGGCTCAAGGATCATTTGATTCAGATGCGCTTGGGGTAGGATCTGCTGCGTTCTGGGCAAAATTAGATTTGCAAGTGACCTCTGTATGCGGCAATGTGTAGCTAAGGGTATGTAGGGTTGTGTAAGAATGTGGGGCTGCACGCAGGAATTGTGACATAACACATTTCTGTGTGCAACTACTAAAATATACACAACACTCCAATTCTGAGTGAAATTTATTTGTAAAAACTATACGTGACAATACATGTGAAATATTGAAATTGCAAAAAAGGGCCACATGGGTTTTGTCAGTTTTTGTCCCTTTTTTCATTTAATCATTTAAAAATAGAAGTAGTTGGATTTCCAGGCAGGGGTCAGTGAGTGACCTTACCTAATTTTGGGTGAGGACTCCATTTCTGAAATATTATTTTTGAATTTCTCACTCCTTCTTTATTTAATTTTACTTTTCTTATTTTCATTCTTTTTATCACATTTCTTCTGTTACTTTGACAGGTTGCTCTTTACATAGTAGCAAGCTGACATTCCCCAACTCCAAGATATGTCTATATCTGAAAAAAAATTCCTGGTGCTAATGCATTCTGCTAGCTCTGTAATTTCCCAAGTGTATGGGTCCATCTGGGATATTGTGTTCAGGCAACCACTTGTCTTTATCAGCTGACTCTTCCTTGTATCTGACTAGGTAGATTCTAAAATCTTTTCCATTGATCCTGTCTTTGTTATCCTTAATAATCTTGCTAACTTTTTCTCTTTCTTTTCCAGATTCTGCTGCAAGATCTATTTCTGGTGAAGGGGTATGTTCTCCCTCCCTTGGGTGGTAGTGTTTAATCAGACTTACTGGTAAGACTGGGTGTTTCCTAGAGAGTTAATCACTCAAGATTACTTCTGCAGCATTTTTACCATGAATCTTCTTGATAGTGAAAGTTCCTACAAAAGCTGGCCTGAGCTTCCTGTTACCAGCTAGGTTAGTAAAGTTAGTGGTAGAAACTAATAATTGATCTCCAATCTTGAAATCAGGTTCTTTATGGGTTTTATCCCACCTCTGTTGGTTATACTCAACAGCATCCTGAACACACTTAACAGTATTTTTATTGAATACACCTATCATGATCTTGAAATCAAGTAACGTAGGATGGATATTTGTTAGCTGCTGGTTAATGTTATCCTTGCTTAATTTAGAGATCCATCTTCTTTCCAGTATTTAGGGTGCTTCTTTAGTAGTGGAGTGCTTGATACTGTTGTAAGCCATCTCCAATGTGGGTAAAAGACTAACCAATTCATGGAAATAACTATCAGAATTCTCATATTCTAGACCAAAGCAACAGAACCTTCTGAGCATATCTTCTAGAGTTTGAATCATTCTTTCAGCTAAACCATCCTTCTGAGTTTAAAGCTGTAGAGAAAGCTTATGTAGTTCCTAGTATGTCATGAAGATTTCTGCAGAACTCAGAGGTAAATCTTGGTTCTCTATCACTCATAATAATTTTGGGTACTCCAACATCAGCAATGGGTCTATTCCAGAATAACAAGGCAAATTCCATAGCAGTGTCTTCCTTGTTATTAGGTAGATACTTTGATTTATTTGAGAACCTATCTATCATAACCAGGACTGAGTTGTAGGAATAAGAACCTCTTGGGGGTAATCCAGTTAAAAAATCCATATTGATGATTTCCCATCTTTTCTTGGGTCAGCAATCTTCTGTAGTAGACCCAACTTTTTCCCGGTGGTCCTATTGGACTTCTGAAAAGTTTCATAACTGGTAACATATTGGATAGTGGAATATTTCCAATTGATCCACCAAGCAGTTTTTTTGAACTTGTCTTAGGTCTTTTCAGTAGATAAGTGGCTGGAAGAGCAGTTATCATGTCACTCAGCCAGGATATTTTAGATATGGTCTATCTTATTTAAGACTATGACAGTAAAATAATGGTGCCTGTAGTATAATAGACCATCCCATAAGGTGAACCTTCCAGCTTTGTAATTTTTCAGAAGAGGGTCAGGTAGATTATTAGTCAGGTAAGATGGTGGAGAAGTAATTTCCGTGATGGTGATTAGATTCTTCAAATCAGAGCTTTAAGCCTCCTTAATAGAGTTGAACAAAGATTCATCCAGTTCACAGATGTGGATTCCTAGAATAGGATCCCCAATATCAAGTATTTCAATATTCAGTATAGGAAATATATCATTATCCTCTGGGTCATAAGCAGGGTTACTTGGATCATTGAGCAAAGCATTCCTACTAAAGCTATCAGCATTCTGATGTTTAGTACCAGCTTGGTGAACTATGGTCATCTGTCCTCTGTACTGTTGTATGGCTATCTGCCACCTTAACATGTGCCTACTAGGGGTCTTCATGTTCATCAATTTCCTGACAGCATTGCAATCAGTAATCACAGTGAACTTGGTGCCTTTCAAGTAGTAATGAATTTTCTCCAGAGCCCATAATAAGGCAAGAAATTCCATTTGACTTGCGCCATACCTTTTATCACTGTCTTTAACTTGTCTGGATATGAAGAGTATAGGTTTTTTCACTGGTTTTTCATCTTCTTTGACTTCTTGGTTTAAAGAAGCTCCTAGCCCGTACATGCTGGAATCTATATAGAGTTTGAAAGGTTTAGATAGTCTAGCTGAATCAGTACTGGAGCCAAGGTCATAGCTATCATGAGTTTTGCATAGTCCTTGACTCTATCATGAGTCATTTCAAACAAGGTGGTGTTGTTTCAAATTTCATATAGAAACTTGGTTAGAAGTTCAAACTTTGGTAATTACTTCCCATAGTAGCTGCAGAAGCTAATAAAAGACAGAAGTTCAGTTTTATTCTGGGGCATTTGCCTGTTCATCACGGCAGCTATATTGCTTTGGTCAGCAATTAAAGTTAGTCCAGGGAAAATTTTTCCTAAGTCTTTGAGTTCTCCATAGCCAAAGTTGCAATTTTTCATTGATATCTTTAATCCAAAAGAAGAGATGGATTTGAGGAATAACCTTAATTTATCCATGTGATTATCCCAATTATCAGAGTAAATGATAAAATCATCAATGTACACCATCATCCATCCTTGTCTGATGAATAATCCTAGAACTGTGTCCATCATCATTTGAAAATGAGAAGGAGCATTTTTGATACCAGGAGGAATCCTAAGATACTCATAAATTCCCAAATGATAGATAATTCTCATTAATTTCTGGCTATCAGGGCTGATGGGTATTTGGTGAAAAACTTTCAGCATTTACATAGCAGTGATATATTTAGCCTTTGAGAGGTTATATAGAGAATGGTCAATCCTTGGAATAGGATAGTGATCAGCTTGGGTATAGTTATTTAGCATTCTAAATTCTCCAAAAATTCTTGACTTATCATTATGCCATGCTATGATTACTGGGGTAGTAATATCTACTTGTTCATTGCATCCTACTTTCTTTAAGACTTGTAAGTCAACTTACTCCTGGATATGAGTATCCAGAAAGCTCTAAATTTTGGACTAGAAGGGTAAGCAGGTATCCTGAGGTTAGGTGCCTAAGGAGGTTTGATGGTTAAAAATAAAATCATTTCATTTTCTTTGATATTACAAATGAGGTGATCCTTTGTGCTGGAAGAATTCTGATTTTCAAAGCAAACTTGAAAGATTTCACGTTTTTGGTATTTGTTGAGTATGGAATTCAAAGATGCTTGGGAGATGTTTTCTTGGTTAAAACTTCCCAAGTGTCTCTCATAGGTTGAATAAGAAGTCTGAGAATTAACATGGCATATTTAGAACTTCTTCTGCCAGTCTCCCCCTAATGTAAAGTATCTACCCTTGCTTTGGCATGGATCTATACCATACAGGCAAAGAGAATCATTTCCAAGAATAAAGTAATCACATACTCCATTTTGAAGTACTACAAATTCAAGGTTCAGTTTAAGTGATCCTTTAGAGTGAGGGAGTATGATGTCATAAGACAATACTCCAACGGCATTGAGAGGAGAATTACAACTGCTAAACTTAGCCTGAGGTACTGGTAATAGATTCAGTCTCCAATTTGGGTCTTTTTTGTCCAAATAAGTTTAACCAACAAAAGAGCAGAAGGCCCCACTGTCCAAGAATAACTTAACCGGGGAACCTTGGATAAAGCCAGTAGCATAGCATGTTTTTCCAGAAGTGTAACTTTACCAGCAGAAGTTTTCAGATTCAAGGCCTTAGCCTCAGGGACATGGAGATCCTTCATGTTAGAATTCCACTTTTGAGGTAAGTTGGAATCCTCATTAACAGAGTTTATGTCCAAGGAGGACTCTATACTTCCTTCAATAACATTGATGGGGTTAGTGATCATTAAATCACACTCAGAGAGTGATCCATCAGTATCATCAAGTTGGGGGTCAGGATTGTCATACTCATCTCCTTCAATAGGATTGAGTCTTCTTTTGGGCTGAGGACAGTCAGGTCTAACATGTCCTGTTTGGTTGCAGTTCCAACATATCTTTTACTTGGAATCTGAAGTCTTCTTGAATTCCAAGGTGGTTAGATGAGCAGCAGGGGAATCTTTAGTTTTGAGAGTGTATTCTGCCTTACTCCTATCATTTTGTTCCCTGGGAGCTTGTTAGTTTTTTTTTCAAGACCATTAAGGTCAATGTTTTCTGCCAATAAACCTATCAAGGTAGAAAGATAAGAGTTAATGGGCATTCTGCACCTTACACTATGGTTTATTTGTCCGGGATGAAAGCTCAGAAGTCTCTCATTGACCTCTTCCTTATCAGCATCCAGGTAGAAAAAGTCTAACCTCTTTTTCTGGTCTAAACACCACTTATGAGGTTTGTCCTTGGATGGATCAAACTGGGAGGTTTCAAAAGTTTCCATCATTTCATCATCATCTTACTTTTCCAAATCCTGGTACCAAATTGTTCTCTGATAAATTCCTTCCATGAATTCCAGGGTAAAGATCCCACTTCTTCCCTCTTATTGATGAACCAATCAAGAGCCACTCCCTCAAACAGTCTGGGTAACCTCAACACAGGTTTTGAATCAGAGAGTTCAGAAGAAGAAAGAGTGTTATCAATAAACTCAATAAAAATAACATGGTTATACTCTCCTTCTCCGGAGAATATAGGCCATTCAGTGATGGAAGGAAGTAACTTCAAAGCTTGCTCTATTTCTGGTGTAGGGCTTGGTCTAAAAGCTATATTCCTAGTTATTGTGGTTTTAGGAGGAATACTAGGAATACTAGGGAACCTGGAAGGTCTAGCCTCTTCCAAGTAAGTGGCTGGAGAGTAACTGACATTGAAATTAAGATCTCTGAGATCAATTTTAATCATACCTAACTCCAAGTCAAGCTTTGTTTTTAATAAATCAATTTTGTCAATCAAATGAGTTGAAGAAGTAGGACTATTTTTCTTATTTTCTTCCTTCTGTTTATCCATAGTTAAAATCATGTCTTCCTGAAGGATTGATTGATTATAATCAATATGCTTCATCAGATCCAACTTACTAGATTTGATACTGTCCTTGATTTGTTGTATTTCAAACTCATCAATCCTCAAATTCTGCAATTGGGTTTCAATAAATCTGAAAACACTCAGACTCAACTTTTCCAATTGTTCATAAGCTTTTTCAAAGAACTTGCTCATAATAGTAATATTGTGAGACACATTTACAGAAAAGATGTTAAGGGCTTCTAAATCTAATTGTGGTACACCTTTTTCCACTTCTGGGCTAGAGAGATCATGTTGTCCCAATCCTTTGGGTTCTTTAACTTCTGATGGGCTGAGGACCTCTTCTTTTTGGGGTCCTTTCCCTTTAAGAAAACTAGGTGATCCCAAGGATTCCAACTCTGCAATTAGCCTTCTACTTCTTTCTTTGGGATCAACTTTTGCAGATAAATATGAGATTTTGTTGCCAGAGAGATAGCTTTTCTCATACCTGGCTGATCCCCCTGGGTCTGAGCCAACTTGAATTGTTCCCAGTAGCTCACATGCTCTTCCACTAAAACTTTGAATCTTTCCTCCTTGGTTGAGTCCAGCTGGGGTGGTGTAGGAGGACCTGTACCCTCCTGGGATAATACGTTGGGAAATGGCTGACTCTCCAACGGTGTGTTGATTGAGTTGGCGGCCGTGGTCATTGCCGTTGTTGTCCTGCATGACGCTACGGTCACGGGTTTGAGCCCCTTCATTGCGCCTGCGACTGGAGTCCTTGCACGCACAGGTTCCTCCAGGCAAAGATCCATAGGATGGCGCTCTTTTGGTTGCTTGGGTGTTGCCCCTGTTTTGATTCATAGCGCAAAAGGTATAAGTCTTTGTTGAAATTTTTGAAGAAGACTTAAAAATATGTAAAAAAAGAATAATTTTTGAGTTTTTATATTTTTAATAATTTTTTATAGATATTCTGACTTACTCATAGCCAAATTTAAAGGTACCAACATTTGGTTGGGGTCACTACCATCCTTGGGGGGTATTCCAATGGGGTCTGAATGGGTTCAAATCTGATCTTGGGATAAATCCAAGGGAACGTCCAACGGTACACTGTCTGGGACATCCTCCAGAAGATCCTGTTAAATAAGGTCAACAAACAGAAAATGCACTGAGAAGGATAAAACAATAAAAAAACATAAGTTTAATATTTTTTTGTAATTTTTTTTACATGGTAAGATGATATTTCAAAAGAAACCAATTTTTAATCTCACTTTTTTTTATTTTTGGATTTTTCTTTTTCTTCTGGGTTGTTTATATTATAAATTTAAAGCTTTCTTTTATTAATCTTCCTATCCTTATGTTGCCTCAATAAAGAATTGAAATTGATAATTCTTTCTAAATCAGGCTCCTTTTCTTTTAAAGCTTATTGCTTATAAAAATAAAGCTTTTCCTGTTGTTGCTCAGCCGTTACAATGATAGGCACAAAGTTATGGATTTTTTCTTCTTTTAACTGTTTAAGAAGGTTCATATAATAATTGATAACTTCTCCATTGGTCTTAAGATCCACTGGAGAAATAAACAATCAAAAAAATGTATTTTATAAGTATTTAAACTTATTTTCTTTAAAAATAAATAGACTGGTCCAAGGAATAAATAATTATAAATTAATTATTTAAGGATAACTCCCAGCCAGATCCCCAGCTTTCAGCTCTCTCATACCAGGAACCTTGTAGTCCTTTAACTACAGAGAGTGATATAAGATAGTGGAATAATAATGATAATAGTATTCCAATGATAAACACCTAAAAATCTCTAACAATGAATATGTTAAGAGCCAGTGAAAGTTTCAATTGGTTTTATGAAAAGGGTTTTCAATTTTTTATAAAAGAGGGGCCACAGTATTATACTACTGGGAGTCTTTATAGACACACAACCTCTCTTCAAGGGGCCTCCTTACGCAGTTTAAGAACCTTGAAATGAAGATGGGTGCCTTGTAAAGGGCTCATTCCACTGATATGGCTGCGCAAAACGGCACAATGGCCAAGACAGGAAGGGAAACACTCACTCTGACCTTTTTAAAAAGAAAATCCTGCAATAATAGTAAGGTTTTTAGAGCAGATGGGGCAGATTTGCTAGACTGACTTCAATGGGTTGATTTGTTTTTTGAGAAATAAATGATAGTACTACAGACTAAGTCATAAATCACTTGCTTACCTCTTTCATAAGCACTTGACTAAAAATGACATGGTGTCTGATGGATAATAATAATTCCTGGTAAACTCATGGGGAATAATAGGTCCAAAGAGGTCTGTATAAATACCCTTTTGGGGTAACTATGAGCTTCTCAGGTTAGGTAGAGAGGGTTCTGCTCTTGGGCTGAGGCTGGAAAGCCAGTCAGGGCAAAATTAGCACGTCCACTTGGTGCTTTCAATCAGCTGACATCAGATCTGCTGGATTTCTGTGCTATTTTGGCCACAGAATGTGTTTATCTTTTATGGCTCAAATGTGATCATTCTGCACTCATCCTTCATTTGTACTATTAAAATTGTTTTAAAGTGGACAGATGTTTCCACCATCTGCTTAGAAAGTAGGTAATTTTTAATAATTTTTATGATGACTTCTAGTATTGTTTTGTGGTCTTTGAAGATCAGGATAAGTGATTTACATGGTAATCCTCAATATTTGCTTTATTATAAAAAAATGCTTCAACATAGTTTCTTATTAATTTTATTTAAGTTTTATTGTTTTTGGACTATTAATAATGCATATGTCAGGTTATTACATATGCTAGCTAACCCTAACTAGGTTGTAGCTATTTTGAGTGGTACCTGGTTATCAGATTTTTCATGACTGATCCAGGCTTGGGGATCAGTTAATTCAGATTCACGCGGGGTAGGATCTGCTGCGTGCGTGGCAAAATAAGCTTCGCGCGTGAGCTCTATGCGCAGGGATGTGTAGCTACAGGTACATAGGGTTGTGTAAGGATGAGGGGCTGCCAGGAGGAATTGTGACATAAAACATTTCTGAGTGTTAATCCTAAAATATACACAACACTCCAATTCTGAGTGAAATTGAGTTGTAAAACCTATAATTGACAAAACATGTGAAATATTGAAATGGCCAAAAAATGCCATATTGGTGTTGTGGCTTTTGGTCCCTTTTTTCATTTCATTGTTAAAAAATAGAAGGAGTTGGATTTCCAGGGGGGGGTCAGTGAGTGACCCTACCTAATTTTGGGTGAGGAATCTATTTATAGAATAATATTTATAGATTTGTCACAACTTCTTCAGTAAATTTTACTTTTATTATTTAATTTTTTCTATGACATTTGTTCCGTTACTTTGAAAGGTTGCTCTGTACATAGTAGCAAGCTGACTGCACTTGATTCTCTCATGAGCTCACTTGTTGAGAATTTTATGTGACTCTTGATTGAAATATTTCTCAATAACCCTTGAAGCAGTATATACTAAAGATTAAATGATTGAAAAATTTGAAATATATTTTATCAACAATCTGATAACAAGCAGCCATTGATTGTGAAAGAAGATTGAAATTGTTTATTGGGATATTCACGGTGTGAGTTGCCATGGCAAGTGAGCCCAGAATTGAGAGTCACGACAGGAGGGTGAATCAGAAACAGAGATTTGAGGCTGAGATAAAGCAGTAAAAGGTTAGAGGTGAAGCTTTAGAAGAAGTTTTGCAGTCATTGGAGGTTCAGAGATGGGTATAAAATGGTTGTAGTTGATTATTCTTACTTTCATTTTTTCTGATCTTGGCTCCTCCTTGACTGTAACACTCTTGGATTCCAACATCCTTCCTATCTTTTTGGTAACCAAGGCTACAGAAGAAATAATAAATATATTATTATAAAAAGGCAGCAATAATCTGTAAAATATTTGGATAATGCAAATGCAAGGCAATATGGTTTGAATATTAACAATTGTTATTCATCAATATTAATAGATTGATTATTTAATCAATACAGAGAGGGAAGAAAATAGTTTTGGGGATCTTGAACACCTCTTCTTCAGGAAATTCACTTTAAAATCTGTAGACCTGGTTTCTTTGTAACCTTAAATTTATATTCTTAAAGGAGCTTTTGAGCAAATATAATATATATATATAATACATGGTGGAGTTTCAGGGCTTCTTAACCAAGCTGCAAAAAAAGAAAAAGGAAAAAAAAGTAAATTTTATGTTATTTAATCCTTTGGTTACCTGTTTGGGACATTTACTGATGTGTTAAACCTGTATATAGGGTTAAACAATTTTTCAGCAGTTGAAATTGAAAGAAAGGGTTTGGGATGGATAATATTAATCAGACCATAGACAAAAATCAATTCATTATCTCCTATAGATATTGGATTACCATGGAACTGTGTTTGCATGTAAATATAACTGGGCCTGGGTTTGAATAACCTCAAAAAGGGGCCTTTACTTTTATCTTTTTGGGTCCCACTACCGTCCTTCTGGGGGCTATAGGGGCTCAAAGGACTGGTGCTAAGGCTAGAAGGGTAACCAGTGGTAGCCCATCATATTTTTTTGGTTCTATAACATGGGTAGAATCTACTTCCATGGGATAATGAAATTATTTTATCATTTAATTTAGTTTATTTTCATGTGAATAACACCTTATTTATCCACTTGATTCTTCTTTCATTGATTATCCTTAGTAAATATTCCAATGTTGTTGATATTTCTTCTTCATAGATATTCCGACGGATGAACTGATGTAATATAAGTTCTAATTATTTATTTACAAATGGGAACAAAATTAAAATAATGATTTTTGTCCTCATTTTGAAATTTTATTCTTCATTTGAAATAATTAATTAAAAATATATTTGGTGGGAATATATGTAATTTTCTTACATATTCAATTTTCTTAGTGTGTCAAGGTCATGTTGATATCTTGAAGTTGTCACATTTGTAAATTTTAGATATTTGAAGAGATTTCTCCAGCTTTTGTTATCTATTTTTGACATTTATCATGTTTTTTTTCTGTCATTATATTTAGTAAAAATATGTAAATGGTGTTTTTATGTATCTTTTGAGTCATTAGGTATGTTTCTAATCATAATTCACCCACAGAGATATTTATTAAATATGTGTTATGTCTCTTTCTTGGTACTAGCATGTTTAGGTGGTACTGTTGGGCAAATTGCCTGAGGATATCCAGAGATGAGAGTCAGAACAGAAGGATGATATTTCATAATATGAAGATGAGAAAAAAAACAAAATACAAGACACAAATTAACTGAGGATATCCAGAGATGAGAGTCAGCACAGAAGTATGAGCGAAGAGTCTTTCTGTCTGACTCCCAATCTGTCCTCAGGTGAAGGCAGATTTGATGAGTGTCACAGACAGTGTGAAATGACAACTAGGAGCGCGCGCCGGATAAATGTGAGAAGATGAAGTGATGCCTAGCATCAACATGCTTTGTTCTTGAATGATGCAGAGGATTTCTTTCCCGGTATAAGACTCCAAATGGTGCTAGGCCATGACAGTTCTGTGGAGGGGAAAGGTGATGTTTGGGACGCCCTCCTGAGTGTTACAAAAATATTTAGATGTAACCAAGATAAAGGTCCAGAACCTGGTAAATGAGGAATCAAGGAGTAGAGGATAAAGATGATAATAGTTTGGTAGCAATGGAACAGCACTATCTAAGACAAGATTATGCAGGGAAAAACTTGAACAAAAGAAGTTAAAGCCAGCTTAGAGTTCAAAGAACAAAAGCCGTTGTCTGTAAACAACGCCCACAAGCTAATAAATCTGGTTGTCAGCAGAAGATTGGGGATGATAAACTCAAACCCAACCAACCTCCAGATTCTCAATGAACCTGCCCAAAAATCCGCAATCAAGCGCTTGAAGGGTACCATATAAATGAGGGTGGCTGTACAAGAGAAAGCACAATGTTTAACAAGCTCTCAAAGCAAACAGTAACTGATTTGAAGCAAGGATAACCTCAAAACTTCTCAAGGGACTCAAGAGTAGGCTGGCAGAATGCAACTCCAAAGAAAATAAAGTGAGGTATAACACTGCAGGTCTTAAGCTTCATCAGACCTCTTTAATCAATCGTGATTGGCTCCAGAATGATGATCAGGGATCAGGACCAGTATGGTCAGAGAAAGGGATCAAGTAGTGGTATAACACACTCAAAAATTCAAACAGATAGAATTTTCTTCAACCAGCAAGGCTATTGGTTGGTGATAGGAATCAGGCCACAGAGGGGCAAAGACTAAGGGTCAAAAACAGATCAGGGGGCAATCAGAGATATACCCAGGATAAGGATTAGGATCATATTTTCACAATAACAGGGGGGACATAAGCACACACTCCCATCAATGATTCACAAAAGGCTGGGTAGAGCCCCTCCTTTTATGGGACATGGGTCCCTGTAAACTATTTACAAGAGAGATTTACAAATAGAGCGGAATTTTTTTTTTTTTTTTTTTTTTTTTTTTTTTTTTTTTTTTTTTTTTTTTTTTTTTTTTTTTTTTTTTTTTTTTTTTTTTTTTTTTTTTTTTTTTTTTTTTTTAGATGATGAAGAAGATTGGCGACAGGAACCGCACAAAATGTGAAGAGAGGAATAAAAAACAAAATAAAAAAGAGAAAGGAATGAAAAGGGGAATACCTGCCGGCGTCAAGGACAAAGGTGGCAGTGGATGGCGGGTTTGGCCGGCCGCGGCCGTAGTTGGTTGAAAAAGGGTCAAGGTGGATCTTTGTAGGATTGTTGGTCACGCGCGCGACAGACATGGTCTAGTCTGCACCCAAGTTTTATGCCATAAAAAAAAAAGGAAAGAAAGATGATTGAAACCAAGGAATGGCAATTTTGATCTTGAGAGTGATTGAAAAATATCCATCCAAAGGAAAATTCTAGAAGTGGCTGAGATAAAATGAAGAAGGTGTCCCAGGTGCTCAAATGCGTGGCATGAAGTAGAGTTTCACAACAAAACGCAGCAGATGACCCTGCTGGTGCACAATTGGGAGGACTTACTTTTGGAAAAAGTTGCCTCCACAAGAATGAAATTTCTTGACCTGATCAGCAGAGAACCTTCTGGACATATGAGTACCATCCAGTTCCTCCAAAACATCTGATCCACCTCTAACTTGATGGACCACTTGGTAAGGACCATTCCAGCGGTTAGAGAAAAGCTTTCCCCACTGAGTTTCCAAGGAACAATTATGAGCTAAGACTAGATCCCCAGGGTTCAAGGGATCCCTGATTTGCTTTAAATTCTTGTCTTCCCAATACTGAACTTATTTTTCCCTAGACTCAATCATCTTCTGATAAGCTTCACTACTGACATCTTAACTCCTTTCCAGCTGCTTGGATCTAGCAACTAATAGATCAATGGTGGAAGAAACCTTTTCCCAAGAAATTTCTAAGAAAGATTCCATTTCCAGATCCAGAGTAAGGACAGCCCTTTGACCAAAAATGATTTTTTAAGGTGAGTAGCCAGTGGTTTGTTTAGTTGGAATTCGATCAGAGAAGAGGACCAGGGGGAGGAATTGGCAACAATTCTTGCCACTTTCACCAGCCAGTTTGACAAGAGCAGCCTTCAAAGGAGCATAGCCTCTTTCCACCATGCCTTGGCCTTAAGGATAAGAAGGAGTGGTCACCCTATGTTGACCAGGAAGTGATTGGATCATATCAAACAGTTTACCACCAAACTTGGAGCCACCATCAGTCAAATAATATTGTGCCAAGCCATAACACATTGTCCAAGTCTCATAAAGGAAAGCTGCTACTGATTCAGAGCTGAGGTTCTTAAGAAACTTTGCTTCAACCCATCCAAAAAAATCATCTCTAGCCACAATGAGGTACTTAGCTCCACCAGCCTTAATGTGAACCACATCCAAAGCAATCCTCCCAAAGACAGTGGACTCTCCAGTGGGGTAACCAATTTTGGCCGGGCGCCTAAGATCACGTTTCTGGCACACTTCACAACTCCTGCACCATTGAGAGATGGATTTCTTCAGAGATGGCCACCAAAATTGTTTGGATATTTGTTGATAAGTTTCAGTTTCCCCACAATGACCAAGGCCTTCATGGAGACTTTCCAGGATTGAATCTTGCTTAGAAGGGATAGTGACCACAACAAGTGCACAAGGAGTTCCTCTTTTCATAAGCCTAAAACCTTGGACAAAGAAACTAGAGGACTTCCTTTTAAGGGACCAAAATTCTTTGGCAGAGAGATCAGGGGGTCTTTGGAGAGTTGAAAGGTACTGCTCTAACTTCAGCCAGAAACCTTGCTGGAAATCAGAGTAATCTTGGGTGGAGAAAGCAAAAACAGGGCCAACCAAGGGTTCTTCCTCATTGAAATCCATTCCAACGTCCGATTCATCATCTCCAAGAGGGCATCGAGAAAAACCATCAGGCATGGTGAAAGATTTTCCAGGCCTGTGAACAATATCAAAAGAGAACAACTGGATGAAAGACACCCAACAAGTCATTGGAGCATTTGAAAGGCTGGGGGAATTGATCATTTCAATAATGGATTGTGCATCAACTTGTAACTTGAATTGTTGACCCCAAAGGACAGTCTGGAGCTTCTTCAACATTTGGGCCACACCGCAAACTTCCAGTTTTGGCTGGGAGTACCTGGATTTCACATCTGAGAAAAGAAGAGATTCATACATAGCAGGAAGATCCAAACCATTTTCATCTTCCTGAGTAAGGACAGCCCCAACAGATTGATAACTGGAGTCCACTTCCAGCTTGATCTTGCCAGCTCCAGGTCCATAAGTGATCTTTTTCAAAACTATGTCATTGCCAACAATTGTTTTGAGCAAATGAAATGATTGTTTGCAATCTTGGGTCCAAATACATTCAGCTTCCTTTCTGGTTAGACGATGCAAGGGTGCACAGATTTTGGATAGTGAGGGAATGAAGATCCTGACATAAGTTACAACACCTAGGAAACCTCTAACTTCTGTTGGATTTATTGGAGTAGGCCAGGAGATGATTTTTTTGACTTTAGAGGGTGCCATCCTTCTTCCTTCCTTGCAGACTATATGACCAACGATTTCCAAGGCAGGGACATAGGGGGCAAGTTTTGATCCAGAGACAGTAAGGCCAGAATCCTCAATTTGAAACAAAATTCTTTCCAAGATAGTAGCATACTCCCAGATAAATCGTTGGATTCCTGAGTTCCAAGGTAAGAGCTCATTATCATAGTCAGAAACTGGACCTTTAATCCCACCATCATCAATAAAGATACCCGCATGATCTGGGATTTTGTCCTGGAGGATCCACATCATCTGAGCCTGATAGACTGCAACCAAGTTGGTGGCACCTTGAGGCAATTGAGTCAGTTTAAATTGACCAAGGGGAGTATCAAAAGTAGTGAGGGGACAAGAAATAGGATGCAAGGATTGTTTGTCATAGCCACCCATAATGTCACCTAGACCATAGCAAGCTCTCCCAGAGAAGGATTTGACAAATTCTTCAGTAGCAGGGGGGATAGCAGAGTCTTTAATATTAACCTTATTTAGAGGCTGGAGATCATGAAATATTCTAAGTTTACCATTACTTTTCAGGACACAGAAAACAGGACTGGAATAGCTAGAAGTCAATTGTTTGTATAAACCGGTTCATACTTGTTTGCGGACCAACTTGATGAATTTTTCAACTTTAGCAGCAGGGATTGGGATCTTTTTCCTTTGCCAGGGATCATGTTCTACCACAGGGATGATACAGGGAAGGCCATAGGACTCTTTCAAGAGACCTCTCTCTTCCTCACAGAAAGCAATGAATTTTTCCCTAAGAGCTAGGAAATTTTTGATCAAATTTAACTCATCAGGTAAAAGCAATCCGTCTGGACCAAAGTTGACCACTTTCAGACATTCTTCAGTGACCCGACCAGAGGGAATGAATGGACCAGTCAGGGATTGGGATAGACCACAGTAAGGATTGCGGGATAGAGGAGGATGCATAAGGGGATGATTGAGGTTGAGAGGCATTGGTTGGTTGACTGGCTGGACCTTCTTTGAAACTGGTTTGTATTTAGTGGCAAAGGAGAGGAATTCTTGCTTCCTCCAAGCATTGACCAGTGTGACCTGACTACAAAAACTGAGACCATGTTCCAATGTCTTCCAAGTTTGATGTTCTGCTGTGTCCTTGAAAGGTGCCTTCTCCATAAAAGAGGGTCCAAAAGATAACACATTGATCACATGTGTGGCACTGGGTAGAGTTTTGAAAATGACAGTAGTAGAAGCCCCTGGTGGTGCACAATTGGGAGGACTTACTTCTACCCCTAATTGCCTCCACCTAAGACCATACTCCTTCATACCAAAGCCACCAAGAAAAGAATTGAGATTGAGATCTAGTTTAGACTCCTTGCGGAGATTTAAAAACGGAATAGAGGATGATTGATCAGGCTGAAAAGAAAAAGGAAAAGATGATACAACAGATCCAGACAGAGAAAAAACATTTTTGGATTTTTTGGATTTTTCATGTGTTTGATATTTGATTTTATTTTTATGAGCAGGAAATGATGAGGAAAAAGAAAGATATGCCTCTGAGGTGGGAGTTGGTCCATGAGTTGAAGTCTGAGGCTGAGAAGAACTAAAACTATCAGTAGGGCCAACTAT
The DNA here is from genome assembly GCA_025617555.3 of Puccinia polysora. Taxonomy (NCBI): domain Eukaryota; kingdom Fungi; phylum Basidiomycota; class Pucciniomycetes; order Pucciniales; family Pucciniaceae; genus Puccinia; species Puccinia polysora. The sequence continues at coordinate 8,177,611 of CM062616.1, read as the reverse complement.
TCTGCTAAAAAATGAGGATGAGAGGAATGAGAGTTTTCTTTCTGCTTTCCTTTCAGGACAGATTTGGGAGGATGACCAGGGAAGTCTCTTTCCCAATGACCAGAATCCACAGAACAAATAGGAACTTCAATCTTTCTGCCATCAGCATCAGGGAGGAGAATTCTCTCCCCAACTTGATCAGAAAACATCAGGGTAGCACCAAAGTCCATTAAGAAAGGCCTTCCCAAGATCATGGTACCATCCAGACAAGTGATCCAGAAGTGACAGGTGCCAACAATATTTTGACCAATTCAAACAGGCATATCCTCAGCAATACCAACCAGCTCACAGGACTGGTTCCCTATCCCATACACAGCAGAATTGAAACTGACCCTTGGGCTAAGTTTAAGCTTGCAGGCCATGGAGTCCAAAATCAAGTTGAGATGAGAAACTGAATCCACAAGGAGAGAAACCGTTTTAGTTGAATCACCAAGATAACATGTGAGAAAGCCAAGAGGACAGGAATACAGGTTGTATCTGAAGATGTATCTATTCCACCAGAATCCTCCATCAGAGTACCAGAGGCAACCTTTAATTTGTCCGGACCAATCTCCACACATTGACAAGAAACCCATTTCTTCATCCCTTCAGCCACAGATGGAGAGATCAACAGGAGTTCAGCCACAGATAGATCAGGGATTTTAAGATCAGAAATTGTCTTTAATACTCCTTCCGCAGCATTAGGGTAGTCCTTGAAGATGCCCCTCTCAAATCAAACTTTGGGCTGGATGGAGGGAGGAAGATAAGGTGAAATAGGTGCTGGAAGAGGATCTGAGGGTTGGAAAGGTTGAAGAGGGGGAAGATCAGAGTTTTCCTGGAACCTTTCCATAATTGGTTCCCTTTCTACTTCCATGTCTTCCACCTCAGAGGAAGGAGGCTCAGGTGAAGATTGACGTTTAACGGGTTTTTGCAGGATTGAGGATGGAACAGGAGGAGACTTATGAGGTTTTGGTTCCTCATGGCTTTTCCTAGCTGGATAAGATTGATAGGTGCCAGAGAAGCTGGAAGAAGTGATAGCTGGAGGATACCAAGGTTGCAGAGTTCCACAGGATGATCAAAATCCACAGAGACCAAGGATTCCTTCTTGGGAGTTGGTGGTTGGTATGAGGCCACCACATGACGGATTGGACAAGATGAATCAAAAGGGATCAAAGCACCATTAGGAAGGAAGAAATTATTTCCCTTCTGCTCTACTAACTTCTCCTCCTTTTCTTTCTGGAGTTAAGGACATCTACCAGTACCATGGCCTTCCCTATGGCAATAATAACAGACTAGAGTAGATTTAGGAACAGAATTAGCAGGTTTAGGAGCGGCTTGAGAGGATATTTTCTGATCTATTTTATTCTCAAATGCCTGAATTAATTTAGTGATCTCATCTATGGTAGGTGTCTCCCAGTGGGTCTGAGGATTGGTTTTAGGTCTGCGATTGGCTTCCATCTTATTCATGGTTTTGTTAGATGCTTGAAAAGAGGGGGCAAGGACTGGTTCAGTGATTTTATTTTTTTCAAAGGTGAGAGATTTTTGACCTTTCATCACTTTATCCACAGTATTCCTAAGAACCATGAAAGCAGGGAGCTTGAACCAATTGTCTCTTGTCGTGATCATGGATCCAGATTTCACCAATTCATCCTTAATTCTTTCCTGCACTCCTGGAGAGAAGGACTGAAAAAATCGCACTTAAATTTCATCCACCGTATCGATGTGATTGTTTCAAATCAGATTGGATTGGATAGGCTCCCAAGATTTTCTGAAGGCTTGATAATCAGAGGCTGGGGAGATGCCACCGTTGGAGATCCATTGAGAAACCAGGGCATCCAAGTCTTGCAAAGTAAATCTGGCTACATCTATTTTTCCCCAATAGGCCAACATAGCCTCCTTCAAGAGCCTTCAGTTATGAGTTTTGAATCCATCAAACGATTTGATAACCTCCATAACTTTGTCAGAAGAGATAAAACATTGTAACTGATAAGCCATATCATGTTCACTGGCACCATCCACTTCAGCAGCCATCTCATAGGAGTCCAGGAATTGTTTGACATTGGTCCCATTGAAGCCTAAGTTTTTGTTCTGAGGTTTGATTTTGACCATCTTGGCCCAAACAGATGAGGAGGATCCAGCATATTACATGTTGAAGGGTTCCTAAGAGATCCAAACAAGCAGAGTTCCAAGGTGGCTCACAAGTGCAGCAAGAGTAGAGTTTCACAAAAACAACAAGGATCTTGCCCAGATGGTGCACAATTGGGAGGACTTACTTCTGGACCAAGTTTCCTCCACGGATCAGATCTGAAAAAAAGAACAAACAAAAAAAAGAAAAGAAAAATTGGATCAGATTTCGGAGTTGATTCTTCAAGTTGTTGGGACTTTATATCCCAAGGTTGCTGGTTTGATCCAGGCCTGGGGGACCAAATGTAAGACTCCAAACAGTGCTAGTCTGTGGCAGTTCTTTGGAGGGAGAAGGTGCTGTTTAGGCCGCCCTCCTGAGTGTTACAAAAATATTTAGATGTAACCAAGATCAAGGTCCAGAACCTGGAAACTGAGGAATCAAGGAGTAGAGGATAAAGATGATAATAGTTTTGTAGCGATTGAACAGCACTATCTGAGACAAGATTATGTAGGGAAAAACTTGAACAAAAGAAGTTAAAGCCAGCTTAGAGTTCAAAGAACAAAATCCGTTGTATGTAAACAACGCCCACAAGCTAATAACTCCAGTTGTCAGAAGAAGATTGGGGATGATCAACTCAAACCAAGCCAACCTCCAGGTTCTCAATGAAACTTCCCAAATCTCCGCAATCAAGCGCTTGAAGGGTACCAGATAACTGAGGGTGGCTGTACAAGACAAAGCACAATGTTTAACAAGCTCTCAAAGCAAACAGTAACTGATTTGAAGCAAGGATAACCTCAACACTTCTCAAGGGACTCAAGAGTAGGCTGGCAGAATGAAACTCCAAAGAAATTAAAGGGAGGTATAACACTCCAGGTCTTAAGCTTAATAAGACCTCTTCAATCAATTGTGATTGGCTCCAGAAAGATGATCAGGGATCAGGACCAGTATGGTCAGAGAAAGGGATCAAGGAGTGGTATAACACACTCAAAAATTCCAACAGACAGAATTTTATTCAACCAGCAAGGCTATTGGTGGGTGATAAGGATCAGGCCACAGAGGGGCAAAGACTAAGGGTCAAAAACAGATCAGGGGGAAATCAGAGATCTACCCAGGATAAGTCTTATTTTCACGATAACAGGGGGGACATAAGCACACACTCCCATTGATGATTCACAACAGGATGGGGAGAGCCCCTCTTTTTATGGGACATGGGTCCCTGTAAACTATTTACAAGAGAGATTTACAAATAGAGCGGATTTTTTTTTTTTTTTTTTTTTTTTTTTTTAGATGATGAAGAAGATTGGCAACAGGAACTGCACAAAATGGGGAGAGAGGAATAAAAAACATAATAAAAAAGACCAAGGCATGAAAAGGGGAAGACCTGCCCGCGTCAAGGACAAAGGTGGCAGTGGATGGCGGGTTCAGCCGGCCGCGGCCGCGGTTGGTTGAAGGAGGGTCAAGGTGGATTGTTGTAGGATTGTTGGTCACGCGCGCGACAGACATGGTTGCGCGCGGGCTTCAAACGGCAAATGAGAAGGGTTACAATGGTCGCAAGCAACAATTTGAGTTCGCGGCCGTTGGAGATGGATCAAGGGGGGGCTGGTCATGGGGTTGAGCACGGCAATGACAGCTGTTGCAAGTTGGCATCAACCTTGCTGTTAGGTTGGTGCAAGGTTGGTCATGGGATTGATTGTTCCCATGACCCATCTCGTGCAGGTGATCAGGTGTTGATGGGTTGAAGTGGGCAATTGAAGGACTCAATAGGATGCAAGGAAAGGGTTGGAGATGGGTTGAAATGGGCGATCAAAGGACTTGATAAGATGCGAGGGAAGGGTTGGAGATGGGTTCAAGTGGGTGATCAAAGGACTCAATAGGATGCGAGGGAAGGGTTGGAGATGGGTTGGGTAGGTTGAGATGATCCCACCGGATCCAACACACTTGGACCAGTGCCTCAAGGTACCGCAAGTCCCAGAGAGCAATGCCAATTGGATTGATGAACATGAGGTGACAACAATGGTTGAGGTTGAACCAGGAGGAGAAGATGATCCAATTGGGATCAGAGAGGGAGTGAGGACAAGGGGAGGGATGAAGGGGTGATGATGATGATGAGATGAAATGATTGGGTTGGGATGGTGATAATGATGGGGGTCAATCATACCGGAGTATAGGGATTGATGGCTTGGATGGGTTGGGGTGAAGATGAGCCCGGAGGTCTTATGGCCGCACGCTTGGCAAGAAAAAGTTGTATGGCTGAATAGCAGAGAAGCAGGGATTTGAACACAAGAGCGGGGATACGACCACCCAGAGATTGTCCTTGCCAACTGAGAGAACAAGCAGTTGGGAAGCTGGGAAACAAATGGAACCCTATTCCGGATCAAAGATTTTTTTTTTTGGATCATTTGTTTTGACAATGGTGCCTATGAATGATTATAAGGAAAATTCCCAAAAAAATTAAAGTCTCCGCACTGGCCATGGTTTCCAGGATGGGGCACCACACCGGGCTTCAGCACCGCTGTTGTCAATGAGTAGGGTGATGGATGTAGATCAGCAAAGATTTAGTTCAGACAGAAGATTCCGGAGCCAGAGACCCACCTTGCATGAGTTGGACAGAGCCTGATTTCAGCTTTGGTTCTGGAGAGAGAAATGGTTGGTTGTTTCTTTGATTTCCATGAGATAGCACCTAGACCAAGTTGGAACATGTATCCAGAGGTTGACCTTCTATCACCTTCATCTTCAGCCCAGTCCAAATTGGTGTATCCAGCAAGATTCAAAGTTGGACCTCCAAGGACAAGTTGCAGATGGCTAGATCCCTTGAGAAATCGGGAAACTTTTATTGCCGGGTGCCAATGATCAAGCAAAGGATCTTGAAGGAATTGAGTGAGTTCACTGACAGCAAAAGCAATTTCAGGACGCGTGCATTGCAAGACCCACATCAAAGACCCAATGAGTTGTTTGTATCCGGCGGGGGAAGCAGGAGAATATGGCAGGCCTTTTGGAAGGTTTTTGAATGATACTGATGTAGTCAATGGAGCGGTCATGGAGTCAGATGGGGAAAGAAAAAAATCGCATGCTGATGTGATGTAGTGGGATTGCCCAACGGAGACCGTTTTATTCTTCCAATCACATTGAACAGACAGAGATAGGAATAGATCAAGATCTTCATCTAAGTCAACTTTGAATTTTCTGATGATGTCTTTGACAAAGCCCCTCTCAAAACAGGCCATTCCAACAACAGCAAGATCATCAACGTGAGCTGCTACAAAACCCACAAGAGTACCATTGTGCAGCTTGTAGTAGAGAGATGGGTTGTAGGAAGACTGAGCCAGACCAAGGGAACTTATTGCGGAGCTTAACTCAACATTCCATTGGCCAGGAGATTTCCAGATACCGTAGATTGCGCGTGAAACTTCACAGACCCAGTCTGGCCAGGCTGGATCCTCAAAACCTGGGGGCCGGGACATATAGAAAGGCTCGTCCAAATGACCATTCATAAAAGCAGTTTTGAAATTGATCTTCTGACCAACCCAATCTTTATGACCGAGGAGCAATAGAACAAGACGCAGACTTTCCAGACAAAGAGTCGGGGCAAAAAACTTGGAGAAATTGAGCCCTAGGCTTTGGGAAAAACCAATAGCGACCAGTCTTGCCTTTAGTTTCAAAATCAAACCATCTTCACGGCGCTTCACTCGGAAGACCCACTTGCAACAAATGATCTTCCTGCCCTTTGGCAGAGGGACTAACTTCCCGGTGCCCATTCCTTGAAGAGAGGACATTTTTTCTTGAGCAGAGAGTAGCCAGCGGCGTCGGTAAGGAGACTTGAGAAGGTGCTTCCATGTTTTTGGAGCGGTCAGGTTGTCCTTGACTGAGACTGAGCAGGAGAAGTTACCAAAGCGGCAGGGAGAGCGACAGCGTCTGGAAGAGCATCACACGGGAGGAGGCGGAGACGGGGGAGCAGTTTGTTGAGTGGGAGGTCCTAACAGACAGGGAGGTGCAGGGGGAGAAAGAATAGGAGGATATGGGGGGGGAACGGACAAGGGGATGGGAGAGGATGGAGAGGAAGGAGAGAATGGTGGCAGAGCAGGATCATGTAATGGAGGAATCCAGTCGGAGTTGGAAAAATCAAAACTTACCAAGCGTTGCCGAGGCAGTGAGGAGGGTTGAGGAGGGGAGGAGGGTCCGTTGGGAGGGTTGCAGGGAGGTGTTGAGGAGGGCGGGACATGTGAGTGGCTTGGTACAGTTGGTGGAGAGGAAATGGAGGGTGTTGGATCTTGAGGTGTGTTCTGATGTGTTGGAATGGGCAGCAGGTCTATGGTAGATGGCAGTTGAGGAATTTCCTTAGTGCTGGAGGGATGAGTGTTTGGAAAGATAGCATTGTTGAAGATGCAGTCGCGAGACTTGACTATTTTCCAATTTTCAGAGTCAAGAATGGGGTAGCCGTTTCCATCAGGGAGTTTCAGCCTGCTACTTAGCACAGAGCAACCTGACAAAGCAACAACAATAATAATATTAACAAAATTAAAAGGAACAAAGATTAATGAATAAATGAATAGGAAATCCATAAATATTATTGCAGAAAAGGATTCCCCACCCAAAATAAGGTAGGGTCACTCACTGACCCCACCCTTGAATTCTTACTCCTTATATTTTTTAATTAATTCAATAGAAAATGGTAAATGACCACGGAACCAGTATGGCACCTTTTTAGTCATTTTAATATTTCACATGATATGTCATGTATAGGTTTAACACCTAAATTTCAGTCAAAATCCAGGTGTTGTGTGTAGTTTAGGAGTTAAACGGGAAATTGTGTTTTGTCACAATTCCCGCACGCAGCCCCGCGTCCCTACCGCGTTGGATTCCCGCGTACGCAAACTCCCGCACGCAGCCCCGCGTCCCTACAGCGTTGGACTCCCGCGTATGCCAACTCCCACACGCAGCCCCGCGTCCCTACAGCGCTGGTCTCCCGTGTACGCAAACTCCCGCACGCAGCCCCGCGTCCCTACCGCGTTGGATTCCCGCATACGCAAACTCCCGCACGCAGCCCCGCGTCCCTACAGCGTTGGACTCCCGCGTACGCCAACTCCCGCACGCAGCCCCGCGTCCCTACAGCGCTGGAATCCCGCGCAACTGAATTCCCTTGCAGGTAATCCCGTGACCTAGTCACGCGCGCAGCGGTACAGTCCCCCGCGCGCATCTGAGCAGCGGATCAGTCCCCGCGCGCATTGGAATGGACTGATCCCCGCGCCTCCTGCAGTGATCAGTTTGACATCCAGGTACCGCTCAGAGGAGCTACAATATAGTAGGATCTACACTAAATATGTAAAGCTACCACACAAGCATAGATTATAGTTCAAAAACCTTAAAAATAAATTAAAATTAGTTAGTAACTAATTTTTAGTATTTTTTATTAATTAAATAAAGATCCAGACTCACCACGAAATAAGTTGATCAGAACCTTCAAAGACCACGAAACTACATAAGGAGTGGTCGTAAAAATTATTAAAAATTTCATACAGGATCAGCAGAGGATGGAGAATCAATAAACATCTACGTCTGCTCACTTTGGACCAGTAATTACTGTACAAATTGAGGATCAGTGCAGGATCAGCAAAATGACTAATCTATTGATTAACAGATCCTGCAGCTAAAAAGGAGCTGTTCCTTGACAGATCTAAGGCCAGCAGGCTAACAGCACCTTGAGGACGTGCCAATCTTGCCCTGATTGCCCCCATAGCCTCAGCCCATGGCTAGTACCCCTTCTAGAGGCCCTCAAGCACCCAAAAAAGAATATTTAAACAGGCTCTTTTTGCCCTTCTGTTTCTAATAAGTTAATCAGTTATCAGGAATTATTTATTATCAATCAGACACGGTGTCATTGTTAATCAAGTTCTTATATGAAGATAAGCAAGTGATTTATGACTTAGTCTGTAGTAGTATTATTTACCTTTATTAACCAATCAACCATTGAAGTTTAGTCAAGCAATCAACCCCATCTGCTCTGAAACCCTTCCAATTATTCCAGGATTTTCGTGGTCAAGTTCTCAGAGTGAGTGTTTCCCTTCCTGTCTAGGCCACTTGTGCTGTTAAGCCCGGCCATTAGTGGAATAAGTCCTTTCTAAGGCACCCATATTTATTCCAAGGTTCTTAAACTGCCTAAGGAGGCCCCTTGAAGAGAGGTTGCTAGTCTGTAAAGATCCCCAGTAGTATAATACTGTGGCCCCTCTTTTTATATTATATTTAAAATATTTATAACCAAACCAAATAAACCTTGCACTTGCTCTTACCATACCATTATTGGAGCTTTAAAGTGTTTATTCTTTGGAATATTATTGCTCCAAGTTCTTTTATCACTCTCTGTAGCTAAAGGACTGCAAGGTCCCTGGTATCAGAGAGCTGACAACTGGGGGTCTGGCCGGGAAATATCCTCAATAATTAATTGTTTAATTAATTATCTCCTGGACCAGTTATTTATATAAAAAATTATATATATAAGTAGAAATACTTATTATTTATCTTTATCTTTTGATTTATCCAGTGGATTTAAAAACCAACGGAGAATCAATCAATTATTATTTAAATCTTCTTAAGCAGAAAAAAGAAGAAAAATTACGTAACTTTGTGCCTGTTGTTATAACTCCTGAACAGAAACAAGAGAGACTTCTTTATTATAGACAACAAATCTTAAAAGAAAAGGAACAAGAGTTAGAAAGAATTATTAATTTTAACTCCTTGTTAAGACAGCACAAAGAGTGGAAAATCTATCAAAGAAAGCTTTCTGCTTTTAAGAGACGGTATTCAAATTATAAAAGTGAGCTTTGATCTCCTTTTTATTTTTTTATAAAAAAAAATCACAAAAACTCGAAACTTATAAAAAAATTATTATAAAATAAATAAATATATAACTTATATTTTTTTATTATTTTTTCCTTTATAGTGGACTTTGTCTTTGGTGATCTTATTGACCAAGACCTCTTAGAGGACGTCCCAGACTGTGGACCCTTGGATTTGTCCCAAGATTTGATTGGAACCCACTCAGATCCCGTTGGAATACCCTCCAAGGACGGTCCTGACCCCAACAAGGACTTAGTGCCTTTAAACCTTCATATAAGTAAGACATATATTTTTTAAAAAAAAAAATTACTTGAAAAAATTATTTTTTATGATTTTTTTACAAAGTTTTGACAAAAACTTACATAATCTTTCAAAATGCATCAAAACAGACGCAACACCCGCGCCAGTGGACGCGCCCCGTCATATGGATCTTTGCCCGGAGGAACCCTTGCACGCAAGGATGCCAGTTGCGAACGCAATGCGGATCGAGCCAGTGATTGCTCCGATCCGAGCGACCGTGACAACGACCACGGCTGCCGACTTGACCAACTCACCATTGGAGGGACATCCCTTGTTGAACGTGAAATCCCAGGAGGATACCGTTCCACCTACGCCACCCCAGCCGGACTCCTCCAAGGAGGACAAAATAAAGGTATTGGTGAAAGAACACGTGGGTCATTGGGAACTGTTCAAACAGGCTCAGACCCAGGAAGACCAGCAGGGTATGAGAAAAGCCATATCTTTGGCAAAGAAGACTCAAATAACTCTCCAAAAATTGATTCCCAAGAGATAAGTAGAAGGTTACGTGAAGAATTGGAATCCTTGGGACCAATTAGTTTCCTTAAGAGGAAACAACAACAACAGGAAGAAGAGATCTCTAGCCCATCAGAAATTAAAGATTCCCAAAGAGTGGGACAATATAATATCTTTGGCAAGAAAATGGAAGAAAGTGTACCACAATTAGACGTAGAAACTTTCAACTTGTTTTCCATAAATGTTTCTCATAACTTTGATATCATTGGCAAATGTTTTGATAAAGTATATGAGCAATTGGATAAAGTAAATACAAATTTTGATAAAGTCATGCAGTCCCAATCCAACTTGATCAAAATTAATGAGTTAGAGGTAAAACAAATAAGAGACAGCATTAGTTTGAGTAAGGGAGAACTAATGAATTACCTAGAAAACAATACTTCAGCTATCCAAGAAGAAATTCTTCTATCTATTGAACGAATCAAAGAAGGTATTAATAAAACAGACCACACTTTACCCACTCATATTATTAATAAAATTGATTCATTAAGTAACAAACTTGACCTGGAATTAGGTATGATTAAGAATGATCTCAGAGATCTAAAGATAAACTTATCTCAACCCATTGCATATTCTGATGAAATCAGACCTTCCAGGTACCACAGTACGCCCCAACTAACTTCTAGACCAAGACTAACAAGGCATGAATCTTTTAGACCTAGTCCCACTCCTGAAGTAGAACAAGCATTAAAATTACTTCCCCCTATCACTGAGTGGCCTAAATTCTCCGGAGAAGGAGAATACAATCATGTCAGTTTTATTAAGTTTATTGACTATACTCTGGCCTCTTATGAACGTCCTGATAACATAGCCGTAGTAAGACTACCTAGACTGTTTGAAGGAGTAGCCCTTGACTGGTTCATCAATAAGAGAGAAGAGGTAGGATCTTTGTCATGGAATTCGTGGAAAGACTTGATTAAGGAACAATTTGGTACCAGAATTTGGAAAAGAAAAATGATGAAGACTTTTGAAACTTCCTTGTTTGATCCATCTAAGGACAAACCTCACAAATGGTGCCTTGACCAGAAGAGAAGACTAGACTGCTTCTACCTAAATGGTGATAAAGAAGAAGTCAATGAAAGACTCCTCAACCTATGTCCAGGACAACTTAAACATAGCGTAAGATGCAGAATGCCCATGAACTCTGACCTTTCCACTCTCATAGGAGTATTAGAAGAAACTATTGACATGAATGGCTTAGACAAAAAGCTTAATAAACCCAGAGAACCAACTACTAGGAATAAGGAAGATTATAATAACAAGAATAAAGAACCTCTACCTATCAACTCAGAAGCCAAGAATACTTTGGTGACCAAAGAAAAGAAATGTTGGAATTGCAACCAAACAGGGCATGTAAGACCTGACTGTCCTTTACCCAGGAGAAAGATTAATCCTATTGAAGGAGAAGAGGATGACACTAATCCTGACCCCCAACTAGATGACACTGATGGTTCCATCTCTGAGTGTGACCTAATTATCACTAATCCCATTAATGTCATCGAAGGAAACATAGAATCTTCCCTAGATATTAACCCTGTTAATGAAGATAGCAATTTGCCTCAAAAATGGACACCCAACATAAAAATCCAACATGTTTCTGAAGCTAAGACCTTAACCCTTAAACCTTCTATTGGAAAAGGTTACACCTGTGGTAAAACTTGTTATGCTACTGGCTTGATACAAGGTTCCCCCTTAAAACTACTTCTAGACAGTGGAGCCTTCTGCTCTTGTGTTGGAACTGACTACTTAGATAAACAGGATTCCAACTGGAAAAAAAACTTACTACCTGTACCTCGAGCTAAGTTCAGCAGCTGTAACTCACCTCTCAATGCTATTGGAGTATGGCCAACAGAAATCGTACTCCCCCACTCTAAAGGATCAATCAAGATAAAGATTGAATTTGTAGTAATTCAAAATGGAGTATGTGATTATTTTATCATAGGAAATGATTCTCTTTGCCTGTACGGGATAGATGTCTTCCAGAGTAAAGGGAGATATTTCACTATAGGAGGAGATTGGAACAAGAATTTCCAAATATGCCATGTCAATGCTAAAGCTACTGATTCCACTTATGAGAGATACTTAGAAACTTTTAACCAGGAATACTTTTCTCAAGCTGCCTTGAATTCCCAGCTTAGTGAAAACCAGAAAAGAGATATTCTCCAAGCATGCTTTGAGAACCAGAATGCTTTTTGCACTAAAGACCATCCCATTGGTAATATTAAAGGTCATGATATGGTATTAACTTTGACTATTAAGCCTCCTTACCCTCCTAACCTCAGGAGACCAGCTTACCCTTCTAGTCCAAAATCTAGGACTGCTCTAGAAAGCCACATCCAAGAACTAGTGGACTTACAAGTCTTACGGAAAGCAGGGCATAATGAGCAAGTAGACGTAACTACCCCCGTGATAATAGCCTGGCACAATGATAAGTCTAGGATGGTTGGAGACTTTAGAATGCTCAACAACTACACCCAAGCTGACTATTATCCTATCCCAAGGATTGACCACGCTCTACATAATCTTTCTAAAGCTAAGTTCATTACTACTATGGACATGTTGAAAGGCTTTCACCAAATACCTATCAGTCCGGATAGTAGGAAATTTATGAGAATTATATGTCATTTAGGCATATATGAGTATCTCAGAATGACATTTGGTATTAACAATGCTCCTTCCCACTTCCAAAGAATGATGGATACAGTCTTAGGAATGTTCATCAGACAAGGTTGGATGATGGTATACATAGATGATGTTATCATTTATTCAGACGATTGGGATACTCACATGGATAAAGTAAGGCTAGTGCTTAAAACAATTGCCACAGTAGGATTAAAAGTATCTATGAAAAAGTGCAACTTTGGATACGGAGAACTCAAAGCTCTAGGACACATTGTTTCTGGACTAACTTTAACTGCTGACCAAAGTAAGATAGCCGCAGTAATGAACAGACCTATGCCCCAGAACAAAAGGGAACTCTTATCCTTTATAAGCTTCTGCAGCTATTACAGGAAGTACATACCTAAATTTGCTAACCTCACCAAGTGTTTATATGAGATCTGCAACAACAACACTTTGTTCAAAATGACTCATGAAAGATTGAAGAATTATGAGGAACTCAAAGTAGCTATGACTACTGCCCCAGTGTTGATACAACCAGATTATTCTAAACCTTTCAAACTTTACATAGATGCTTGCATGGAAGGATTAGGAGCTGCATTACACCAAGAAGTTATAGAAGAAGATAAACCAGTAGAGAAACCTATACTCTTCATATCTAGACAAGTCAAAGATACTGAAAAGAGATATGGTGCCAGCCAAATGGAATGCCTTGCTCTAGTATGGGCATTAGAAAAACTCCACTATTATTTGGAAGGTACAAATTTCGTGGTGATCACTGATTGCAATGCTGTTAGAACTCTCATGAACATGAAAACTCCTAGCAGGCATATGTTAAGATGGCAGATAGCCATACAACAGTACAGAGGTCAGATGACAATAGTCCACCAAGCTGGAGTTAAACATCAGAATGCTGACAGTCTTAGCAGAAATGCTCTACCAAATGATACTAGCAATCCTGCTCATGACCCAGAAGATCATGATATATTTCCTATACTAAACATTAACCTATTTAATCTTGAAGCCCCCATCATAGGAATTCACATATGTGAACTAGATGAATCACTGTTCAGCTCCATCAGAGAAGCATACAACTCTGACATGAAGAATTTGATTAACATCATAGAAAGTACTTCCCCTCCATCTGAACTCATAAACAGTTTACCTGAACCCCTGCTGAAGTCCTATAAAGAAGGAAGATTCACACTGTGGGATGGGCTAGTATATTACCGGCATAAACACTCTGGTGTTATAGTCTTGACCAAAGCAGAGCATATCAAACTTGTTTTAGCTGAATGTCATGATAATTGCTCTTCGGGTCACCTGTCTACTGATAGAACCCTAGATAAAGTAAAGCAGACTGCCTGGTGGATCAACTGGAGAGACTCCACTATCAAGTATGTTTCAAGCTGTGAAATCTGTCAGAAGTCCAACAGGACCACTGGGAAAAGGTTTGGACTACTCCAAAGGATAGCTGAGCCCAGGAAAAGATGGGAAGTTATCAACATGGACTTTGTAACAGGACTGCCCCCTGGAGGAGCTTACTCTTACAACTCAATCCTGGTTATTGTAGACAGATTTTCTAAGAAAGCCAAGTTTCTACCTAACCATAAGGAAGACACAGCTATGGAAGTAGCCTTACTCTTCTGGAACAGACTAATTGCTGATGTAGGAATTCCTAAGATTATTATCAGTGATAGAGACCCCAAATTCACGTCTGAATTCTGGAGAAGCCTCCATGATATGTTAGGAACTACCTTAGCCTTTTCTACAGCTTATCACCCTCAGAAAGATGGATTAGCTGAAAGAATGATCCAGACTCTAGAGGATATGCTCAGAAGGTTCTGTTGCTTTGGGATGGAGTACAAAAATACAGACGGATATTGCCATGACTGGGTTAGCCTTTTACCTGCACTAGAAATGGCCTATAACAGTAGTAAAAACTCTACTACCAAAGAAGCTCCTTACATACTGGAAAGAGGATGGATCCCCAAATTGCCCAAAGATAACCTCAATCAGGAGTTGACTAATATCCATCCAACATCACTGGACTTCAAAAACATGATAGATATGGCAAACAAGCACGCTGCTAAGTGTGTACAAGATGCTGTTGAATACAACCAACAGAGGTGGGATAAAACTCACAAAGAACCTGATTTCAGAATAGGAGATCAAGTTCTAATTTCAACCGCCAATTTCAATAACTTGGCTGGAAACAGAAAACTCAGACCAGCCTTTGTTGGGCCTTTCACTATCAAGAAACTCCATGGTAAGAATGCCGTAGAAGTCATCCTCAGTAATGAACTCTCTAGGAAACACCCAGTCTTCCAAGTTAGCCTTGTCAAACACTACCATCCCAGAGAAGGAGAAAAGACCCCTTCACTTGAAATACCAGTCTTAGATGAGCCTGAGAAGGACAAAGGAAAAGTTAGTAAAATCCTTAAAGATAAAAAAGAAAGGATCCAAGGAAAAGATGTTAGACTTTACTTAGTCAGATACAAAGGAGAATCAGCTGATAAAGATGAATGGCTACCTGAAAACAAAATTCCAGATGGACCTATACACCTGAGAAACTACAGAGCCAGTAAAAGACACTGAGCCCCAAAAATTTCTTTCAGATATAGTTATATCTTGGAGTGGGGGAATGTCAGCCTGCTACTTAGCACAGAGCAACCTGACAAAGCAACAACAATAATAATATTAACAAAATTAAAAGGAACAAAGATTAATGAATAAATGAATAGGAAATCCATAAATATTATTGCAGAAAAGGATTCCCCACCCAAAATAAGGTAGGGTCACTCACTGACCCCACCCTTGAATTCTTACTCCTTATATTTTTTAATTAATTCAATAGAAAATGGTAAATGACCACGGAACCAGTATGGCACCTTTTTAGTCATTTTAATATTTCACATGATATGTCATGTATAGGTTTAACACCTAAATTTCAGTCAAAATCCAGGTGTTGTGTGTAGTTTAGGAGTTAAACGGGAAATTGTGTTTTGTCACAATTCCCGCACGCAGCCCCGCGTCCCTACCGCGTTGGATTCCCGCGTACGCAAACTCCCGCACGCAGCCCCGCGTCCCTACAGCGTTGGACTCCCGCGTATGCCAACTCCCGCACGCAGCCCCGCGTCCCTACAGCGCTGGTCTCCCGTGTACGCAAACTCCCGCACGCAGCCCCGCGTCCCTACCGCGTTGGATTCCCGCATACGCAAACTCCCGCACGCAGCCCCGCGTCCCTACAGCGTTGGACTCCCGCGTACGCCAACTCCCGCATGCAGCCCCGCGTCCCTACAGCGCTGGACTCCCGCGCAACTGAATTCCCGTGCAGGTAATCCCGTGACCTAGTCACGCGCGCAGCGGTACAGTCCCCCGCGCGCATCTGAGCAGCGGATCAGTCCCCGCGCGCATTGGAATGGACTGATCCCCGCGCCTCCTGCAGTGATCAGTTTGACATCCAGGTACCGCTCAGAGGAGCTACAATATAGTAGGATCTACACTAAATATGTAAAGCTACCACACAAGCATAGATTATAGTTCAAAAACCTTAAAAATAAATTAAAATTAGTTAGTAACTAATTTTTAGTATTTTTTATTAATTAAATAAAGATCCAGACTCACCACGAAATAAGTTGATCAGAACCTTCAAAGACCACAAAACTACATAAGGAGTGGTCGTAAAAATTATTAAAAATTTCATACAGGATCAGCAGAGGATGGAGAATCAATAAACATCTACGTCTGCTCACTTTGGACCAGTAATTACTGTACAAATTGAGGATCAGTGCAGGATCAGCAAAATGACTAATCTATTGATTAACAGATCCTGCAGCTAAAAAGGAGCTGTTCCTTGACAGATCTAAGGCCAGCAGGCTAACAGCACCTTGAGGACGTGCCAATCTTGCCCTGATTGCCCCCCTAGCCTCAGCCCATGGCTAGTACCCCTTCTAGAGGCCCTCAAGCACCCAAAAAAGAATATTTAAACAGGCTCTTTTTGCCCTTCTGTTTCTAATAAGTTAATCAGTTATCAGGAATTATTTATTATCAATCAGACACGGTGTCATTGTTAATCAAGTTCTTATATGAAGATAAGCAAGTGATTTATGACTTATTCTGTAGTAGTATTATTTACCTTTATTAACCAATCAACCATGGAAGTTTAGTCAAGCAATCAACCCCATCTGCTCTGAAACCCTTCCAATTATTCCAGGATTTTCGTGGTCAAGTGCTCAGAGTGAGTGTTTCCCTTCCTGTCTAGGCCACTTGTGCTGTTAAGCCCGGCCATTAGTGGAATAAGTCCTTTCTAAGGCACCCATATTTATTCCAAGGTTCTTAAAATGCCTAAGGAGGCCCCTTGAAGAGAGGTTGCTAGTCTGTAAAGATCCCCAGTAGTATAATACTGTGGCCCCTCTTTTTATATTATATTTAAAATATTTATAACCAAACCAAATAAACCTTGCACTTGCTCTTACCATACCATTATTGGAGCTTTAAAGTGTTTATTCTTTGGAATATTATTGCTCCAAGTTCTTTTATCACTCTCTGTAGCTAAAGGACTGCAAGGTCCCTGGTATCAGAGAGCTGACAGGGAGATAGGATGGGAGGGTTCTGCAGCAACCCTTTTTGTCAAGTTTCAGGCAATTCTTCTTGGGGACTTTATACCATACTAGACACCCAAATGGATGAAGATAGGAGAGCCGAATGTCTTCGCAACGGAGGAGAGAATTTGGAGAGACAAATCCTGAAGAGGTTTTGCAGGGAAAAGAGTTAAAAGCAAAAGTTGAGTGACGGAGAGCATCCATCCAAAAAGATTTTGGCAGATTTGACGATATGAGTGAAGCTCCAATCATGTTGCAGATGGTACAATTGCAATGCTCAGCAACACCATTGAGTTGAGGGTAGTTTGGAGGTCCAGGCTTCATGTTTATTACCTTTGATTTGAGATACGCTTTCATTGGATTATTGATGTATTCTCCTCCGTTTTCCATACGGAGGGTGTTGACTTGAGCTTGATATTGATTTTCAAAGAAAGGAAAAAAAAAATTAGTGCAGTTGAAGACATCCAGTTTTTGTTTGATAGGATAGGCAAAAAGAGCCTTTGAGTAGTGTTTGATAAAGGTGACAAAATATTTGTATCCTTCTTGAGATGTTGTTTCAAAACTACAGACGTCTGAATGAATGAGTTGTCCAGCTCTGGTGGATCTGTGACTGAGGCGAGTGTGGAATGGACTTCTGGTCATCTTCAATTGAATGCAGGTCCAACATTGCTGGACTTCTAAATAATTGGATGGGTGCGGTGAGACGTTCGGAGTATTCAGTAGTTTCTTGAGAGATTTTAGGTTCAGGTGAGATAGTCTGCTGTGATATCCAAAGAGACTGTTACCAGAGGAGTGTGTAACAGATTTGGAGAAAGAATTGTGTCCACTCACAACCTGTCTGGGAAGATAGTACAGATTACCATTGTGATATCCGGATTGGAGAGGTTCATTTGTCAGGTTGGTGGTGTTTTTGTTGTAGATATTGCAACTATCTTTGGAGAAAACTATTAAGAAACCCAAATTGCATATATTTGACATGGATACGAGTGGCTTGTTGAGCTTTGGAACAACAAGTGAACAAATTTTGCAGAAGGGAAGATTGAGAGATCCTTCCGCCGTAGAAGTGATTGTTGAGCCTTTGGCAAGGCGTATAGGGGTCAGATTTGGCCTCCTATCTGTGACCTGATATTTGTAGGGAGTCATTGAAACCAAACATCCCGAGTTGATGTTGAAATATTGCTTCAGATTAGATGTTGAGTAATTGAGATTGCAGGTGGTTTAACGGGCGTGAACTATAATTTGAGAGTCTGAAAAATTGTCTGAGTCTTCCTCTTCTGAATCATTTTTGATCATTGCCTTATTTGCGTTTATGTTTGAAAGCTTTGATTTTCCACCTTTTTCATTAGATTGCTGTGGATTGATTTTCTTGGATTGCTTGAGTATTTTGAGCACTTCAGGGAATCTGGAGAATGAGTATCCCTCATTTTTACATTGGGTTCAGTAATACACTCGAGAGAAGCCACCATAATGCTGGACATATTTTTCTTTCTTTTTTGACAGTGGTTTTGATGCAAATTTTGTTTTTGCGGAATGGAATGTTCCATATTTGATTCAAGTCTGTATTCTTAAATGCTCTTGCTTCAAGGTTGTTATTTTCTTGGAGGATGGAACAGATTGTTCATTCATCATTCTCGAAACGCATCCAAGCCAGTGGTTGGGTAAGGAAAGCAAGATTGCAGTGGATTGAAGGTCATCGGCAGTAAGAGGATTCTTGGGTGTGATAAGAGATTCAAGTTTTTTGCCATATGAGACTATTTTGGAGAGGTGAGTGGGAATGTCTTTATTGTTCAGTTTGGTGAGGAGAAGTTTTCTGAGCCAGTAAATTCTTCCTCCTGAAGAATTGTCTTGATGAGCTTCCTTAAGAGAGTTCCACATTCCCAATGTGCTTTCCTCATTTTTTTGAATGTATTCAAAGTTGGAGGGAAGAATTGACCTTGAAATTACCAAACATACATCTAGATTATATCTTGATAGAGTTTCTGGATTGGCTTTGATCAATTTGTTTCTGAGGAGATAACTGACTCCTGAGGCTCTGAAGTGAATACGGAGGATCATAGCCCAATCAAGATAGTTAGATTCTGATCCTGGTGAGTTCAGTGGCATTATGGATGGTGTTTTGAGAACCAGGTGAGATGATTGAGGTTTGTCTATTGTAGACAGTGTTAGAGAATGGATTAATAGTTTAACAAATCAAGATTGAGTTGGATCCTTCTAAGATTGGTTTAGTAAATTAATGGTAAGTGGTAGCGCTCTGGACTCATCATCTGTTGGGCGAATTGCCTGAGGATATTCAGAGATGAGAGTCAGAACAGAAGGATGATATTTCATAATATGGAGATGAGAAAACAAACAAAATAGGAGACACAAATTACATGAGGATATCCAGAGATGAGAGTCAGAACAGAAGGATGAGAGAAGAGTCCGTCTGTCTGACTCCCAATCTGTCCTCAGGTATAGGCAGATTTGATGAGTGTCACAGACAGTGTGACATGACAACTAGGAGCGCGCGCCAGATAAATGTGAGAAGCAAACTGATGAATGACAATGAAGGAGACTTGATAGATGGAATGAAATTATGGAGACAGAATGAAATGAAAGGTGAATTGATGGAAAAAAAATGAAATGAAAATGAAAACAAGGGAACTTGGAAAGAACAGGAAATGAGGAGATACAAGTACTCCAACAGGTACTTCCAATTGCCTGCTGTCAGACTGTCAAGCTAGCCCATAGTCCCGCAGCTGCCTTATTTTCAGATGCCCAGGACTGACGACCCGGCCTGTCATTTAATGTATACAAAGTGGTGCTTCTGCTTCTCAGATGTTCTCAGGGATCTCAGTTGCTGCCGCTGCGTTTGGGAATTGTGACAAATCACTTTTCCACACATAACTCCTCAAATAAAAAGAATTCATAGATTCTGACTAAATTTTCACTTTTAAAACTGTACATTGGGTTTCATGTGAAAAAATAAAATGGCCAAAATCTCAAGGCCATGCCTTTTGGACATTTTGAATTAATTATTTAAAAATTTAAGGGATGGGAACTTTGGGTAGGCTTCAGGGAGTGAACCAACCTCAATTTTGATGGAGAATCAGAATTTGAAATAATATTTTTAAGTTTATTTCCTCTACCATACTTATTTATTCATTTTTGTGTGTTAATTTATTTTCTGTTACTTTGGCAGCTTTCTCTGTATTAGTAGCAAGCTGAAATTCCCCCACTACAACATATCTAAAAAAAATGGGATAGATAACAAAAATCCATGTATAATTTAGTGTCCCCTACTGGCCTTATAGTTTCTATGATGTATTGGTCCATCAGGTATTTTTTTCTTTGCCAACCATTCATCTTTTTCTGCAGATTCTCCTTTTTATCTGAATAAATTTAACCTCACATCTTTTGATTTGATTCTCTTTTATTAGTTTACTGCTTAATTTTCCTTTGTCTTTCACAGGGTCAAATTCAACTGAGCTTCTTACTGGAGAGATTTTGGTTCATTCCCTGGTATGAAAGTGATTTACTAAAATGATAGGTAATACTGGGTGCTTCCTTGATAATTCTTCACTCAGAACTAC
The DNA here is from genome assembly GCA_025617555.3 of Puccinia polysora. Lineage (NCBI taxonomy): Eukaryota > Fungi > Basidiomycota > Pucciniomycetes > Pucciniales > Pucciniaceae > Puccinia > Puccinia polysora. Next base: position 8,157,029 of record CM062616.1, on the reverse strand, counting down.
TTCTACAGAATTCATTCCATGTATTCCTTTAATAATAAAAGGTCCCACAAAGTCTGGATTCAATTTTATATTCCCAGCTAGGTTGTTAAAGTTGGAAGTGGATATCAAAATCCAATCACCTACCATAAAATCAGGTTCTTTGTGTGTTTTATCCCATCTTTCTTTGTTATATTCCACTGCATCTTCCACACATTTCTGGGCATGATTAATTTCTAGGTCTAAATTTTTCTTGAAATCAAGTAATATAGGGTGAATATTGGCCACGTTTTGGTTTTGGGTATTCCTAGGGATTTCAACAACACCACCGTGTTTGAAATGACTCATGAGAGAGTCAAGAATTATGAGGAACTCAAAATGGCAATGAAGTCAGCTCCAGTACTGATCCAGCCAGATTACTCTAAACCTTTCAAGCTCTACATAGATGCCAGCATGGAAGGGCTAGGAGCTGCTTTACACCAGGAAGTCATAGAAGATGATTAACCAGTGGAAAAAAATATATTCTTCATATCTAGACAAATTAAACATACTGAGAAAAGGTATGGTGAAAGCCAAATGGAATGCCTGGCCTTAGTATGGGCTCTAGAGAAACTCCACTATTACTTAGAAGGCACCAACTTCACTTTTATAACTGACTGCAACACTGTCAGGACATTGATGAACATGAAGACCCCTAGTAGGCATATTTTGAGATGGCAGATAGCTATACAACAGTACAGAGGACAGATGACCATAGTTCATCAAGCTGAAACTAAACACCAGAATGCTGATAGTTTAAGCAGGAATGCATTAACCAATGACCCAAGTAACCCTCCCTATGATCCAGAGGATAATGACATCTTCCCTATCCTTAATATTAACAGGTTAAGCATAGAATCTCCTCTAATGGGAATCCACGTTTGTGAACTGAATGAATCAATGTTCAACTCTATCAGAGAAGCTTACAATTCTGGCATAAAGACTCTGATTACTATTATGGAAAGTACTTCTCCACCTCCTGAATTGATCAATAGCCTACCTGAAATTCTTTTGAAACCATACAAAGCCGGGAGGATCACCATATGGAATGGTCTGGTATACTATAGGCATCAATATTCAAGTGTCATAGTCTTAACCAAGGATGACCATATAAAACATGTTCTGGCTGAGTGCCGTGATAACTGCTCATCTGGTCATTTGTCTGATGATAGAACCTTGGATAAGCTTAAAAAAAAAATACTTGGTGGGTTAATTGGAGAGACTCCACTACACAGTAGGTTACCAGTTGTGAAACTTGTCAGAAGTCCAACAGGACTACTGGGAAACGGTTTGAACTGCTACAAAAGATTTCTGAAACCAAGAAAAGATGGGAGATCATCAATATGGACTTTGTAACTGGTCTACCACCAGGAGGAGCCTATTCCTACAACTCAGTATTTGTCATTGTGGATAGGTTCTCCAAGAAAGCAAAGTTCCTACCTAATCACAAGGAAGATACTTCTATGGAAGTTGCCCTATTATTTTGGAATAGAATCATTGCTGATGTTGGAGTTCCAAAGATTATTATCAGTGACAGAGATCCTAAATTCACCTCTGAGTTCTGGAGGAACCAACATGATATGCTTAGAACCACCTTAGCTTTCTCTACCGCTTATCACCCTCAGACGGATGGATTAGCTGAAAGGATGATTCAGACCCTGGAAAACATGCTCAGGAGATTCTGTGGCTTTGGACTAGAATACAAGAAATCTGACAGTTATTGCCACAATTGGGTTAGCCTTTTACCTGCAATGGAGATGGCCTACAACATTAGCAAGCACTCTACCACTAAGGAAGCACCTTACATACTGGAAAGAGGATGGATTCCTAGACTACCCAAGGATAACCTTAACCACCAGCTGACCAATATTCAACCTACATCACTTTATTTCAAAAAAATGATAAATATAGCCAACAAACATACTGTTAAATGGGTACAGGATGCTGTGGAGTATAACCAGCAAAGGTGGGACAAAACCCATAAGGAACCTGATTTCAAAATTGCTGATCAAGTTTTGATCTCTACCACTAACTTTACCAAATTGGGTGGAAATTGAAAGCTTAGACCAGCTTTTGTTGGAACGAACACCATTAATAAACTTGATGGTAAAAATGCTGTGGAAGTAATCCTCAGTGATGAGCTTTCTAGGAAACATCCAGTCTTCCCAGTAAGCCTCATCAAACACTACCACCCAAGGAATGGAGAAAATACCCTTTCACCTGCAATAACTGTCACAGAAGAACCTGAAAAGGACAAAGGTAAAATTAGCAAGATCCTTAAGGATAAAAAAGATAGGATCAATGGAAAAGACGTCAGACTGTACCTGGTTAGATAAAAAGGAGAATCAGCTGATAAAGATGAATGGTTGCCTGAACATAATATCCCTGACGGAACTATACACCTGAGGAACTACAGAGGCAACAGGAGGCATTAACCCAATTTTTTTTTCAGATACAGACATATCTTGGAGCGGGGGAATGTCAGCTTGCTGCTATGTACAGAGCAAAACTTTCAAATAGTAACACAAAATATAGAAAATAAGAAGAACTCAATTCAAAAATAATGAGTGAGAAATCCAAAAATATTATTACATGAATGGTTTCCTCACCCAAAATTAGGTAGGGTCACTCACTGACCCCACCCTTGAATTGCAAGTCCTTATATTTTGAAATAATTGAAAAGAAAAGTACTAAAAGGTTACAACACCTGTATGGCACTTTTTGGACATTCTAATATTTCACACATATTGTCACGTATAGGGTTCAAAACTAAAATTCACTCAGAATTGAGGTGTTGTGTATATGTTAGGAGTTACACGCCAAAATGTGTTATGTCACAATTCCCGCGCGCAGCCCCGCATCATTACATAACCCTACGTACTAGTAGCAGCAGGTTCCCGCATACTAGAGACCCGCCCGCAGCTGATTCCGACACGCAGGCAGCGGATCCCCCCCTGGGCGCATCTGTAAGAACTGATCCCCGCGCCTGGATCAGTTGTGACTAATCTGACAACCAGGTACCACTCAGAAGAGCTACAACCTAGTTAGGGTTGCCTAGTATATGTAAAAAAGGGTCATATGCATTACTAATGATATAAAAAGATCAAAACTTAAATAAAATTAATGAAAATTAAGTTTTAAACATTTTTTAATAAATAATTGAAGATCAAGGATTACCAGGTAAATCACTGATCCTGATCTTTGAAAACCACAAAAAGCTACAAGAAGTGTTCATAAAAATTACTAAAAATTATCTACATGATCAGCAGATGATTAAAATCAATAAAAATTTAAATCTGCACGCTTTACAACAATATCAGTAGTAAAAATGAAGGATGAGTACAGAATGATCAAATTTATGCCATAACTGATTAACAGATGCTGTGGCTAAAATAGTACAGAAATACTGAAGATCTAAGGACAGCTGATTGACAGCACCAAGTGGACGTGCTAATTATGCCCTGACTGGCTTGCCAGCCTCAGCAAACGAGCAGAACCCTCTCTCCGGGCCCTGAGAATACCACAATCACCCCAAAAAGGTATTTATACAGACCTCTTTGGATCCATTATTTCATCATCAGTTAACAGGAATTATTTATTATCAATCAGACACAGTTTCATTTTTAATCAAGTGCTTATATGAAGCTAAGCAAGTGATTTATGAATTAGTCTGCAGTAGTATTATTTACCTATATTAACCAATCAACCATTGAAGTTTTTTCAAGCAATCTACCCCATGTGTTCTGAAACCCTTCCAATTATTCCAGGATTTTTGTGGTGAAGTGTTCAGAGTGAGTTTTACCCTTCCTGTCTAGGCCATTTGTGCTGTTAAGCCTGGCCATTAGTGGAATAATTCCTTTCTAAGGCACCCATATTTATTCCAAGGTTCTTAAACTGCCTAAGGAGGCCCCTTGAAGAGAGGTTGCTAGTCTGTAAAAATCCTCAGTAGAATAATACTGTGGCCCCTCTTTTATATTATATTGAAACCCATTTACTACCAAACCATTTAAACCTTGCAACTGCTCTTATTAAATCATTTATTTGAGCTTCTAAGCGTTTATTATTGGAATAATAATTATTATTATCATTCCAGCAGTTTTATCACTCTCTGTAGCTAAAGGACTTCAAGGTTCCTGGTATCAGAGAGCTGACAGCTATAAGCTGTTTTGATAGCCTTATAATGGGATTGGTTGAGCTCACAGATATGTATCACTACAATTGGAGCGTCTGGTTCCGTTTAATTAATATTAAATATGGGGAATGAAGCATGTTCTCCTGTTTCATGAGAAGGGTTTCTAGTATTATGAGGTAGAGAATTTGTGCTAAGAATTCCAGCATTCTTGTGTTTATCTCCAACTTCATGAACTAACGTCACTTTGCTCTATATTTTTGTAAGGATATTCTTCACCTCAGCATATTTCTTCTTGGAGTCTTCATGTTCATGAGGGTTCTGAAAGGATTGCATTCAGTAATTACCCCAAACTTGGTGCCCTCTAGGTAAAAATGTATTTTCTCTAATGCCCATACTAGAGCAAGACTTTCAATTTGTTAAAATACGTATGCACTTACGCGTGTGCCATGTTTAAGTGAAATTGAAATGGGATGCACATATGGGCCTCTCCAGCCCATTGGACACTCACACAGACCATACAGGCCTGTGTGGATGTCACTGATTTGGGGAAACTGGCCTCAAAAAGTGTGAAACAGGCTCATCGGTACATGGGCCCTAACCGGCACGGTGGGGGATATGGCAAATAAATTCAGATTGGCTTGTATGGGCATAATTGGGCCCAAGGTTTATTTTGGACATACTTGGCCAGACTGGCTGGCCCGCCAAAGTGTGTTTGTCTCAGCTTTTGGGCTTGGGGCGGCCCATTGGGGCCTCTGCCCATGTCACATCTGGCTCGGGGCTGCTGCCCGTGCCCCAGGCCGCTTGGGGCCGCTTGTATCCCTTGGTTTGGCCCACGCGGAGTCCAACGGCCCGCAAGGGGCTGTCAATGCAGCCAAGGGATCACGCCCACACAGCGTTGCACTGCGTGGGCCTGGCCAGTTGCAAATGACGGCCACTGCCGCAGGGGCGAGGGCCAGCATCCCCGGCTCCCTCCCCACCCCCTCGCATGCCATTGCAAGGGGGAGAAGGTGACTGGCTGGGTTGAATCAGCCAGCAACCAACAGCAACAAGGTGGTCGGTCAGGGCAGAGGGGATTTCATCACCCCCTTGCCCAAAGGATGACAAGGCCGTTGCAAGGAGAGCGACCAGCAAGGGGGGGACCTGACCACCCCTCCACCATTGAAGCAACGCAGAGACAAGGGCCGCTCTCCCCACCCCTTTACCAAGGGGGAGGAGCAATGGGGATGAGGGGATTTGACCACCAATCCCCAAGCCAACTTCCATTGCCAAAGCCCTGGGGGTATCAACCCCCAGGGCCCCTGGTAGGGTGATTTGGCCGCCCCCTCCAGGGATCTGAGAGAAAGAAGGGGGGGACAGCATGTCTGCTGGTCACACCCCCCGCATGTGAGTCTGAGACCAGACCCAGGTGTATCCTGGGTCCCGCCTGGCCATTTGTATGGCCAGGGGCTGGTTGCATGAGGCAACCAGCCAGTATGTGAGGCAATAGGAATGTTTTTAACAGACAACGGGCCCAGGTATTGAACAGCACAGGGGCTGGTTCAGCCCCAATGAGGTGGAAACACCTGGAACAACCGGATTAGGCTGGTTGTAAGGGTACAGGGAGTAATGCCATGTGGGCTGATGTAGGCCAAACCAAGTAACAAGGCCTCTAGAGACTGTAGAGCTCTTTTGGGGCGGAAAATTCGCCTTTTGGCTTGTTGTATCATGGGATCACAAGAGGCCAATCTTTTGCACTTTAGGATCTCTTCTCCCTGTTTTTTTCCATCATCCATTTATCATTCAATTGAATTCATAACAACATCATCCAACATATTGCCCCCATTGTGAGAGCCCATCAAGAAATTGTTGACACAAGGTTTCCAGCATTTCTTTTGCTTTAAATAATGCTCAATTGCCTAAGCTCATTGCTGGCCATAATTATAACAGAATTTGGCTAACTCCATACCTTTTCTTGGTGCTTTTTACCTGTGAGGATATGAAGGGTATTGGATTTTTTTTTGGATTGTCATTTTCCAAGATTTCTTGATGCTAGTCCATCAATGCTAGCATATATGTATAGCTTTAATGGTTTTGAATAGTCTGGTTGATTAAACACAGGATCAGTAGTCATGGAAATTGTCAGCTCTCTGATACCAGGAAACTTACAGTCCTTTAGCTACAGAGAGTGATAAAAATACTGGAATAATAATAATAATTATTATTCCAAAAATAAACACTTAGAAGCTCAAATAAATGATATAATAAGAGCAGTTGCAAGGTTTAATTGGTCTGGTAATAAATATTTTTCAAGATAATATAAAAGAGTGGCCACAGGATTATACTACTTGGGATCTTTACAGACTAGCAACCTCTCTTCAAGGGGCCTCCTTAGGCAGTTTAAGAACCTTGGAATAAATATGGGTGCCTTAGAAAGAACTTATTCCACTAATGGCTGGGAATAACAGCACAAATGGCAAAGAAAGGAAGGGAAACACTCACTCTGAGCACTTTACAACAAGAATCCTGAAATAATTGGAAGGTTTTCAGAGCAGATGGGTTGGATTGCTTGACTAAACTTCAAGGGTTGATTGATTAATAAGAATAAATAATACTAATACAGAATAAGTCATAAATTGTTTGCTTATATTCATATAAGCACTTGACAAACAATGACAAGGTGTCTTATTGATAATAATAATTCCTGGTAAAGTGATTGCCTGATTCTGGAATAATGGGTCCAAAGAGGTCTGTATAAATACCTTTTTGGGGTGATTTTAAGTTTCTCAGGGCACTTGTAGAGGGTTCTGCTCATGGGATGAGGCTGGAAAGCCAGTCAGGGAATGATTTGCACGTCCACTTGGTGCTGTCAATCAGCTGACCTTAGATCTGCTGGATTTCTTTACTATTTTAGTCACACAATCTGTTAATCTTTTATGGCGTAAATTTGATCATTCTGTACTCATCCTTCATTTGTACTATTGGTATTGTTTTAAGGCGGGCAGATGTGGATGTTTGCCAATTTTTCCAGCATCTGCTGATCACTTAACTTATTTTAAATAATTTTTATGAACACTCCTTGTAGTGTTTTGTTGTCTTCAAAGATCAGGGTCAGTGATTTACATGGTAATCCTTGAGTTTGATTTATTATTAAAAAAATGTTCAAAACTTAATTTTCATTAATTTTAGTTAAGTTTTGATCCTTTTAGATTATTAATAACGCATATGTCAATTTGTTACATATGCTAGGCAACTCTAACAAGGTTGTAGCCCTTCTGAGCGGTACCTGGTTGTCAGATTAGTCACAACAAATCCAGACGCGGGGATCAGTTAGTAAAGATGCGCGTGGGGTAGGATCCCCTGCGTGTGTGGCAGAATAAGCTGCGCGCGGGTATTTAGTACGCAGTAATCTGCTACTAAGAGTACGTCGGAATATTTAATGATGCGGGGCTGCGCACGGGAATTGTGACATAACACATTTCTGCGTGTAAATCCTAAAATATACACCACACCTCAATTCTGAGTAAATTTTAGGTGTAAAACCTATACGTTACAACACCTGTGAAATTTTAGAATGGCCAGAAAGTGCCATACTGGTGTTGTAATTTTTAGTAATTTTATTTTTAATTATTTCAAAAATGTAAGGACTTGGAATTCAAGGGTGGGGTCAGTGAGTGACCCTACCTAATTTTTGGTGAGGGATCCATTTCATTAATGATTTTTATGGATTTCTTACTCCTTCTTTTGTTAATTGAGGTTTTCTTATTTTTCATAGTTTTGTGTTGCTATTGACAGGTTGCTCTTTAAATAGTAGCAAGCTGACATTCCCCAACTCCAAGATATGTCTATATCTGAAAAAAAAAAATTGGGTTAATGCCTTCTGCTGGCTCTGTAGTTCCTTAGGTGTAGGGGTCCGTCAGGGATATTATGTTCAGGCAACCATTCATCTTTATCAGCTGAATCTCCCTTGTATTTAACAAGGTAGAGTCTGATGTCTTTTCCATTGATCCTATCTTTTTTATATTTAAGGATCTGTCCTTTTTTCCAGGCTCTTCTGTTACAGGTATTTCAAGTGAAGGAGTATGTTCTCCATTCCTTGGGTGGTAGTGTTTGATGAGACTTACTGGGAAGACTGGATGTTTTCTTGAAAGCTCATCACTAAGGATTACTTCCACAGCATTTTTAACATCAAGTTTACTAATGGTGAAAGGTCCAACAAAAGCTGGTCTAACCTTTCTATTTACAGCTAAGTTGTGAAAGTTGGTGGTAGAGATCAAGACTTGATCACCAATCTTGAAATCAGGTTCCTTTTGGGTTTTATACCACCTTTTCTCGTTATACTCAACAGCATCCTGGACGCACTGAACAGCATTTTTGTTAGCTACATCTATCATTTTTTTGAATTCAAGTGATGTAGGGTGAATATTTGTTAGCTGGTGGTTAAGGTTATCCTTGGGTAATCTAGGAATCCATCCTCTTTCCAGTATATAGGGTGCTTCCTTAGTAGTAGAGTGCTTGCTACTGTGGTAGGCCATCTCTAGTGCAGGTAAAAGGCTAACCCAATCCTGGAATAACCATCAGAATTCTTGTATTCTAGTCCAAAGCCACAGAATCTCCTGAGCATGTCTTCCAGGTTCTGAATCATTTTTTCAGCTAAGCCATCTGTCTGAGGGTGATAAGCTGTAGATAAAGCTAATGTGGTCCTCAGCATATCATGAAGATTTCTCCATAACTCAGAGGTTAATTTAGGATCTCTGTCACTGATAATAATCTTGGGAACTCCAACATCAGCAATGAGTCTGTTCCAAAATAATAGGGCAACTTCCATAGCAGTATCTTCCTTGTGATTAGGTAGAAACTTTGCTTTCTTGGAGAACCTATCCACAATGACTAAGACTGAGTTTTAGGAATAGGCTCCTCCTGGTGGTATTCCAGTTAAAAATTCCATTTTGATGATCTCCCATCTTTTCTTGGGTTCAGAAATCTTTTCCAGTAGACCAAACCGTTTCCCAGTGTTCCCGTTAGACATCTGACAAGTTTCACAACTGGTAACATACCATATAGTGGGGTCTCTCCAATTAATCCACCAAGCAGTTTTTTTAAACTTACCTAAGGTTCTATCAGCAGATAAATGTCCAGATGAGCAGTTATCATGGAACTCAGCCGAGACATGTTTGATATGGTCATCCTTAGTTAAGACTATAACACTTGAATGTTGATGCCTGTAGTATACTATACCATCCCATATGGTGAACCTTCTGGCTTTTTATGGTTTGGAAAGATGTTCAGGTAGGCCATTGATCAATTCATATGGTGGAGAAGTACTTTCAATGATAGTTATCAGAGTTTTTATGCCAGAAATGTATGATTATTTGATTGAGTTGAACAATGATTCATTCAATTAACAAATGTGGATTCCCATTATAGAAGATTAAATTTTGAACCTGTTAATGTTAAGGATAGGGAAGATATCATTACCATCTGGATCATAAGCAGGGTTACTTGGGTCATTGGGTCAAGAATTCCTGCTCAAACTATGAGCATTCTGGTGTTTAGTCCCAGCTTGATGAACTATGGTCATCTGACCTCTGTACTGTTGTATGGCTTTCTTCCATCTTAACATGTGCCTAATAGGGTTCTTAATGTTCATCAATGTCCTGAAATCATTGCAGTCAGTAATCACAGTGAAATTGGTGCCTTCCAAGTAATAATGGAGTTTCTCTAGAGCCCATACTAAGGCAAGACATTCCATTTGAATTTCAATGTACATTTTCTCAGTGTCTTTAATTTGTCTGGATATGAATAGTATAGGTTTTTACACTGGTTTGTCATCCTCTATTACTTCATGGTGTAAAGCAGCTCCTAGCCCTTCCATGCTGGCATCTATGTAGAGTTTGAAGTTTTAGAATAACCTGGCTGAATCAGTACTGTAGCTGAGGTCATTGCCATCTTGAGTTCCTCATAGTTCTTGACTCTGTCATGAGTCATTTCAAACACGGTGGCGTTGTTGCAGATCTCATACAGGCATTTGTTTAGAAGATCAAAATTTTGTAATTACTTTCTATAGTAGATGCAGAAGCTCATAAAGGACAGGAGTTCAGTTTTATTCTGAGGCATAGGACTATTCATTACCGCTGCTATCTTGTTTAGGTCAGCTCTAAGGTTAGTCCAGAGACAAAGTGTCCTAAGGCCCTGAGTTCCCTGTAGCCAAAGTTACACTATTTCATTGATACTTTTAATCCCACAGAAGAGATGGTTTTGAGGACTAGCCTTAATTTCTCCATGTGAGTATCCCAATGATCAAAGTAAATGATAACATCATCAATTTATACCATTGTCCATCCCTGTCTGATGAATAATCCTAGGACAATATGCATTATCCTTTGAAAATTAGAAGGAGCTTTTTTTAACCAAAAGGCACCCTAAGATACTCATAAATTCCCAAATGATAGATAATTCTTATGAATTTATGGCTATTGGGGCTGATAGGTATTTGGTGAAAACCTTTCAGCATGTCCGTACTCAGGTTTCGACAGGTTATGCAGAGCATGGTTAATCCTTTGAATTGGATAATAATCAGCTTGGGTGTAGTTGTTCAGCATTCTGAAATCTCCAACCATTCTTTACTTATCATTATGCCAAGCTATAATTTCTGGGGTAGTGATATCCACTTGTTCATTGTGTCCGACTTTCCTTAAGACTTGTAAGTCAACTAACTCTTGAATATGAGTTTCCAGAGCAGCTCTAGATTTTGGACTAGAAGGGTAAGCAGGTCTCCTGAGATTAGGTGGTTAAGGAGGCTTAATGGTCAGAGTTAGGATCATATCATGTCCTTTGATGTTACCAATGGGGTTATCCTTGGTACAGAAAGCATTCTCATTTCCAAAGCATACTTGTAGGATATCTTGTTTTTGTTCTTCATTGAGAAGGAAATTCAAAGCAGCTTGAGAGAAGTATTCCTGATTGAAATTCTCTAAATGTTTTTCAAAAGTTGAATCAGAAGTATGAGCATTTCCATGGCATATTTGGAACTTCTGTTAAGCTATGAGGTCACTCCACTAGGCACGCAGGCGCACGGGTCTTCTTCAAATACGGGAGCAGTGTGGATACTTCAAATTCTGGTAGACCTTCTCATGAGATTTTTCACCCAGACGACTCATCTGAGAGATCATCTTTGGACCACCACTTCCATCCTGAACAACTCTTTATTCCTCAAGTCATGACCACAATCATCTCATCTGATCTCCACCTCACTCAACCTAAATCATGACTTCAACCATCTCATCGGATCTCCACCTCACTCAAACTTACTCATTCAATCTCATCTCCCTTTCCTGTTCTTTTCTCATCTGACTCATTGAACCCTCCTCACCTGTCTCCTTGTCTGTGTGCCTGGTGAGATCTTCCTCTTTTCTGTTCTTATTTTTCTTTCTTCATCTTGAAAGGTTTTATTCTTCACACAACTCTTTCAGTCTTGTCTGCTTTGTTCCTCACTGAGCCTCAACTAAACTCTTGACCTCAATCCCTCAACCACATTATTGCCATGTTCCCAATGTTTGTCTTTGTTTCTCAACTATCCTCATTTCATTTCTTTTGTTGATTGTCATTGTCTCCTCAGTTCACAGTTTTCAGTATAATCAATTCCTCAATTTAACACGGTTAAAAGCTGAAAGGCTCTCTTCAATCTCTCAAATTGTCAAATAACTGGGAAACAATGGCTGGCTCAATGTATGAGGGATTCAGACAAGCAATGTTGAAAACAGCTCTCAATACTATTCCTAGACTCAACAAGGACAACTATGGCGTTTGGAAGGATAAGATGGACGCCATCTTAGATGTTCATGGATTCTCAATAGCCATTAATGACGACTCATCTGTTCTGGACTCGGATGTCAACAACAAAATCAAACTGCTCATCATCTCAAGACTCGAAACTTCTACCCATGATAACATTGTCACACCGGACAACAAGAACTCTTCCAAAATTTTGTGGAAGGCCATCATCAACAAATATGCCTCACTACAAGCGTTGAAACAAGCCCAAATCTTCATTGAATTTCTTTACTTGACATTTGCACCAGATCAGATTGACAAATTCATCACCAAGGCGAAAGTGTGTCTGAAGAAGATGTCAGAAGTCGGCATCATCCTACCTAACAAAATTCTTGCCTACCATCTTCTTTTCAAGTTTCCCAAGTCAATGAAAGATATCAAACGTCAGATAATGCACACAGAAAAAGAGTTGTCCATTGACTACCTACTAAATCATCTAACGCAATTAAATAACAAATCTAGAACTCAGACTACGTGGGGAAGTCAAGCTTTGCAGACCAAAGTAGCCTTGATCAACTCGAAACCTAACGTCTCAAACACCTCCAACAAGTCAGGAGAACAAAAAAGATGCACTGAATGATTCCATAATCCCAGACAGGATAAGCATCAATACGCAGAGAACTGCTGGAATCTACACCCGGGAGTAGCCCCCAACTTGTGGCGAGAAGACCAAGCTAAATGGAAAGCTAGGAAGATACAGTCCAAGTCAAATCCTGTTGCTCACTACCTCGCCCTACTGTCTATGTGGATCAATCATGGAGATCCTAAATCTCGCTTTATTCTCAATAGTGGAGCATCAATACACATGATAAATGAAAGCCAATAATTCATCAATATGGCTTTGTGCGACACCCAATCAATCAAAACCGGTAAGGAGGGCGCGGAACTCAAGATCAAGGGCAAGGGTACTGCGCGACTTGTATGGGATGGCCTCACTCTTGACCTGTCAAATGTGCTCTACGTCCTGAATTTGGTGATCAATCTCATTAGCGCAGGGGCTCTCAACCAGTCGAGATGTGTATTGCAGGAAAGCAAAGATTGATTCTCCATTGCTAAGGATCGATCTAGAGTCTTGGGGGGTAAGATTGTTGATAACTTATACAGGCTAGAGACACCAAAGTTTGAGCAAGTGCTCCAAAATAGTCACACAGCCAATGTTAAGTGGACAGCAGATGAGGAACTCATGGAGATCCACCGCAATTACGGCCACGCCTCCATTTCCAGATTGAAAAACACCACAAAACACATTCTGGCTGAGGTAAAGGATAATTTTGAGTGTATCCACTGTGTCAAGAGTAAGATAACAAAGTCTACCTTCAAAGGGACCTCTCCCAAAGCATCAAAACCATTCGACCACATTCATCTGGATCTCATGGGGCCGCTCAAACCTCAATCCAAAGGCGGTCACCGTTTCATACTGACCCTGGTCGACAATGCAACGGGATACATTGGCACCTTTCCGCTACACTCCAAGGAGGAAACGGCAGAAGTAATTGTCAAGCTGATCAAAAAAGAGCATAGGCGACGAGGGTACTTTTCATCAAAAGTTTGCTCTGACGGCGGGTTGGAATTTTTCAATCAGAAACTACAGGCATTCTATGACAAGAATCACATTGGCCAAGTCGTCTCAGAACCGTACCACCCCAAGCACAATGGTAAGGCGGAAAGAGCAAATAGGACAATTGTAGAATCAACTATAACTATTCTTAAGGACGCGCTCATACCGGCTAACCTATGGCACAAGGTAATCAAATCTAGAACTCTAATGCTCAATCACATACCTAGGGACAATCATTCAGACTCACCATGGACTCAAATACACAGAGATGCCTTACCGCCATCATACCTCAAACCTATTGGAAGCCCATGCGTCTACCTTTTAAATCAGCAAACGCAAGGACTCAAGTTCAAGGAGAAAGGAGATGAGGGAATATTAGTAGGATTCAACCCTATCTTCTGTTCCTATTGCATTCTTACTAAATCTCACTCTATCATTTGCTTGAAGCACGTACGATTCTTGAAAATGCCAATGCCTCAAAATTTGATTCTGTCATTACCGTCTGACAACTGGTTAGAAGGAAATCAGTCCCAGGGACCAAGTAAAGACCATCATCAGAAGATTTGCCAGGAGGAAGATTGTCAGAGAAACACTCTGGCGTTCACTGAGTACAGAGACGGGTCTGTAAGCGATTCCAACTCGGACCCCAGAACCAACCCAACATCAAGCAAAGAATCATCAGCCTCCAAGGATGCGGATTCAGACTCTCAGATTACATCGTCAACCAGCCCAGTGCAACCACCTCAACCACCTGCAACAACTCCAGCTACGCAGCCGGCAAGAACTCTTTGAGATTGACGCAATATTAAACCTCCGCAACGTTACGTATTTTTCCATTATTACAAACCAAGAACCTACAAAGAGGCTGTGCGGTTCAAAGAAAGCCAAAGGTGGATCAAGGCGTTGGAGAATGAAACCTCCTCAATCAAATCCTTCAATGTTTCGGAAGAATACGACGGGCCTGAACCAGTCAACCCCCTTTGGACAACCTGGATCTTCAAAATCAAAGAAAATTGCCAGGGGGATCCGGTGAAGTTCAAGGCAAGGTTGTGTGTCCAGGGCTTCAATCAAGTTGAGGGAATCGACTACTTCAAAACCTTCACCCCGACAGGTAAAACGTCTACGCTCCGCTTGTTACTGGTACACGCCCTGAGGTCCCCGCAGAAGATTTGCCAATTCAATGTCAAAAGCGCGTTCCTGCACTCACCAATAGAAGAAGATGTGATTATTAAAACTCCCAAAGGTTCCAACCAGCCCTCCAAATTCCTCAAACTCAAGAAATTGCTGTATGGATTGAAGCAATCCCCCAAAAATTGGTACAAAACCTTGACGGAATGGTTCAAGGAGGTTGGATTCTACAAATCATCATGCAATCCCTGCCTTTATTTGTCAAAGGATGGTAAGTTGCAGTTATTTTTTCTGGTAGAAGACTTAATCCTGGTGGGCAATGGTCAAGAATTTGAGCAAAATTTGAAAGAAAAATTCAAAGGGTCAACATGCCAGGACCCAAATACTATTCTCGGGATGAAGATAGAATTGGAGGGGGACAGGATACTCCTCAGTCAACCTAACCACATCCAGCACGGGCTTGAAAAATTGGGACTAGCTAGATGCAGGAATTCATCTACTCCTCTCACACGCAACCTCCAACTCAAACCGGCAACCAATGATGAAAACTCAAATTTTTGGGCACTCAAAATCAATTATCGATCTGCAATAGGACTGTTAAACCACATAGCTTGCTACACCAGACCTGACGTTAGCTTTGCGGTCTCAAGTCTGGCGCGTTTCAATGTCAAATCTGGAATCACGCACTAGAATGAATTGAACAAAACTTGGAAATATCTGAAATCGACTCAACACTACAAGCTCAAACTCAAACACATCTCTCACTCTAACCCTCTGGAAGTTTACTCTGATGCATCCTGGGCAGACGATCCCGATACACAGAAGTCACAAACTGGCTATGTGTGCACAGTATTTGGCAGCCTGGTATCCTGGAATATTTGTAAACAATGGAACATCACCTTGTTGTCCACAGATGCAGAGTTGAACGCCCTAGTGGACAGTTATCACAAAGCTACATGGATTAAGGCACTAGTGAAAGACATTTTTGGCCTCTCACTGACAGAGATTCCCCTCAACATCAACAACAGTGGACTTGACAATGAAATTTGCAAGTTTGGGTCTAATTCAAAAACCAGACACTTGGATTTGAAGACAAAAGGGATGAGGGATGAACTTCAAGCTCAACGGATCAAAATCAATCTTTTGAAGTCCACTCACATGATTGCAGATGCTTTGACAAAGGCAGCCTCCGTCCAAAGCATCTCTCTTCTCTTTCCTTTCATTTCACCAGTCAATACGTGATCTTTCTTTTCTTCTCTTTCTTTTTGTTTGTTTTATTTGTTGTCTCATCTTTTATTTAAAAGGGTAACATCTCTCCGGGCATGGTGGGGTGTTAAGCTATGAGGTCACTCCACTAGGCACGCAGGCGCGCGGGTTTTATTCAAATTTGGGAGCAGTGTGGATACTTCAAATTCTGGTAGACCCTATCATGAGATTGTTCACCCAGACGACTCATTTGAGAGACCATCTTTGGACCACCACTTCCATCCTGAAAAACTCTTTATTCCTCATGTCATGACCACAATCATCTCATCTGATCTCCACCTCACTCAACCTACATCATGACTTCAACCATCTCATCGGATCTCCACCTCACTCAAACTTACTCTTTCAATCTCATCTCCCTGTCCTTTTCTTTTCTCATCTGACTCATTGAAAACTCCTCACCTGTCTCCTTGTCTGTGTGCCCGGTGAGATCTTCCTCTTTTCTGTTCTTATTTTTCTTTCTTCATATTGAACGGTTTTATTCTTCACACAACTCTTTCAGTCTTGTCTCCTTTGTTCCTTACTGAGCCTCAACTAAACTCTTGACCCAAATCCCTCAACCACATGATTTCCATGTGCCAATGTTTGTCTTTGTTTCTCAACTATCCTCATTTCATGTCTTTTTTTGATTGTCATTGTCTCCTCAGTTCCCAGTTTTCAGTATAATCAATTCCTAAATTTAACAACTTCTTATTCCAGTCTCCACCTACAATGAAGTATCTACCCTTGTTTTGGAATAAATCTATACCATATAGCCAAAGAGAATCATTTCCAGGGATAAAATAATCACATACTCCGTTTTGGAGCACTATAAATTCAATTTTCAGTTTGAGTGATCCTTTAGAGTGAGGGAGTATAATATCAGAAGACCATACTCCAATCGCATTGAGAGCAGAATTAAAACTGCTGAACTTAGCCTGAGGTACTGGTATTAAGGTCAGTTTCCAGTTTTGTTCTTGTTTCTCCAGATAGGTTGAAACAACACAGAGGAAAAAGGCTCCACTGTCTAGAAGTAACTTAACAGGGGAACCTTGGATTAAACTACTAGCATAGAATGTTTTGCCTGAAGTTAACTTTTACCGGAAGAAGTTTTTAGAGTCAAGGCCTTAGCCTCAGAGATGTGGTGAATCTTCATGTTGGGATTTGATTTTTTAGGTAAGTTAGAATCCTCATTGAGGGAATTTATTTCCAGAGAAGAATCAATACTTCCTCCAACAACACTGTTGGGGTTAGTGATCATTAAATCACAATCAGAGAGTGATCCATCAGTATCATCAAGGTGAGGGTCAGGAAGGTAGAGGAAAATCTGGTTTTACGTGTCCTGTTTGGTTACAGTTCCAACATAATTTTTCCTTTGATTCTGGAGCCTTCTTGACATCCAAGGTAGGTGGATTAGTAGTAGGGGATCCCTTTGTTTTGGAAGTATATTCTTCCCTGTTCCTAGTATTTTAATCCCTGGGGATTCTGTTGACTCTTTTATCAAGACCATTAATATCAATAGTCTCTTCTAAAAAACCTATTAAGGTAGAAAGATCTGAATCCATAGGCATCCTGCACCTTACACTGTGGTTTATTTGTCCGGGGAATAAGTTGAGGAGTCTTTCATTGATTTCTTCTGTATCAGCATCCAGGTAGAAAAAGTCTAACCTCTTTCTCTTGTCAAAGCACCACTTATGAGGTTTGTCCTTGGATGGATCAAACTGGGAGGTTTCAAAAGTTTTCATCATCCTTCTTTTCCAAATACTAGTGCCAAATTGTACTTTGACCAATTCTTTTGAAGAACTCCAGGATAAAGATCAAACTTCTTCTCTTTCATTGATAAACTTATCAAGAGCTAATACTTCAAATAGTCTGGGAAATGTTACCACTGCTAATGCATCAGGGAGCTCATAAGAAGAAAGAGTATAGTCAATAAATTCAATGAAACTGACATGGTTGTATTCTTCTTCTCCAGAAAATTTAGGCCATTCAGTAATGGGAGGAATTAACTTCAAAGCCTGCTCCATTTCAGGAGTAGGACTGGGTCTGAAATAATCATTCCTAGTTATCCTGGCTCTGGGAGGAACACTAGGAGTACTGGTTAACCTAGCAGGTCTAGATTCTTCTTGGTCAATGACCAGAAAGTTAGTAGAATTGACCTTAAGATCTCTGAGATCATTCTTAATCATACCTAACTCCAAATCAAGTTTATTGCTTAATAAGTCAATTTTGTTAATCAGATGAGCTGAAGGAGTAGGACTAGTTTTCTTAACTTCTTCCTTAAGCTTGCCCATGGTTGCAAAAATATCTTCCTGAAGAATTGATTGGTTATCATCAATATTTTTCATCAGGTCCAACTTACTAGATTTTATACTATCCTTGATTTTAAGTATTTCCAACTCATCAATTCTCATAATCTGGTTCTGGGTATCATTAACTTTGAATATACTCAGACTCAATTTGTCTAATTGTTGATAAACTTTGTCAAAGCACTGGCTAATAATAGTAAAATTGTGAGAAACATTCACAGAAAAGCTATTAAGAGCTTCTACATCTAATTGTGGTACACATTTTTCCACTTCTGTGCTAGGGATATTATGCTGTCCCAATCCTTTGGCTTCCTTAACTTCTGATGGGCTGCGGACCTCTTCTTTTTGGGGTCCTTTCCCTTTAAGGAAGCTGACTGATGCCCAGGATTCCAGTTCTGCATGTAGCCTTCTACTTCTTTCTTTGGGATCAACCTTTGCAGAGAAATCTGAGATTTCTTTTCCAGAGAAATAGCTTTTCTCATTCCTGGTTGATCCTCCTGGGTCTGAGCCAATTTGAATTGTTCCCAATAGCTCATGTGTTCTTTCACTAATACCTTGACTCTTTCCTCCTTGGTTGAATCAGGCTGGGGTGGCAAAGGAGGACCTTTACCCTCCTGGGATAACCTGTTGGGCAATGGGTGGTTCTCCAACAGTCTGTTGGTTGAGTTGGCGGCCATGGTCTTGCCGTTGTTGTCCCATGTGAAGCTGTCAGCTTGCTACTATTGCAGAGCAAGCTGCAAAAGTAACAAAAATAATAATCATACAATTAACCTAAGAAGGAGTAGGGAAACCATAAATATTTATACAGAAATGGATTCTTTCCCCAAAATTAGGTAGGGTCACTCACTGACCCCACCATTGAAATCCAACTCCTTATATTTTTGAATAATTAAGGAAAGAAAAACCAAAATACTACGGCTCCATTCTTGAGCTTTTTGGCCATTTAAATATTTCACACACATTGTCACGTATAGTTTTCACACCTAAAATTCATTCAGAATTGAGGTGTTGTGTATATTTCAGCAGTCACGGATGGAAATGTGTTTTGTCAAAATTCCCGCACGCAGCCACGGCAGCCAGTGCACCCGCGCGCGGCTGAGATACAGCCTTGTCACACCGTCGAGGTTGTGTACGCAGCCCCGGGCCTCCGAAAAGTACGCAGCTGCAGGACTACGGGGTGACAGAGTGACAGGCGGCCTGAGAGGCTCAGGTACCGCGTAAACAGGCTACAACATACACCAGAACTTTCTACATATGTAATAAATGTTCCTGTAGATAGTAGACTGTCTAAACATAAATAGTATTATATGAAAATACATAAATAATCCTTAAACGTATTTTTTACTTGATATAATGCAAAGTACCATGAATGTCGAAAATAAGACAATGTCAACTTCTAAAAATATATTAAAATACGCATATCCATAGTAATGATGTACTTAGCCTTGGACAAGTTATGCAGAGCATGATCAATCTGGCTTATAGGATAATAATCTGCTTGAGTGTAATTTTTGAGCATTCTGAAGCCTCCTACCATTCTTGAATTTTCATTATGCCAAGCTATGATTACAGGTGTGGTGACATCTACCTGTTCATTATGTCCTACTTTCCATAATACTTGTAAGTCTATCAGTCCTTGGATATGTTCCTAAAGAGCTTTTCTAGACTTAGGACTAGACCAATAGGCTGGCCTTCTTAAGTTAGGAGGATAAGGAGGCTTAATGGTCAATGTTAATACCTTATCATGTCCTTTAATATCACCAATAGGATGATCTTTAGTACAAAAAGCATTCTGGTTCTCAAAGCAGACTTTTAATATATCTTTCTTCTGTTCCTCAGAAAGTTTCTTATTCAGAGCTGCTTGAGAGAAATATTCTTGGTCAAAGTCTTCCAAATGCTTCTGGTAAGTAGAGGAGGGGAAGTTAGACTGAATAGTGCATATCTTAAACTTCTTATCCCAGTTACCTCCTACTGTGAAGTATCTTCCTCTACTCTGGAACACGTCTATACCATATAGACATAAGGCATCATTACCCAGTATCAGGTAGTCACATAGTCCGTTGAGCAATACTACAAACTCCACTTTTATTCTCAAAGATCCTTTAGTGTGAGGTAGTATTATAGGAGCAGTCCATACTCCAATAGAATTCATAGTAGAGTTGCAAGAACTGAACTTGGCTTTTGGGACAGGTTAAAGGTGTTCCCTCCAATTGGGGTCCCATTTGTTCAAGAATTCAGCACAGACACATGAGCAAAAGGCTCCACTATCCAGTAATAACCTTATATGTCTGTTTTTATAAAACCCAGTTGAATAGCACGTTTGACCAGTGGTATGACTTTTCCCACTCATAGGTTTAACTGTTAATGGTTTGACATCCATAATGTGTCTAGGAATTAGAGTAGGATCCTATTGTTGGGGTAGGCTAGAATCCCCATGGATGTTATTGATCTCTGCAGAAGTACCTATATCTCCTTCTATAACATTAACCGGGTTGGTCAAGATCAATTCACATTCAGAAAGAGATCCTTCAGTATCGGCTATGTCTTCATAGTTCTGATTCTCTTTAACCTCCTTTTCTCCTTCCAAGACTGCTATCTTCCTTCTTGTTAATGGACAGTCTTGTATCATATGCCCAGTCTTGTTACAATTCCAACAATTTGCAGGCGTCCTCTCTTTCTCCCTATTCTCATTAGGTTTCTTATTGTCATAGGCATTTATCAGAAGAGGTTGTTCTCTGGTTTTGTTGATGGTATAGTTCTTTTTGGTTCTGGAAGGGGCTTTCTTGTCCAACCCATTCATGTCTATTACTTCTTCTAACACATTGATAAGAGTAGGCAAGTCCGCATCCATGCTCATCCTACATCTTAAACTATGGTTAAGATTGCCAGGACACAGGTTAAGGAGTCTTTCATTTACTTCTTCTTTATCAGCATCTGGATAGAAGAAATCCAATATTTTCTTCTGTTCAAAGCACCATTTGTGAGGTTTGTCCTTGGAGGGGTCAAATGAGGAATTTTCGAAATTTTTCATCATTTTCCTTTCCCACATTTTAGAACCAAATTGTTCTTTGATAAGAAGTTTCCAAGAATTCCATGGTAAGGATCCTACTTCTTCTCTCTTACTGATAAACCAGTCTAATGCTACTCCTTCAAATAGTCTGGGTAGTCTGACTACAGCTATAACTTCTGCTAGGTCATAAGTAATAATGGTATAGGCAATAAGTTTAATAAAATTTATATGATTGTATTCTCCTTCTCTGGAGAACTTGGGTCATTCAGAAATAGGGGGTAACAGTTTGAGGGCTTGCTCCATCTCAGGAGTAGGACTAGGCCTAAAGGTGTCACTCCTATGCATTCCTAATAAGGGTGGTGCATAAGGAGTAGTGGTTTGTCTTGGAGGCTTTGGTTCCTCTGTAGTACTCCCCAAGGGGTTGGTCAGGCGGACTTTTAAGTCTCTAAGATAATTTTTGATCAGATCAAGTTGCAGGTCCACTTTTTTATTGGGAAAATCCAATTTTTAACTAAGGGATAGAATAGAACTGTTAGTGGGGGTTGCCAATTCTTCTTTTAAGGGGTGGAAAGACATAATCAAATCTTCTTGTATTCTGGATAACATATTCTCAACCTTTTGAGTCTGTTTGATCCTACCTTGATTAATTGTCCCCAATAACTGCTCTGTGTGTTCTTTAATCTCTTCCATTCCTACTGTCTTTGTTTGGTTATTAATCAATTTGGCTACTACTGAGGTTAATTTATCCATTTGGGTGTAAACCCCGTCCAAATATTCACAAAAAAATTTGAAATTATGACGCATATCATTAGGAAAGGAAGTAATTACATCAGAGGTTTGTTTGGGCTCAGTATGTCAGCTCTCTGAAACCAGGAACCTTGCAGTCCTTTAGCTACAGAGAGTGATAAAAGAACTTGGAGCAATAATATTCCAAAGAATTAACACTTTAAAGCTCCAATAATGGTATGGTAAGAGCAAGTGCAAGGTTTATTTGGTTTGGTTATAAATATTTTAAATATAATATAAAAAGATGGGCCACAGTATTATACTACTGGGGATCTTTACAGACTAGCAACCTCTCTTCAAGGGGCCTCCTTAGGCAGTTTAAGAACCTTGGAATAAATATGGGTGCCTTAGAGAGGACTTATTCCACTAATGGCCGGGCTTAACAGCACAAGTGGCCTAGACAGGAAGGGAAACACTCACTCTGAGCACTTGACCACGAAAATCCTGGAATAATTGGAAGGGTTTCAGAGCAGATGGGGTTGATTGCTTGACTAAACTTCAATGGTTGATTGGTTAATTAAGGTAAATAATACTACTACAGACTAAGTCATAAATCACTTGCTTATCTTCATATAAGCACTTGATTAACAATGACACCGTGTCTGATTGATAATAAATAATTCCTGATAACTGATTAACTGATTCAAAACAGAAGGGCAAAAAGAGCCTGTTTAAATATTCTTTTTTTGGGTGCTTGAGGACCTCTAGAAGGGGTACTAGCCATGGGCTGAGGCTAGGGGGGCAATCAGGGCAGAATTGGCACGTCCTCAAGGTGCTGTTAGCCTGCTGGCCTTAGATCTGTCAAGGAACAGCTCCTTTTTAGCTGCAGGATCTGTTAATCAATAGATTAGTCATTTTGCTGATCCTGCACTGATCCTCAATTTGTACAGTAATTACTGGTCCAAAGTGAGCAGACGTAGATTTTTATTGATTCTCCATGCTCTGCTGATCCTGTATGTAATTTTTAATAATTTTTACGTCCACTCCTTATGTAGTTTCGTGGTCTTTGAAGGTTCTGATCAACTTATTTCGTGGTGAGTCTGGATCTTTATTTAATTAATAAAAAATACTAAAAATTAGTTGCTAACTAATTTTAATTGATTTTTAAGGTTTTTGAACCATAATCTATGCTCGTGTGGTAGCTTTACATATGTAGTGTAGATCCTACTATATTGTAGCTTCTCTGAGCGGTACCTGGATGTCATAGGAGGCGCGGGGATCAGTCCATTCAAATGCGCGCGGGGACTGATCCGCTGCTCAGATGCGCGCGGGGGACTGTACCGCTGCGCGCGTGACTAGGTCACGGGATTACCTGCGCGGGAATTCAGTTGCGCGGGAGTCCAGTGCTGTAGGGACGCGGGGCTGCGTGCGGGAGTTGGCGTACGCAGGAGACCAGCGCTGTAGGGACGCGGGGCTGCGTGCGGGAATTGTGACAAAACACAATTTCCCTTGTAACTCCTAAACTACACACAACACCTGGATTTCGACTGAAATTTAGGTGTGAAACCTATACATGACATATCATGTGAAATATTAGAATGGCTAAAAGGTGCCATACTGGTGCCGTGGTCATTTACCATTTTGTATTAAATTAATTAAAAAATATAAGGAGTAAGAATTCAAGGGTGGGGTCAGTGAGTGACCCTACCTTATTTTGGGTGGGGAATCCATTTCTGCAATAATATTTATGGATTTCCTACTCCTTCATTTTATAATAATTTTATTTATTCATTTATCTTTCTTCCTTTTAATTTTGTTAATATTATTATTGTTGTTGCTTTGTCAGGTTGCTCTGTGCTAAGTAGCAGGCTGACACAGTATTAGAGGCTAATTGTTGTAAACCTTTTTCCACTTTTGAGCTAGTGATATTATCTGGTCCCAGTCTTTCTTTCCCTTTGGCTTGGGATGGGAAGGGGATCTCTTCTTTCCTGATCCTTTTCCTTTCAGTTGAGCTAATTGATCCCATGGATTCCACTTTTCTACGTAGGATTCTACCTCTTTTCTTGGAATCATGTTCTGAAGAGCTATCTGGGTGACTTTTGCCTGGGAGATTATCTTTTTCATAGATACCATGTCCTCCTTGGCTTAGGCTTCTTTGAATTCTTCCCAATATTTCACGTGCTCTTTGACTAGGTCTTTGATACTGGACTCCTTGGCCAGATTCTGCTGGGGTGGCTGCAGGAAATCTTCTTTTAAAGGAGGGTGGCTTGATTCTGCTACTTTCTCTGGCTCTAGGTTGGGAGAGGGCAGGAGTGGTTTGTGCTGCTCCTTCTTCATAAACATTCGGTTCACAGGTTCTTGTCCCTTCATTGTTGTCCTTACTGGTGGTCTCATGGTTACTGAGAGCTGTTGGCAAAGATCCGTAGGAGGGAATTCTTCCTGAGGCTCTTGTGCTGCATCTATTCATTTTCAGAATAATATGTTTATAAGTATTTTACAGAAAAAATCCGTAAAAATAATTTTTATTTCAAAAATCACTTAAATTGATATTCAAAGGTACCAAGACCTTATTGGGGTTGAATTGATCCCTAGTAGGTAATCCTACGGGGTCTTTGTGGGTTCCAATGAGTTCTTCACCCGTCCAATCAATATTCTCAGGGCGTCTGGAAATTTCAGGGACTTCCTGATCCAATAGAACCACTTCAGTGGCGGTGGTTTCTGGTACAGGAGGGTTCAATGGTAAAAAAGTGTATTTTATTGGTTTAATAAAATATGTTAGTATTATTTTCTTTAAAAATAATATGGTAATGAAGTTGTGTACTTAGTTTTATATTTCAAAAAGTAATTTATACGGTATTTTTTCCAAGCTTTATGTTTTCTTAATAGAGCCTGAAAGTTGATACGCCTTTCAAGATCTTCTTGTTCAAGGAGTCTATCTAAGTGTTTGGGTGCAGAAGAAATATTAAGTTGCTCAGCTTGAGTTAAAGCTTTCCAACCAGTAGGTTTAAAAATTTTAATATATTCTTCTTTTCTTATCTTTAAAAGATTTAGATAATAGATTATTAATTCTGCATTGGTTTTTAAATCCACTGCAAAAGAATTCAATAATAAATTCACAGTTATAAAGTCAGATAAATTTACCTTTGATTTTATTTTTTTGTGAAAATGTCTGGTCCAAGGTATTAAATATAATAAAATGGAATATTTCCTGGCCAGACCCCCAATTGTCAGCCTCCTGGATGCCAAGACCCTTTCTATCCTTTAGCTACCAGAGGTGATAGAGTAGATAATAAATATATTATTTAATAAATGCAGCAAAAATCCGTAGAATACTTGGATTAAGCTTATTGCAAGGTTAAATGGTTTGTTTATTGTTTATTGTTTTGAATCAAAATTAATTATTAAATATTTATGGAGGGGCCACAATTATATTGGGGATCTTTAACACCTCTCTTCAGGGATTTCAGTATGAAAACACGTCGTCCTGGTTACTTTGGGTCCTTTAGTTTAAAGATTATTATACCCAAAGATAATATGTATATAAAATACACAATGGAGTGGTAGGGCCTTGTAGCCAAGCTACCACGACAGAGAAAGGATAATAAGACTCACTGGTATATTATTAAATCATTTGGGTATCTTTTTGGGATGTGTACTGATGGTTTAAACCTGTATACTGGGGTTATAAGGTTGTTCAGAAGTTTTAATTGATAAAAAGAGGTTTGAAGATGGATATTACCAATCAGACATTGCCATAAATCACTTACGTATCTCTTATAAGTATTTGATTACCTTGTCACGTGGTCTGGATATGAATATTACTGGGTCTCTGCCCATCAGCATCCTCAAAAGAGCTCTGTATTTATAGCTTTTGTAGTCCCCAATATGGTCCTTCTGAGGGTTGTAGGTGCTCAAAGGGATGGACACTAAGGCTAGAAGGGTAACCGAGGGTAGCCTGTCATGTGTTGTTGGTGCTATAGCTTGTGTATCATCTAATTCCTTAGGGTATGGGAATTATTCTACCTTATAATGGACATTAGGATGTGTGAATAACACTAATCTGTCCTGTTTATGTATTATTTAATTAATTCTCCTTAGTATATGTTCCCAGTAATCAAATAATTATATTATTAGAAATCTTTACAGATATTTTGATTTCAGTTAAGTTCTCATTATGTATTATATAACTGGGGTAAAAGTCATAATATAGATTTTACTCTTTATTTTCGAGTTCCAGTTCATTTGTTAATATAATTACTTAAAAATATAAGTCATGAGAATTCATGTAATATTATTACATCATTATCTTTCTTAGTATTTCACAAAGATATTGATGTATAGCAATTCTCATAAAAGTATATTGAAGTATTTTAATATATTTTTAGAAGTTGTCATTGTCTTATTTTCAACATTCTTGTTACTTTGCATTATATTAAATAAAAAATACGTGTAAGGATGATTTATTTATCTTTATATAATATTATTTATTTTTAGACAGTCTACTATCCACGGGAATCTTTATTACATATTTAGAAATTTGCCGTGTATGTTGTAGCCTGTTTACGCGGTACCTGAGCCTCTCAGGCCGCCTGTCACTCTGTCAGCCCATAGTCCCGCGGCTGCGTACTTGTCAGAGGCCCATGGCTGCGTACACAACCTCAACGGGTTGAAAAGGCTGTATCTCAGGCGCGCGCGGGTGCTTTGGCAGCTGCGGCTGCGTGCAGGAATTGTGAAAAAACACATTTCCGCCGGTAACTCCTAAAATATACAAAAAACCTCAATTCTGACTGAATTTTAGGTGTGAAACCTTTACGTGACAATGTGTGTGAAATAATTAATTGGCCAAAAAGCTCAATAATGGAGCCGTAGTATTTTGGTTTTTCTTTCCTTAATTATTTAAAGATAAGGAGTTGGATTTCAAGGTTGGGGTCAGTGAGTGACCCTACCTAATTTTGGGTGGAGAATCTTTTTCTGTAATAATATTTATGGTTTTCCTACTCCTTCTTAGGTTAATTGTATTATTATTATTATTATTTTATTTTTTTTACTTTTGCAGCTTGCTCTGCAATAGTAGCAAGCTGAAATAAAAATACTGGAATATTAATAATAATAATTATTCCAAAAATAAACACTTAGAAGCTCAAATAAATGATATAATGAGAGCAGTTGCAGGGTTTAATTGGTTTTGTAATAAATGGTTTTCATTATAATATAAAAGAGGGGCCATAGTATTTTACTACTGGGGATCTTTAAAGACTAGCAACCCCTCTTCAAGGGGCCTCCTTAGGCAGTTCAAGAACCTTGGAATGAAGATGGGTGCCTTAGAAAGGACTTATTCCACTAATGGCCGGGCGTAACAGCACAAATGGCCAAGACAGGAAGGGAAACACTCACTCTGAGCACTTTACCACAAGAATCCTGAAATAATTGGAAGGGTTTCAGAGCAGATGGGTTGGATTGCTTGGCTAAACTTCAAGGGTTGATTGGTTAATAAGAATAAATAATACTAATACAGAATAAGTCATAAATTACTTGCTTATCTTCATATAAGCACTTGATTAACAATGACACGGTGTCTGATTGATAATAATAATTCCTGGTAAAGTGATTACCTGATTCTGGAATAATGGGTCCAAAGAGGTCTGTATCAATACCTTTTTGGGGTGATTTTAAGTTTCTCAGGGCACGTAGAGAGGGTTGTGCTCATGGGCTGAGGCTGGAAAGCCAGTCAGGGAGGAATGGGCACGTCCACTTGGTTCTGTCAATCAGCTGACCTTAGATCTGCTGGATTTCTTTACTATTTTAGCCACAAGATCTGTTAATCTGTTGTGGCGTAAATTTGATCATTCTGTACTCATCCTTCATTTGTACTATTGGTATTGTTTTAAGGCGGGAAGATGTGGATGTTTACCAATTTTCCATCATCTTCCAATCACTTCAATTATTTTCAACAATTTTTATGAACACTCCTTGTAGTGTTTTGTTGTCTTCAAAGATCAGGGTCAGTGATTTACGTGGTAATCCTTGATCTTTTATTTATTATTAAAAAAATTTTCAATACTTAATTTTCATTAATTTTATTTAATTTTTGATCCTTTTAGATTATTAAAAATGCATATGTCAATTTGTTACATATGCTAGGAAACTCTAACTAGGTTGTAGCCCTTCTGAGCAGTACCTGGTTTTCAGATTAGTCACAACAAATCCAGACGCGGGGATCAGTTAGTACAGAAGAGGGTGGGGTAGAATCCGCTGCATGCGTGGCAGAATTAGCTGCGCGCGTGTTTCTAGTACGGGGGAATCTGCTACTACAATTACCAAGGGATATCTAATGATGCGGGGCTGCGCGCGGGAATTGTGACATAACACATTTCTGCGTTTAACTCCTAAAATATACACAACACCTCAATTCTGAGAAAATTTTAGGTGTAAACCCTATACGTCACAACACGTGTGAAATGTTAGAATGGCCAGAAGGTGCCATACTGGTGTTGTAATTTTTAGTACCTTTCTTTTAAATTATTTTAAAAATGTAAGGAATTGAAATTAAAGGGTGGGGTCAGTGAGTGACCCTACCTAATTTTGGGTGAGGAATTCATTTATTTATGGATTTCTCACTCCTTCTTTTGTTAATTGATATATTCTTTTTTTCATATTTTTTTGTTGCTTTTGACAGGTTGCTCTGTAAATAGTAGCAAGCTGACAGAAATCTTGATTTCATCATAGTTCTTGATCCTTTGGCAGGCCATTTCAAAAAGATTATGTTTGTTACAGATCTTCTAAATATTTTTGGTGAGCAAGGCAAACTTAGGGATATACTGTCTTGAGTGGCTTCAAAAGCTGAAAAAGACAGTAGTTCAGATTTTTTCTTGAGCATGGGCCTGTTCATGATGGCAGCTATTTTACTTTGGTCAGCTGTTAGATTTAATACTCTAAAAATATGTCCTAGAGCCTTAAGTTTTCCGTGTCCAAAGTTGCACTTTTTCATGGATAATTTGAGTCCTACAGCAGAGGTTGTTTTTAATAATAATCTTCATTTCTCACTTTGGGTACAACATTCATTAGAATAAATTATAAAATCATCAATGTTGAACATCATCCAAACTTGTTTGATGAATTTTCCTAAGACAGTATCAATTGTTCTTTGGAAGTGAGAGGGGGCATTCTTGATGCCAAAAGGCATTCTCAAATACTCATATATCCTTAAGTGGCAAATAATTCTCATAAATTTCCTGCTTTCAGGACTGATAAAGATTTGGTGAAAAGCTATCAACATGTAATTTGTGGTAATGTAGTATGGTTTTGACAGATTTTGAAGGTAATGATCAATTCTTTTTTTGGGATGGTAGTCAGCTTGTGTATAATTTTTGAGCAATCTACAATCCCCAACAATCCTTGATTTTGAATTATGCCAGGCTATGAAAAAAGGTGTGGTTACATCCACTAGCTCATTTTGCCCAAATTTGCTTAAGAATTGGAGGTCTATGAGTTCTTCAATAAGGATTTCAAGAGCAGCTCCAGACTTAGGACTGGATGGTTAAGCTGGTCTCCTGAGTATAGGAGGGTGCAGAGGTTCAATTTTCAAGGTTAAAATTATACCATTTATTTTCATATTACCAATAGGGCGGTCCTTAGTACAGAAAGGATTCTGGTTTTCAAAGAAAACATGGAGAATATCCTGCTTTTGGTCTTCACTGAGCTGGGAATTCAAAGCTTCTTGAGAGATTTATTCTTTTTTAAAGGTCTCCAAATACTTCTCATAGGTGGAATCAGGATTTCAAGAATTAACATGACATATGTGGAATTTGTTTTTCCAATCTCCTCCTAAGGTAAATTATCTAACCATAATTTGGAATAAATCTATTCCATACAGGGAAGTAGAATCATTTCCCAAGATAAATTAGTCACATAATCCATTTTTTAGTACTAAAAATTCAATTTTCAGTTTGAGAAATCCTTAATGATGAGGGAATATGACATCCATTTCCATTCTCCAATGGAGTTCAAACATGAATTGAAATTGCTGAACTTAGGTTTTGGTACTGGCAGCAAGTTAATCTAACAATTTGGATCCCTCTTTTCTAAATTTGATGATCCAAATCAAGAGCAAAATGCTCCACTGTCTAGGAGTCACTTAACTGGGGAACCTTGGATTATGCCAGTAGAATAGCATTTTTTATAAGAAGTGTATCTCATACCAAAAGAGGTTTTAAGAGTCAAGTTTTTGGCCTCAAAAAAATATTTAATTTTCATATTAGGATTCCATTCTTGTTGTAAGCAAGAATCATTCTTGATAGCCTTTATTTCCAGGGGCATTCTATACTTCCTTCAATGAAATTTATTGTGTTAGTGATCATGAGTTCACACTGAGAAATTGATCCATCAGTGTAATCAAGTTGAGGATCAAGGTTATCTTCATACTCTTCTACTTTAAAAGGATTAATATTTCTCCAGGGTTGAGGACAATGAGGTCTGACATGTCCTCATGTCTGGTTTCAATTCCAGTATACCTTTTCTTCTTTTTCTAAAGTCTTCTTGAATTGAAAGTTGGTGGGATTAGGGGTAGAAGAATCTTTAGTTTTATTATTATTATCTTCTCTGATCCTAACATTCTGTTTCCTGGGTTTATTTATTTTATTTTCAAGACAATAAAAATCAATAATTTCATCAATTGCTCCAATCATGCTGGAAAGGTCAGAGTTCAAAGGCATACTGGATCTTAAACTATGGTTAAGTTGTCCTGGAAAAAACTTGGGAAGTCTTTCATTGAATTCTACTTTATCAGAATTAAGGTAGAAAAAATCCAATCTTATTTTCTGAAGAAGACACCACTTTTCCCTGGATGGATCAAACTGGGAATTCTCAAAATTTTTCATCATCTCTCCTTTCTAAATACTGGTCCCAAATTGTTCTTTGATCAGATATGATGGATCAAACAGGGAATTTTAAAAATTTTCAATATTCCACGAGCTCATGATAAACATCCTACTCTTTCTAACTTATTTATAAACCACTCAAGAGCTAAAATTTTAAATGAACTGGGTAGTGTTTCCACAGCAATGATATCAGTGGTTTATAAGAGGAAAGCTTATAGTAAATAAACTTAGTTAAACTAGCATGTTTATAATCTCCTTCTCCAGAAAACTTAGGAAATTAAGTGATTGGAGGAAGAAATTTACAAGGATTTTTCTACTTCAGGTGTAGGATTGGGGCAAAAAGACTCATTCCTGACTCTTCCTCGTCTAGGAGGAACATTAGGGGTGATATTTATTTAAAAAGGTTTTGATTCTTTCAAGTTGACCCAAGAGGGTCATTTTGTGTTTAATTTGAGTTCTCTAAAGTCATTCTTAATCATATCTAATTATAAATCAATCTTTTTGCTCAAAAATTCAGTTTCATTTACTAATTAGCAGAACAATTATTAGTGGTTTTCTTAATTTTTTTTAAATTTTTTGTATTTAAAGGAGAATTTCTTCCTGAAATGAAGAGTAAGCACTGCTTATGTGCTTAATCATAGATACTTATTCATATTGATAGTATCTTTTAGTTACTTGATTTCTAACTCACTGTTCTAGAGATGGGCAGCTTGGTTTTGGATTACTTTATTCAACTTGTGGGTAGTATTATCAATTTGGATATGTATTTTATCCTAATTGCTGCTTACAAGGTTGGATTTGTGGAAAGAGAGAGTATGAAAAACAAGTGTAACATCTAGATGTTATTGTCATAAATTTTCTTCCATTTCTGAGCAAGGGATATTGTCTTGTACCAACTTTTGGTATTCCTCATTTTTTTGTGATTGGATTATCTCATCTTTTTGAGCTCTGTTCCCTTTAAAATTGCCAATTGATCCCAAGGATTCTAAATTTATACATATTATTCCATCTCTTTCTTGTAAATTGATTTCTGAAGGGCTATCTGTGAGGATTTGGCCAGTGATATGGCCTTTCTCATGGCTACTGTATACTCCAGTGCTTCGGCTAGCTTGTAAGCTTTCCAGTAACTTTTGTGTTCCTTCACTAAAGTCTTTATCTTGACTTCTTTTACCAATTCCAGCTGTGGTGGCATTGGTTGAGATGCAGTCACTGGGGATGATGTTCTTTGTGAGGGAAAGTTCTCCAACCATTGATTGGTCGAGTGGGGTTCCCTGGTCACTTTTGGGTCTAGCGGTGCTGGTCTTGCGGGGTTAAGCCCCTTCATTGTGCTTGCTAGGTGTGCTCTTAAAGGCGCACATCCCTCCAGGAAAAGATCCATAGGAAGGGGCTCTGCCGGTTGCGCGGGTGTTGCTCCTGTTTTGCAGCGTAACACAAAAACAGGTGTAATTTTTGCTTGGAATTGTTGACAAAACATAAAAAAATATATGAACAATATTTTGCCAGTATTTTTATTTTCCAATTTTTTTATATGGTTTATGACTCAATCAGGGATAAATTAAATGGTAAAAAAACTTTTTTGTTACCAGCTTGGTACTTCACGAGTATTCCAAGCAATTCTCAATGGGCTCCACTGAGGTCTTGGGATAAATCAAAGGTTATGTCCAAAGGCTCACAGTCTGGAACTTCCTCAAGCAAGTCTTGATCAACTAAATAACCAAAGAAAAAGTCCACTAAAATGAATAAAACAATAAAAAATATAATTTGTTGTATTTGTTTTATTTTTATGTATTTTTCTGATATTTTGAAGGAGGTTTATGTTAAATTGACAGCTCATTGAGCTGTGTAAACAACTTTTTACAGGGCTCTTTGAATTGTGTAAAAGGATCAATGGGCCATGTGGCGCCCTACACAACTAAAATGAGCTGTGTGGCATGCTAGACGGCTCAAATGGGCCGTGTGGCATGCTACATAACTCAAATGGGCTGTGTGGGATTCTATACATCCCATTTGAGTTTTACAGCAGGCTAAACAACTAAAATCAAGTTGTATAGCCTCCACTAAATAATAAATGATGAATAATAAATAATAAATAATAAATAATAAATAATAAATAATAAATAATAAATAATAAATAATAAATAATAAATAATAAATAATAAATAATAAATAATAAATAATAAATAATAAATAATAAATAATAAATAATAAATAATAAATAATAAATAATAAATAATAAATAATAAATAATAAATAATAAATAATAAATAATAAATAATAAATAATAAATAATAAATAATAAATAATAAATAATAAATCATAAATAATAAATAATAAATAATAAATAATAAATAATAAATAATAAATAATAAATAATAAATAATAAATAATAAATAATAAATAATAAATAATAAATAATAAATACTAAATAATAAATAATAAATAATAAATAATAAATAATAAATAATAAATAATAAATAATAAATAATAAATAATAAATAATAAATAATAAATAACAAATAATAAATAATAAATATTAAATATTAAATATTAAATAATAAATAATAAATAATAAATAATAAATAATAAATAATAAATAATAAATAATAAATAATAAATAATAAATAATAAATAATAAATAATAAATAATAAATAATAAATAATAAATAATAAATAATAAATAATAAATAATAAATAATAAATAATAAATAATAAATAATAAATAATAAATAATAAATAATAAATAATAAATAATAAATAATAAATAATAAATAATAAATAATAAATAATAAATAATAAATAATAAATAATCAATAATAAATAATAAATAATAAATAATAAATAATAAATAATAAATAATAAATAATAAATAATAAATAATAAATAATAAATAATAAATAATAAATAATAAATAATAAATAATAAATAATAAATAATAAATAATAAATAATAAATAATAAATAATAAATAATAAATGATAAATAATAATAGAATGGCCAAAAAGTGCCATACTGGTGTTGTACTTTTTAGTACTTTTCTTTTTAATTATTTTAAAAATGTAAGGACTTGGAATTCAAGGGTGGGGTCAGTGAGTGACCCTACCTCATTTTGCGTGAGGAAACCATTTCTATTATAATATTTTTTGGATTTCTCACTCCTTATTTTGTTAATTGATATATTCTTATTTTTCATAGTTTTGTGTTGCTATTGACAGGTTGCTCTGTACATAGTAGCAACCTGACAGGCTGCCTGAGAGGCTGAGTTACCGCGTAAACATGCTACAACCCACACGGGAACATTCTACATATGTAATAAATGTTCCTGTGGATATTAGAGAGTCTAAAAGTACATAATATTATATAAAAATACAGAAATAACCCTTATACATCTTTTTTGGTGAATATAATTCAAAGTACCAAGAATGTTGAAAATAAGACAATGAGAACATCTAAAAATATATTAAAATACTTTAATATACTTTTATGAGAATTTCTAGACATCAAAATTTTCGTGACATACTATAAAACTAATGATGTCAAAATATTACATAAATTCCCATGAATTATATTTTTAAGTAATTATTTTAGTAAATCAACTGGAACTCAAAGATAAGGAGTCCAATCAATATCATGACTTTACTCCAGTTATTTAATACATAATGAGAATTCACCTGACATCAGGATTTCCATCGAAATGTCTATTTAAATAATTATTAAATTACTGGGAACATTTACTTATGATAATTAATTAAATAATACATAAATAGGACAGATTAGTGTTATTCACAAGTCCTAATTTATATTATAAAGTAGAATAATTCCTATACCCTGAGGAATTTGATGGTACCACTGCTGTATTACCATGAAAAAGTGACAGGCTACCACTGGCTACCCTGCTAGCCTTAGTGTTCATCCCTTTGAGCCCCTATACCCCTCAGAAGGATAGTATTGGGAATCCAAAAGCTATAAATAAAGAGCTCTTTTGAGGATATTGATTGGGAGAGACCCAGTTATATTTATACCCAGACACTGTGCAAATGTAATCAAGTACTCATAAGTGATAAGTAAGTGATTTATGGCTAATTCTGACCAATAATATCTGTCCTCAACCTCTTTTTTATCAATAAAAACTGCTGAACAACCTTTTAACACCAGTATACAGGTTTAACCCATCAGTACACGTCTCAAACAGATACCCCAAGGATTTAATAATATACCAGTGAGTTTTATTATCCTTTCTCTGTCGTAGCAGCTTGGTTACAAGGACCTGCCACTCCAACGTGTATTTTATATACATATTATCTTTGGGTAAAATATCCTTTAAACTAAAGACCCAAAAGTAACCAGGACTAAATGTTTTCCTACTGAAATCCCTGAAGAGAGGTGTTAAAGATTCCCAATATTTGCACTGCTCAATGAGCCTTGAATTTAACATGAACCAATAACTTAATATTGGGGATTTTTCTTTGCAAAGAAAAATAATTATAAATATTTTTAACATTGAAGACCCAACACAAGGGCCTCAGGGAGAGCGCCCTCCTATGTATCTGTTCCAGTAGCCCCTAGTAGCCATGAGGCACCCAATAATGAAAACCATGAGGGGGTTGGAGACCACAAGTAAAATTTTGGTGGAAAAGGAGCAGATTCAACAACTGTTACCATCCCCCAACCTAGAGCCAAAAATTGTAGTAGAATCAAGCCCCCCTAACTTTCAAGGAGGTTCCCTGCAGCCACCCCAGCGAAATCTGGCAAACAAAGCCAAGGAAAAAGGCTTATTCAAAGAGAACATGAAATTTTGGGAAGAATTGAAAGAATCCCAGGCCAAGGAGGACTTAATCTCTATGAAAAAGATAATATCCCAAGCAAAGGCTTCCCAGATAGGGAAAGAATCAGGTTAGAAAAGATCCTTTTCCAACCAAAGGCCAAAGGGAAAGAAGGATTGGGATCAGATGATACCATTAGCTCAAAAGTGAAAAAAGTTGTACCACAATTGGCTTCTAATCCTGAACCTATTGTCTTGTCTAAACCAACTTCAGATGTAATTAATTCCTTTTCTAATGATATGAGTCATAATTTCAAGATTTTTTTTTGATAATTGGGATGGTTTTAAAATCAATTAGAGAATTTGTCCTCATTAATGGCCAATTTGGTTATTACTCAATCAAAATCTGGGGAGATGGGAAATAATTAAGGTACACACAGAACAATTAATGGAAACAATAAATCAAGGTAAAACCAATCAAAAACAAAGGATTTATAAAATTTTATCAGTTATTCAAGAAGATCTTATTATGTCCATCCAGCCATTAAAAGAAGAATTAAATAATACTACTAACAAGTCCATTTTTCCATTTAGTGAAAAATTTTGATTGGCTTAGTAGTGAAGTGGACCTGAAACTTAAGTTGATCAAGAATGTTCTTAGAGACTTAAAATTCCATCTGAAAAACCCAGTGGGGAGTACCACAGAGGAAGCAAAACCTCCCAGACAAACAATTACCCCTCATGCACTGTTAAAATAAAGATGAACTCAGGTAATGTGCATATTAGTGGGTAATCAAAATGGGTTGAACAAATGGGCCTCCACAGCCTGTTTGAAATCACATGGGCCATGTGGGCCTAAGTGGATGTTATTGGTTTTGGGGATTTATGCACCAGAAATGTCAACCTCCTAGATGCCTAGACCCTTGCTATCCTTTAGCTACCGGATGTGATAGAATAAATAATAAATATATTATTTAATAAACGCAGCAAAAATCCGTGTAATATTTGGATTAAGCTGTTGCAAGGTTAATTGGTTTGGTTATAGTTCATTTTTATAAATCAATATAAATAAATTGATTATTAAATATTTTTATAGAGGGGCCACAATTATATTGGGGATCTTTAACCCCTCTCTTCTGGGATTTCAGTATGAAAACACATAGTCCTGGTTACTTTGGGCTCTTTAGTTTAAAGGATATTTTGCCCAAAGATAATATGTCTATAAAATACCTGGTGGAGTGGCAGGGCCTTGTAACCAAGCTGCCACGACAGAGAAAGTATAATAGAACTTACTGTTATATTATTAAATCCTTTGGGTATCTGTTTGGGACGTGAACTGATGTGTTAAACCTGTATACTGGGGTTATAAGGTTGTTCAGCAGTTTGAATTGATAAAAAGAGGTTGAGGACATATATTATTGATCAGACTTAGCCATAAATCACTTACCTATCTCTTAAAAGTACTTGATTACCTTTGCACAGTGTCTGGATATAAATATAACTGGGTCTCTGCCCATCAATATCCTCAAAAGAGCTGTTTATTTATAGCTTTTGGATTCCCAATACTATCCTTCTGAGGAGTACAGGGGCTCAAAGGGATGGACACTAAGGCTAGAAGGGTAGAAAGTGGTAGCCTGTCACGTGTTCTTTGTTCCATAGCACCGGTAGCATCTAATTCCTCAGGGTATGGGAATTATTCTACTTAATAATATATATTAGGACGTGTGAAAAACACTAATCTGTCCTATTTATGTATTATTTAATTGATTATCCTTAGTAAATGTTCCCAGTGATTTAATTATTATTCAAAAAGACATTTCTACGGAAATCCAGATTTCAGGTAAGTTCTCATTATGTATTTAAATAACCGGATTAAAGTCATAATATTGATTTTACTCCTTATTTTCGAGTTGCAGTTGATTTACTAAAATAATTACTTAAAAATATAAGTCTTGGGAATTCTTGTAATATTTTTACATCATTAGTTTTCTTAGTATTTCAATAAGATATTGATGTCTGGGAATTCTCAAAAAAGGATATTAAAGTATTTTAATATATTTTTAGAAGTTGTCATTGGATTATTTTCGAAATTTTTGGTACTTTGAATAATCTTTAAAAAAAAGTATGCATAAGGGTTATTTAAGTATTTTTATATAATATTATGTACTTTTAGACTATCTACTATCCAAGTGAACATTTATTACCTATGTAGAATATTCCTGTGTGGGTTTTAGCATCTTGACGCAGTACCTAAGCCTCTCAGGCCGCCTGTCACTCTTTCAACCCGTAGTCCTGCGGATGCGTACTTGTCAGAGGCCCGGGGATGCGTACAAAACCTCAACAGAGTGACAGGGCTTTATCTCACCCGCGCGAAGGTCCATTGGCTGGCGCGGCTGCGTGCCAGAATTGTGACAAAACAAATTTCCATCCGTAACTCCTAAAATATAAAAAACACCTCAATTATGACGGAATCGTAGGTGTGAAACCTAAAAGTGAAAATATGTGTGAAATATTTAATTGAACAAAAGCTCAATAGTGGAGCCATTGTATTTTGGTCTTTCTTTCCTGAATTATTTGAAAATATAAAGAGTTGGATTTCAAGGGTGGGGTCAGTGAGTGAAACTACCTAATTTTGGGTGGAGGATTGATTTCTGTAAGAATTTTTATGGTTTTCCTACTCCTTCTCAGGTTAATTATATTATTATTATTTTTATGTAATTTTTGTTCCTTTTGCAGCTTGCTTTGCAATAGTAGAAAGCTGACAAAAACACTTTTTCTAGGTCTATTTGGACAGGGGAATTGAGAGGCCCGCCAGGGTGGATGGACCACCTTACCCAGATGGGCTTATCTTGGCATAACTGGGCCCAAGGTTTATTTTGGACATACTTGGTCAGACGGAATGGCCCCTCAAAGTATGGGTTTTGTGGTCTTCATACCTTGGCAGCCCATTGTGGCTGCCGCCCGTGTCACTGCCCGCTTGGGGCCACTTGTTTGTCTCTGGTTCCTGTTGCCGGGCCCAATGGCCCGCGCGGAGAATTGTTTTGGGCAGAAGGCTTGGTTTTGAGTCCCCCCACCTGCTTGTGTGCGGGGCCGTGGCCCTGGTCGCCTTTCTCAGTTGGTTGCGGCCACAGGGGGTCAGCGGCCCCTGCCACCCTCCCTCCCCTTTCTTGGTTGCAAAGGGCAGAGGAGGCTGGCTGGTCCTCAACCAGCCAGGCTGGCCCCAACAAGGCAACTGGCAAGGTGTGAGGGGATTTGATCACCTGCCCACCATTTGACCAACCAGCCCAGCTGAAAAGAGGAAACCTTTGTGGTGACCAATCAGGGACACCTCATGAATTATGGGAATTTTTTGAATTTTTTTTTTACATTCCCTTATCCATCAATAAAACTCCAAAAAAAAAAATACACAATTATTTTCTATTTCAGTTTCCAACTCTCAAATTTCCCTTCTCCCAGTTTTCTAGGAAAATTTCTCAGTGCCTAGACCCCTGTTCCCAGTGGTCAAGTCCTCCTTGCTTCACTACTTTTCCTTCAGTTCCCTGTTTTTCTTTTTTTTTTCCAAACGCCTGCCTTGGACGGCCATCAACCCCACTCATCATCATAATCATCATAATGAGCTGGTTGGCCTCATGCCTACTGCCTCCATCATGAATCCTAATTCCAATCCTAAACCAACCATGAAAACAAAAACAACAACAACAACAACAACAACAACAACAACAACAACAACAACAACAACAACAACAACAACAACAACAAAAACAACAACAACAACAACAAAAATTGATTATCACTGTGGTTGTCATAACCAAATTGACTCAGTCTCCTCAGTCTTACTCAGCCCTCAGCCAACCTCAGACCAGCTCAATCACACTCCACTACTGAACATCCTGAAGTATCCCCCTGCATATCCTTCAGCCTTGAGGTAATCTCCCAGGCACACCCTCTACCTCTCTATGGCTTGGTGCATCCTCATCTCTCCTTCAAACCCTATCTAGAATGAGAAGTACATACAGTAAAACCATAGTACATACTCCCGGCTGGACAACCCATACTCCAGCTCAGTACATGACCTTCATGGACAGGCCCATTACTCAACCTGTCAATCTGTAACCTTCAACCCAATTGGTGCACATGTAATGCCATGGACCTCCCAACCCAGCACCAGTCATCCAATCCTCAAAGCCTCCTATCAGCTCTCAAATATACTGGCCACTCCTCTCCCCTTGGACTAATTCCCCCAAGGAATTAGTATACTACTTCTTATTGGTTAGCCCCTCATCCAATAGGTGTCATCTCAGCACAAGAAAGCCAACCAGCCTACCTTACTCACATCATCTATCCTTCTGGTGTTACTCTTACAGGATTCCCTCATCAAATCCTTCAGAGCCTTACTCCTGGATTCATCTCCTCATCATT
Organism: Puccinia polysora; assembly: GCA_025617555.3. Classification (NCBI taxonomy): domain Eukaryota; kingdom Fungi; phylum Basidiomycota; class Pucciniomycetes; order Pucciniales; family Pucciniaceae; genus Puccinia; species Puccinia polysora. The sequence goes on along the minus strand of CM062616.1, from coordinate 8,117,044 downwards.
GTCCTTACTCTACATCCCCTCCTCATTTGCAATCAATCTCTTATCTCTATGCTGAGTTCTGCAAGCAGTAGTGCCTGTGCCCTCAGCCCCCTGCACGCCAGGGGCAGTTGTTACATTATACTAATTCCTTCCCCTCAATTACTACCCACCTCTATATCCCAATAGAATCATTTCATCTCCTGGATAACACTAACTACAATATTTGTGGGTGTGCGTTGTGGTAGACCAAACCTAATCTATAGCCATCAGACTCAATTTTCTAGTATAAATACAATCCCAATCATAAATTTAACCTCAGAAATGGATTCTACACCAAAAATAACCCATAGTCACCCAGCCAAACTACCCCTCTATCTCTCATGGTTTAGAAGATACAGCCAAAATAAATTGTGGACAGCTCATATCACACCCAGGTATCACAAACTAGCAAAAGGCCATATGGGTATACTTGGAATCCCTAAAGACATACCAGTAACATCCCAACATAACACCTCAACCAAACATACAACCAATCACCTCACCTGTATACTCAGAACCATAAGCAAGGCCATGTGTAACCAAAACAACCAGCAGTACAAGGCACCACAGGACTACCCAGCAATGTATGCAGGCAGTCTGGGACATGTGTAACCAAACAACCACCAGTACATACAGCCAGTAGCATGTGATACCAAATAAACTACCAGTAACAACAACCCTCAGCACCACACAGCAATTTATGCATCCAGTAGCATGTGTAACCAAACACCCAGCAGTACAAGGCACCACAGGACTACCCAACAATGTATGCAGGCAGTCTGGGCCATGTAGATCCAAAAAACCACCAGTACAGGCACCACACGACTACCCAGCAATGTATGCAGGCAGTCTGGGGCCATGTGTAACCAAACAACCACCAGTACAAATACCACAGGACTACCCAGCAATATATGCAGGCAGCTAGGGCCATGTAGATCCAAAAAACCACAAGTACAGGCACCACGGGACTACCCAGCAATGTATGCAGGCATTCTGGGCCATGTGTAACCAAACAACCACCAGTGAAAATACCACAGGACTACCCAGCAATATATGCAGGCAGCTAGGACCATGTAGATCCAAACAACCCACCAGTACCAGTTCACCACAGCACAAATTCAACCCAGCACTACACAGCAATTAATGTAGGCAAGTGCCTGCATGTAACCCCAGTAAAACCTCTTTCCAACCAGCAGAAATGCCTCATGTAACTGTATTAGGTTTTCCCAACCAGCAGAAATGCCTCATGTAACTGTATTAGATTTTCCCAACCAGCTAAAATGTCTCATGTACCTGTATCCCACTGTAACAGGGGAAGCCCCAGGGCACCCTCAGGGGCAGCCCTGAGAATCCCCTGAGGAACAGATTTTCTATTTAAGGAGGGCCTCTCTGCCCTTTCCAGGTTGTATCCCCCACTACCATCACCATCATCATCCACTATCCAGGAGCTCCACCCACTCATCAACTACTCATCATCCAATTACCACCCAATCATCTGTGGTCCTACCCAGATATATAAAAAAAAAAGGAGATTGTCAGTGTAAAAATAAAAAAAAAGGAAATCAAAGACCAATTCTATAACCTCATCAACCATTGAAACCAGCCCATTAGGTGCTTTGAATAAGGGTTCTTCTGTGACCTGAACTATTCAGCACCAAATTAAAGGAAACCACCCATCACTCAATAATTACCCTTACAAGGAAAGAGAGCACAACAAAAAGGGACTGCCAACCTTTTTTTTCCTCTACCCAGCCCCCTGTGGGTAAACCCATCCTTGGGTCCTCTCCTGAACCACCCCTTTGATAAAACCCTTGAACCCTTTAATATTGGGATATTGGTTAAAGATCACACATATCTGATCAACCACTAACCAATAAGCCAATACATCTGGTCCATTCTTCAACAACCCTACCAATAACAATTAATAACCAATCAAGATCTGATCTGAGAACTATACTAAGTCTCAAAGAAACCAGCCATTAATTTAAATAAATTATTGTGCAGACTTACTATAGTACTAGAAGGGCAGGCAATTCAAAACCACTCTTAGTGTTACTAATACTCTAAAGGAGTAGAAGTAATACTAAATTCCCCTTCAAGGACTGCCAGCAAGCTATTTGCTAAGTTATTTACATAATCCCACAGGAGTCTCTGCAGCGTGGTATGGAGCTAAAAAGTGTGTGGCCTCCACGTTTCCAAAGGTACACCCTGCCAAATTTATCTGCCTCAACCCCTCTCCTGGAATTGGCCCTCAAACGACACTTTGCCTTCAAACTTCAACTTTGACACTTTGACTTCAACCTTTGACTTTGAAATTCAACTTTGACCTTTGACTTTGACCTTCAACTTCGACCTTCGACTTCAACCTTTGACCTTTGACCTTTGAATTTGACCTTTGACTTCAACACTTTGACTTTGAACTTCGACTTTGACACTTCAACTTCAACACTTCGGCTTTGACACTTTGACTTTGACGGAACCTTGTACAATTTCAAGACATATTTTCTGCGGCCAAATTTTCTCCCTCATTTTCTCTGGGTATTTTTCTTGGGTCACTCTCCTACGGCATACTTGGAAAACATGCCTCCTTGAAGTGCACAACCTTCCATCATCACCAGTCCACCTCTTACCAGGGCCGCCCAAGGATGTGGTTCTACCATATAAATGCAAGACCACAATCAATCTACTCCTCAAGCCTGTGGACAAGGGAGGACCTTTTCCAACCTCCCTGCACCAGCTTTCAACACCATGGACATTGGTATCCTTCCTCCAGCTCCTCCAAGAGCTTCTCTTTCCCCTGCTCCTCCTGTTGTTAGACCATTTATTAATCAAGTGATTGGTCAATATCTCCAAGCAGGTTATGGATTGGAATCCCCATTGTACAATCCCAGTCTAATCCCTCTTCCTGAGGATGTGGAAGAGGAGGAAGAAAGCAAGGACTCAGGGTTTGACTCAAGGATCCTTAGAAACCTTAACTCACTGACCTCTGGACCTCAGGAAGAAGCCTCCCAACTTTCCGCTTCAACTGCAACCCCAGCTCCTCCAGTTAAACCTCCTCAACCTACAAATGTGGACCCTACTCTCCTAGCCTTGCTTCAAACCATGACTTCAGCAGTGGCAAAACTCTCTCAACCCCCAAAGACTAGTACCTCCTACTCAGGAACCTTCAAAGCCCCATTGATGAATCCGCCAGACAAATTTAAAGGAAATAACCCTCCCAAGCTCAGGCCCTTCCTACAAGCTTGTGAACTCATCTTTGCAAACGAAGAAGGGACCTTCCGTGTGGATCAAAGGAAAGTTCTGTTTGCTGTCTCCTGCCTCACTGGGAACGCAAACCATTGGATTCAACCCTACTTGGCCCATCTCACCAATCAAGAGCCCTCATTCCTACTCAACTCCTGGCAACACTTCACAGAACAACTTCATACTCTCTTTGGTGATTGTCCGTAAACGGCCAAGGCAGAGAAGGAACTTGGGAACTTGAAGATGAAGGAATATGGGTATGCCTTGACCCACATCACAGAATTTTGTTCCCTTATGACAAAAGTTTCTGGATGGGGGGATAGAGCCTTCTACTTCCATTTTTGCCAAAGCCTCCCTTCCCGACTTCTGGATCAATTAGCCGGCTATGATGGCTCTGTAGACACCCTTAAAGACCTTATGGATGTAGTGTTGGACTACAATGTCAGGTACCACGAACAAGTCAAGGAGAAGTCTTCCCATCCAAGCCACTCTAAACAGCAAAATTCCTCTCAATCCCAAGCCAATTCTTCCCAGTCTGACAAGGGCAGGGGTAAGGCCAAGAAGAATGACAAATCTGCAAAGAAACAATCCTCTCAGACCAAGCCCACTTTGGACCTAGTTCCTGATGGCAAGCTCAAGGCTGAAGAAAAGGCAACAAGGGAGAAGGAGGGACTGTGCATTTATTGTGCAGGGAAGCACAAGACAGACAACTGCAAAAAGAAGCCTGCCTCCATTACCAACTCCTCCTCCACTCCCAAGCCAAAAAACAATTAGGTGGTTTTCCTGCTGTACTCCAGGATTATCACCCCACTGACATTAGGGTACAAAAGATACAAAAATACTACTCTGACCCACTTTCCAAAGGCTTTACTTTTATTCTCTTTCACCAGGACTTGAGTTATAGTGTTTTGATTGATTCAGGTGCTACTCAATCTTTAATGGATAACACCATGGTTCTAAAGTTTTCATTGCATCCCATACCTCTGGGCAAACCTATTCCTCTTTTCAATTTTAGTCCAAATGAGTCACCCTCTCAACTAATCTCCCACAAGGCAACTTGGGTGGTCTCTCTTCATTCTTTTCCTAGCTTTGAATGGGAATTCCTCCTTGTTGACGCACCATTCTCAGAAGACCTCATCCTGGGGATCAACTTTCTTCACCACTGGAATCCTGAAGTAAACTGGAGAATGGGGCTGATCACCCCAAGACACCAGCCCACTGAGGATTCTTCTTCCCAATCCTTTGAACTCATCATGGACAACCTACTTTCAACTGGTTCCGCTCGCACTCTGCCTCTGGCACTGCAGTCCATTGCATTCCCCTTCACTTCAGAACCCTTGCATCCTCAACACCCCATCCAATTTCCATTGAGCTCAACAATTTCCCACCTTGCTTGGATATTCATTGATCCCCTGACCATTCCTCTGGAGGAGGAACCAAGGGATTCATCCTTGCATATCATGCAATTGGTCACCTCTTCTAAAATTTCTGTTACTCCCCATAAGAACGCTTCAGCTGACTGGGACGAGTTTGAAATTGACAAAGACCCTGAAGAAATAGAAACCGTGTTGGAGAAAGTTCCTGCTGATTGCCACTCTTTCCTAGATTTTTTCTCCAAGGTTAAAGCAGATCAACTTCCTCCTCACCGTGCTTACAATCACCACATCGAACTGGAAGGCCCACTCCCTCCAGTTGGGCCCATCAATTCACTATCTCAAGGTGAAAAGGCAACCCTACAGGCCTAAATAGCAGAGAATGTAGAGAAAGGTTTCATCCGCTCCAGCACTTCAAGCACTGGGGCACCTGTTCTTTTTGTTAAAAAGAAGTATGGGAGTTTGCGGTTGTGTGTTGACTACCCCAAGCTTAACGCTGTCACCAGGAAAAACCGTTACCCTCTTCCTCCAATGACTTTCTTACTGACTGTCTTCTCAGGTTCTTCCATCTTCACCAAAATCAACCTCAGAGGCGCCTACAATCTATTGCGCTTCAAGGAAGGAGACAAACACCTAACAGCATTCAGATCTCAGTTTATAAGCTATGAATACCTGGTCATGCCCTTTGGGCTGACAAATGCCCCAGCTTCTTTCCAAAATCTTATAAATGACATCTTTGCTGATCTCCTCACAATTTATGTGGTGGTTTGCATTGAGGATATCCTGGTTTTCTCAAAAAACTTACAGGAACACATCCCTCAGGTGTGTGAAGTACTTACCAGACCCAGAAAACACAAGTTATATGCAAAAGCCTCCAAGTGCGACTTCCATGCACCCTCTGTGGACTATCTGGGCTACGTGGTCTCAGGGGATGGGATCTTTATGGACAACAACAAAATCAAGACCATCCTTACCTGGCCAACTCCTACAAACAGAAAAGCTTTACAGTCTTTCCTTGGGTTTGCTAACTTCAATTGCAGGTTCATAAAGAACTACTCCAAACAGGTCTCTCACCTCACCTCTATCGCTGGAAACAGCTCCCCTTTCAACCTCACTCCTGAAGCCTTGCAACAATTTGAAAACATCAAGCAAGCTTTTACCCAAGCTCCAGTCCTTTGCCATTTTTGATCACCTTCTGAGAACCTATGTTGAGACTGATGCCAGTGACTATGCCCTGGGAGCGGTCCTACACCAGGTTAATGCTGATAACACTAAACACCCTATTGCCTTTGACAGCAGGAAAATGTCCAGTGCTGAACTCAACTATGAAATCCATGACAAAGAGCTCCTTGCCATTGTTTTTGCCCTCCAGAAATGGAGGTCCTACCTCTTGAGCATTACTGACCCTTTTGAAGTGCTAACTGATCATTCCTCTTTGAAGTATTTTATGTCTTCCAAGGTCCTTACTAGAAGACAAGCCCGTTGGGCAGAATTCCTCTCTGAATCCAATTTCCTGATCACTTACAGGCCTGGAAAACTCTCAACCATCCCAGATATCCTGTCACGTTGGGAAGACGTGTATCCAGCGGGGGGAACTCCATATTCTGAAAAGAACCCTGGAAATTTCCAACAGCTTCTGAAACAAAATGAAGTTGAAGCTTCTAAACTCTTTTTTATTTCTGCTAATAAACTTGAAAATAAACTGAGTGAATTGACTTCTGGTCAAAAAGCTGAAAAGTTATTTCAGGGAGTCATTAAAATATTGAATAAGAATGAAGAAGTTACTGATTACTCCTTAGACCCCTTTAGTGGCTTACTCCTGTTCCAGGGTAAAGTGGTCATACCTGACCAAGCTAACCATCTTAAACAAAAAATACTCTATCAAAGACATGATTCTCCTCTTGCAGGTCACCCTGGCCAACAGAAGACCCTCAACCTCATCAAGAGATCCTTCTCCTGGAATGGAATGTCAAAGGATGTCAAGAACTACGTTTCAGCCTGCTAGCTTTGCAACAGGAACATGGCAAGGCATGAAAAGAGACTAGGACTTCTCAAACCTCTTCAAATCCCTGATGGCCCTTGGACCTCTCTTTCTATGGAATTCATCTCTCAACTCCCTCTCTCCAATGGATATGAGTATATCCTTGTTGTGGTGGACCGTTTCTCTAAGATGGCCCTCTTTGTTAAAACAACTGGTAAACTGACTGCAGTAGAACTTGCTAACCTTTTCATCAGTCATGTCTTCTCCAAACATGGCCTACCTGCTGACATCATAAGTGACTGAGGCTCCCTATTCATCTCTTCTTTCTGGAAAACACTTTGTCAAAAATTACAGATACAAAGGAATCTCTCCACAGCCTAACACCCTGAAACAGACGGTCAAACTGAAAGAGTCAACCAAGTACTAGAACTATACCTCAGAATGTATATCAGTTACCATCAGGACGACTGGGATACTTGGCTCCCCTTGGTATAATTCTCTTACAACAACAGTGTCCACACTTCTACCCAGAAATCACCCTTCTTTACCCTCTATGGAAGGCACCCAAGTTTTTACTTCCTGCATGTGTTGGAAAACCAACCTTCCAGCCACTACCTGGACCAGATTCAGAAGAACCAGATTCAATTAAAGAAAGAATTAGAAGAGTCTATGGATAAGTATAAGTACTATGTTGACTGTAATATAAAAGACATTCCAAACTTCCACGCACTCTATCCTTCCAAACCCAAACCCTCATAATCGCCATTCTGGTTCCCCAACCAACTCCATCCTTTTCCTTGTGCTTTCTCCATAATTCAAAAAAAAAATTCACTCCCACTCTCCCAAAACAATAAACCAAATCAAACCTATCTCCATTTCATCCATCTAGATCCAGAAAATTAAAAGAAAACAAAAAAATTTTCTATCTACCACTCTCTTTCAATCTTATCAATCAAATCAGTAATTTTAGCTACCCAAACACTAGCCAATTTTATCTTCCTTCCATCATATTCCTCCTTATCTTTAGCAGTAGCCCCCAACTCATATGTTACACCAGAAAAAGATAAAAAATCCTCTAGCTCTGCCAACACTTCGTTTTTTGCCTCCTTCTTCTCCTTCTTCTTCTCCACTTCTTCCCCATTATTCAAACTCCACCCAAAAATGGCATTGCTCCTGGAATCCTTTGAAAACCTCCCAAGACACCTTTCAATCTCCTTCAAGTCCCCCACTCGATCATCTTCAATAGCATCCATGGGTCCAACTACTTTTCCTCCAGAGCAAGCATAAAAACCAATATCCCCCTGGGTCACTTTTCTATATCCACCTATCACTCCATCCTCAGCCAGTAACCTCCTGACCAACTCTCCAACAGACTGAGGGCTGGGGGATTCATCCTCCAATTCTATAACTTCCTTACCCTTTCCCTTACCCTGCTCCACTCCACCTCCTCCCCTTTCCATGTTTCCTGTTCCTCTTCTTCTTCTTCCTCTTCTTTGTCCTCTTCTTCTTCCTCTTCTTCATCATTGTCAGGCTCTCCAGGAGCATCTTCATCCTTGTCCTCCTCTCGCCTCGCTTTAACACCCTCCTTGACTTTGACTTTGAAGGTTTTAACTTCGACTTCAATAGAGGTGGTGGCGGCGTTCCTGGCGGTTCAAACCACTTTTGAATTTTGAGCTTTGACGTCTCCTCGACGCTTTGAAGCTTCTTCAATCCCCTCTCCGCTACCTTGCCCATGCTTCAACCGGATCACCACCGCTTCGACCGCCCTTCTACACGGCTCATTCACCTTGACCACCTTGCGTCAAACTTTGACGGGTTCAACCCCCGGCCTTCAAACCTCGGCCGCTTTGACCTTTGACCGTCGAACTTTGACGGCACCGACCTTTGATTGTTGAACTTCGACAGGTTCAACCTTTGACCGTCAAACTTCAATGGATTTGATTTGGCCTTTTTGACCTTCGATTGGTTTGACCACCTGTTGGCTTGCTTCGACCGCTTTGACGGGGGTTTGACCGTCATCAACCGGGTTGGCCTGGCTTTGAAAAAGGTTTGATGGACCCCCTACGCACTAGGAATCCGCAATCAAAATAATTGAAGATGAATACGGGGTCCCCCAAAGCACGTCCATCGCGTTTGAACTGGTCGCTCCCTTCTTCGACGTACCGTCCAACGCCAGCTGTCCTTTCATCCTCAATTCCGTTTGGCGCTTCTCCAGTATTTTCATCTTCTCCTTCAGCGCCTCCACTAAAATAGTAAGATCACGGCTGGAGTCAGCCTATCTAAACAAAAAAAAAACACTCACTGTCTGAAGCCCCTACCCTACTCTCCACGCCTAGCGACACGCTCAAATCGTCCGGCGCCTCCTTCACTTCCAAGTTTGGGCACAACTTTTCCTTCACCCAAACAACAGGTCCTAGTACCTTCCTTCTGGCGTCGTGAGTTCCACAACAGGTTCTTTTGTATTGTCAACAATACTCACACTTTCCAGACTTGGGAGTGATGCTGGTGATGCAAATCTTGTCAGTCTCTGCACACCTGGAACAAGGAGGAAAATACTGGTTGACAGGGTGATAGCCATTGGTGATTTCCATACTGAATGAGGGGGTGGAAGATCTACTGTAAGGGGAAAGGGATGGACAGGTATCAGGTGGCGATGGTGATGGATATGGTGGGGGAAAAGATAGTTCAGTCATCTTGAAGAGCTCAAACTACTCTCACCTCTTCTTATGGGTATCAGGAGCTACCCCTTCCTCTTCTGGGGGGGTACTGTCATAACCAAATTGACTCAGTCTCCTCAGGCTTACTCAGCCCTCAGCCAACCTCAGCCCAGCTCAATCACACTCCACTACTGAACATCCTGAAGTATCTCCCTGCATATCCTGCAGCCTTTAGGTAATCTCCAGGCACACCCTCTACCTCTCTATGGCTTGGTGCATCCTCATCTCTCCTTCAAACCCTATCTAGCATGAGAAGTACATACAGTAAAACCATAGTACATACTCCTGGCTGGACAACCCATACTCCATCTCAGTACATGACCTTCCTGGACAGGCGGATTACTCAACCTTTCAATCTGTAACCTTCAACCCAATTGGTGCACATGTAATGCCATGGACCTCCCAACCCAGCACCAGTCATCCAATCCTCAAAGCCTCCTCTCAGCTCTCACATATACTGGCCACTCCTCTCCCCTTGGACTAATTCCCCCAAGGAATTAGTATACTAATTCTTATTGGTTAGCCCCTCATCCAATAGGTGTCATCTCAGCACAAGAAAGCCAACCAGCCTACCTTACTCACATCATCTATCCTTCTGGTGTTACTCTTACAGGATTCCCTCATCAAATCCTTCAGGGCCTTACTCCTGGATTCATCTCCTCATCATTGTCCTTACTCTACATCCCCTCCTCATTTGCAATCAATCTCTTATCTTTATCCTGAGTTCTGTGAGCAGTAGTGCCTGTGCCCTCAGCCCTTTGCACGCCAGGAGCAATTGTGACAGTGGTCAATCAAGTGAAATGATGGACTTGAAGGGTGATTTGTTTGGATCCTCATCCAGCTATCCACTGCTACTACACCATCATCCACTCAGCACGCCTTCCTCATCAGTTCCATCTTCCACCCAACCAGACTCTTGCCATCATCAGCAGCAACAAGAGATCAACCCATTGCCTCAACAGCAGCATCAATTCCATTGGGACCCATCCTCAATCCTGATCAATCCCACACCAGCTGATGATCAGGACTGAGGGTCTCACCTCACTTGATCATCATCCCCAGCTGATCACTCACTCCCCCCCTATCACTCACTACCCCCTTTGCACCACCGCCTAGATCCACCTCCAGCTCACAACTCTCCCGCACGGCTTGTCTTCTTCCTGCGCAGGCCTCAACTGTTGCCTGGGCCCATCAGCATTTCCGCGGGCCCCTCACTAGCTACTCTTCTTCCCTTTCAAATCATTGGTAAGGGCCAGAATTTTGATTCAGTTCTTCCGTTTTTTTTTTGAGTTTTTGTTGTTTCTTTTTTTCCCTTTTTGTTTCCTCATGACAATCCAAAAAAAAAATTGCTCTATTTTTAAATCTCTCTTGTAAATTGTCTACAGACCTCTTGTCTATAAAAGGAATGGCTCTCCCCTGCCTTTCCCAATCATCCAGGGGAGTGTTCCTGTATGTCCCCCCCGTAATCATACTAAATTGTTAAAATGCGGATGCACTCAGGTAATAAGCATAGGAGTGTGTAATCCAAATGGGATGCACAAATGGGCCTCCACGGCCCATTGGACATCATGTGGGCAACGTGGGCCTATATGGGTGTTATTGGTTTTGGGCATTTGGTGCCAAAACACGTTTTTATGGTATTTGGGACATGGGCCCTCATGGGCCTGCCAGGGTGGATGGGCCACCCAAGCCAGATGGGCTGATTCGGGCATGAAAGGGCCCAAGATTTATTATGGACATACTTGGCCAGAAGGCTGGCCCGCCAAAGTATGTAATTCTCACAAGTTGGGCTTGGGGCGGCCCATTGGGGACGCCTCTCCTGTTGCGGCCCACTAGGGGCCACCGCCCTTGTTGCGGCCCACTCGGGGACGCTGCCCGCGTCGCAACCCACTCGGGGCCGCTGCCCATATCGCGGCCCGTTTGGGGCCGCCTGTTTTCCTTGGTATGGCCCACGTGGGGCCCAACGGCCCGCGCGGGGCTGTCACGCAGCCGAGGGATCCCGCATGGTGGGTTGCTGCGCGGGCCCAGCTGGTCGCGCCCGGCAACCAGGGCCACCAAGCCGGGGCTTGCGGCCCCGGCTTGCTCCCCTTCCCTCGCTTGCCATTGCAAGGGGGATGGGGGGGAGCTGGCTGGGTTGAACCAGCCAGCGATTGGCTGCAACAGTGTGGTTGGTCAGGGCAGGGGGTACTTGACCACCCCCTTTCCCAAGGAGGTGGTGGCGCCAGCCACAAGCAGAGCAACCAGCAGGTGGCGGGGAATTCATCACCCCTCCACCATTGATTGTGTGTAGCGACCAAGCAGGGGCGCTCTCCCCCCCCTTTACCAAGGGGGAGGAGCAATGGGCCTGGGGGGACCTGATCACCTCCCAGGCCAATTTTTTTGACAACTCCCTGGGGGTATCAACCCCCAGGGCCCCTGGTGAGGGGATTTGACTGCCCCAACCAGGGATTTGAGAGAACAAGGGGGGGACAGCATGTCTGCTGGTCACACCCCCCCATGTGAGTCTGAGACCGGACCCAGGTGTGCCCTGGGCCCCACCTGGCCCATTTGAGGGGCCAGGGACTGGCTGCATGAGGCAACCATCCCGTAAAAAAGGTAATGAGGTCATCATGGATTTTTGTAACGGACAACCAGCCAAGGGGATTGAACAGCAAGGGGCTGGTTCAGCCCCGTAACGGTGGAAACACTGGAATGGACCAGAATAGGCCGGCCCTAAGGGTTCAGGAACTGACGCCATGCGGGCTGATGTAGTCTCAACCAATTAACAAGGCCATCAGAGCCTGTAGAGCTCTTTTGGGACGGAAAATTTGCCTTTTGGCATGTTTTATCATGAGCTCACAAGAGGCCAATATTTTTTACTTAAGGAGCTCTTCTCCCTGCTGTTTTCCATCCATTCATTCATCATTCCAATCAAATTCATCCAACATGTTGCCCCATTGTGAGAGCCCCATTAGGAAATATTGACACCCAGTGTCCAGCATTTTTTTTGCTTTAAATACTGCTCATTTGCCTAAGCTAATTTCGGCTATAATTCTAACACATTATCAGTACCATCATCATCATTATTTCCAAGCAAGATAGACCCTTATACCTTACTTTGGAAAACCTCAAGGACCTCAAGTTTTCCAAGAAGATGTCTGATATCCCAGAGTCCAGCTCCACCAAGTTAGTTTTGAATAGTAAAAACTATAATGCTTGGGCTATCCTTATGGACAGTGAGTTGGATAACATCTGTTGTGGGGATATTATGAAAGGAGATGATACTTTGATCAGTTCAGAGGTGGAGAAGAAGGCCTATGATCTTATTCTTAAACACTTGGATGAGCATCATGTAAAATGGGTTGGTGATACTCTGTTGGAGGAACAGAAGAGGAAGGGGAGTGTTTTATGGAAAAATGCTCAATTCAAAGTATGCTGGTGACTCTGTTCATCCAAAGGGGATTGCTTTCAATAGATTGTTTAAGTTGAAATTTGGCAACTGTAAACAATTTGTGGGAGAAGCTAGATCTAGTATTGCTAAGTTCAAGTTAGCTGGGCTGAACATGGATCCTGAGTGTTTTTCACTCTTAATTCTTAAAAGGCTGCCAAAAGAATATGAGTCCTTGGTCATGATCATATCTGAGTTGGATCCCCTTCCAGGAGAAGAGGATGTGCTTAAAAGTATTGAAAAGGATGATCTTCAATTCAAGATGAAGGAGAGCACAGGAACTGCTCTGGTGGGAAATACAGGAAAATCTGGGAAGAAGGCAAAGGCCCAAAAGGATTTATAAAAGGTCTTGTGTTATAATTGTCAGAAGAAGGGGAACTATGCAAAGGATTGCAAGGAGTCCAAGAAGAGGAAGAAATCCAAGGAAAGTGAAAAGGAAGACAAAGAGGTCAACCTTGCCATGGAAAATATTGCTATGGTGGCAGTGGATGTTTTAATGGAACAAGCTGTTGTGGAACAAGTCCCCAACAAGAAGGCTATAATCAAAAAGGATCAAGAGATGGACTTGATTGATTATGAAGTATGTAATCTTGAACTTGAAAATGAGAACTTATCAGTGGCTGATAATTGTTCATTCCTTACAGGAGGATTGTTGAAGGATGATGTTCTTGTTTTGATTGATTCTGGTTGTACAGACAACATGTTTTTTGAGCCAAATTTGTTTTCAAAAATTAGAGATTTTGATGGTGTTGTAAATGTTTGCCAAAAAGGAAGAACAATCCAGATTAAGGGGATTGGAAAAGTTATTCTTGAAAATCACATGGGTTTCAAAATAATTTTTGATAAAGTGTTCTATGTACCAGATTTGCCTTATAACCATGTGTCTCTTGGAGTGCCATGTGTCTCTTGGAGTGCTCTGGAAAGAGGGTTTCCAGATTTTTTATCTTAAAGAAGATAATTTTTTTATTGATTTGAATGGGAGAACTATCCTGAGTGGACAAGTTCGGAATAAGTTGCTCTGTGCTGACTTGTTCAAGATTTCAGCTCTGAGCACTGTTGCTCACAATAGAAGGGGCCATAAGTTAAAGGACAGCAACTGTGCGAGTTGAACCTTAGGGGCCAAGACCAGGAATGTGTTCTCAAAGAGTAGAGACCACACAGAAGCTCCTAGAGACGAATTCTCCATTGATTTGGCAGGGCCATTTTCACCAGTGTCTCCTGGAGGGGCAAGATACTTCATCAATTTGGTTGATACAGCAACTATTTTTGTTTGGGTAAAACCAATAAGATAAAAGGATAAAACAACAGAGGAGGTTTTGGTAATCTTCAAAGTCTGGAAAAAGAATGGTTTGATGAGGGAGATCAAGAGGGTTATTACTGATGGAGGGGGTGAGTTTGTGAGTAAATATTTTGAGAAACTATTGGATGATTATGGTATCACTCATATAGTTACTACTGCTAGTAATCCACAAAACAATGGAATAGTTGAGATGATGAAAAGGAATTTATTGGACAAAGTCAGAAATATTATGGCTCAATCTGGTCTACCAAAGTTTTGATGGACTGAGTTGGTGTGCACAGTGTGTCTGTTGCACAATATTTTAAGTGTTAATGGGAAGTGTCCTCATTATCAGTTTTGGAAGTTGTACCCCAACACATCACACCTAAGAATAATTGGTTGCTTGGTGTATTATAGTGTCCACTATAATGAGATGGTTGGAAAGTTAGATCCTAGAGCCAGAACAGGTGCACTTGTGGGCTATGACGTAATAAGTAAGTCATACAGGATTTATTGTCCAGGGAAAAGAAAGGTTTTCTGTAGTAGGGATGTAAAATTTGAAGAAATTACCTTTCCACTCGAAAGGGGTGAACCTAGTGCTTTCCAGGAATCACAGCAGGAAATAGCATTGGAGCCTATTTCCCCAGCCAAGGCTGGAGAGAATATCATTAGTGATGATATTGAGGTGGAAGACGTGCCACAGGAGGGTTCAGTACCCACTTCAGGGGAGTCTCTGGAATCAGAACCTGATGAGCCTCCACCTCCAGTTAGAAGGAGTGGCAGGAGGAGAATGCCTGTTGATAGGTATGGGGAATGGAAGTCCCATTATGCTTCTGTGGAATATGAGGAAGATACACTTCAGGAACAATGTATGCTTAATGAGATTCTACAGTTGAGTTCAGAAATGGGTAATAGAGTTAACCCAAATAGCTTTGGCCAAGCTATGAATTCTGATGAGAGAGCCAATTGGAAGACAGCTATTTTTGAGGAATTTGATTCTCTAGAGAATTATAGTGTGTTTGAAGTGGTTAAGCGGGATTCAGTTCCAAAAGTAAAGACCATTGTTGGGTCTAGATTAGTGTTTTTGATACTAATGGAGTTTTGAAGATGTTCAAGGCTAGATGCGTTGCACAGGGCTTCAAACAGAGAGAGGGTATTTATTACCAGGAGACATTCTCGCCAACTGGAAGGCTGTCCACCTTCAGGTACATCATTGATTTGGAAGTGTAGTTGGGTGAAGAAATGAGACAGGCTGATTTTGTGACTGCATACTTGAACGCAAAACTTGGAGAGGAAGAGACTGTTTATATGCCAATTCGTGATGTTTTCAAGGAATTGCTGGTTGAGACCAGGCCAGAAACTATGAATAAAATCTGTGTGAGAAGTTTCCTCTCAGAAGATAAAGGGGAGTATGTCCTCAAGCTGTGTAGATCCCTGTATGGATTGAAGCAAGCAGCTATGTCATGGTATAATACTATGAGCATGAAACTGGTAGAGATTGGTTTCAAAAAAAAATTGGCTGACCCTTGTCTCTTTGTGAGAAAGGATGCAATTTTGTTTTTATGGGTTGATGACATTATCATTATTGGGAATGGTAAGGAGAGAGTCATGGAGACACTCAAAAAGGAGTTCAAGATAAAAAATCTTGGTCTGGCACAGCAGGTGCTGGGAATGAAAGTTAGTAAGAGAAAGAATGGGATCAGGTTGGATCAGAACCATTATTTTTCAGCTCTACTTAAGCAGTATGGCTTAAAAGATGCAAAGCAGTTTGGTACTCCAATGCATTCTAACATTTGGTTGGAAAAGTCTACAGATGAAGAGCATCTAAAGTTTGTTCAATCCAGGAATGATTATAGATCAGCTATTGTATCTTTGAATTATTTGGGGCAGTGTACAAGGCCAGATATTAATTATGCAATTGGAATTTTTTCACAACACGTAGAGAAACCATGCATGAGTCATTGGTCAGCGTTTAAGAGATTTATGAGGTATCTTAAAAGAACAAGCAGTCTGGGACTGCATTTTTCAAAGTCATCAAACTTTGACTTGGTTGGTTATTCTGATGCGAGTTGGGCAGATGGTAACACTAGGGAATCAACAAGTGGTTTTGTATTCTTCTTAGGAAAGAATCTAGTGTCTTGGATGTCTAAAAAGGTTTCAGCAATAAGTCTTTTGTCAACAGAAGCGTAGTACAGAGCATACTTGTCAGCTTCACAGGAAGAAAAATGGTTGAGAAAAGACTTAGAGGATACTCATAAACCACAAGGGTATGCGTTATTGTATTCTGACAACCAGAGTGACTTTGCATTGGCAGAAAATCAATTGTTCTATTCTAGAACAAAACATACTGATACTCATTATAACTATATAAGGGATGCAGTTAACTTCAAAGAGATAGTGTTACAGTACATGCCTACTGGGGAAATGATTGCAGATATCTTAACTAAGGCGTTAGATAGGAACAAACATGAAGGTTTTGTGTCTAGTATGCGTATTGAATCCCTTTCTGATTAAGGGGGTGTGTTAAAATGCGGATGCATTCAGGTAATGTGCATAAGAGTGTGAAATCCAAATGGGATGCGAAAATGGGCCTCCACGGCCCATTGAACATCACTTGGGCCACATGGGCCTATGTGGGTGTTATTGGTTTTGAGCATTTGGGCGCCAAAACACGTTTTTATGGTCTTTTGGGACACTGGCCCTCATGGGCCTGCCAGGGTGGATGGGCCACCCAAGCCAAATGGGCTTATTTGGGCATAAAAGGGCCCAAGCTTTATTGTAGACATACTTGGCCAGACGGCTGGCCCGCCAAAGTATGTAATTCTCACAATTTGGGTTTGGGGAGGCCCATTGGGGCCACCGCCCCTGTTGCCGCCCGCTAGGGGCTGCCGCCCATGTTGCAGCCCGCTTGGGGCCGATGCCCCCATTGCGGCCTGTTTGGGGCCGCCTGTGTTACTTGGTATGGCCCACGTGGGGCCCACTGGCCCGCACAGGGCTGTTGCGCAGCCGAGGGATCCCGCGCGGTGGGATGCCGCGCAGGCCCGGCTGGTCGCGCCCACAACCAGAGCCACAGAGCCGGGGCTTGCAGCCCTGGCTTTCTCCCCCTTCCCTTGCTTGCCATTGCAAGGGGGATGGGGGCAAGTTGGGTTGAACTAGCCAGCGACCGGCCACAACAGTGCAGTTGGTCAGCGCAGGGGGGACTTGACCACCCCTTTGCCCAAGAAGGTGGCGGGGCCGGCCGCAAGCGGAGAAACCGGCAGGTGGGGGGGAATTCATCACCCCTCCACCATTGATTGTGTGTATCAACCAAGCAGGGGCGCTTTCCCCCCTGGACCAGAATAGGCCGGCCCTAAGGGTTCAGGAACTGACGCCATGCGGGCTGATGTAGTCCCAACAAAGTAACAAGGCCAGGAGAGCCTGTAGAGCTCTTTTGGGGCGGAAAATTTTCCTTTTGGCTTGTTGTATCATGGGCTCACAAGAGGCCAATCTTTTGTACTTAAGGAGCCCTTCTCCCCGCTGTTTTCCATCCATTCATTCATCATTCAAATCAAATTCATCCAACATGTTGCCCCATAGTGAGAGCCCCATTAGCCAATATTGACACCCAGTTTCCAGCATTTTTTTTGCTTTAAAGCTCATTTGCCTAAGCTAATTGCTGGCCATAATTCTAACATAAGTTCATCCTAATCCTCATCCTGGGTATATCCATGATTGCCCCTTGATCTTTTGAGCCTCCATACTTGAATTTTTGATCCATCCATGTGTGACCCTGATCCTTATCACCAACAATGGCCTTGCTGTTTGAAGAGAATTATGTCTGTTGGAATTCTTGAGTGTGTTATACCACTCCTTGATCCCTTTTTCCAACCATAATGGTCTTGCTCCTTCCTGATCCTCTTTATGGAGCCAATCACGATTGATTGAAGAGGTCTTATTAAGCTTATAACCTGGAGTGTTATACCTCCCTTTATTCTTTAAAAGTGAATTTGGCCATGCTACTCTTGAGTGCCTTGAGTAGTGTTGGGTTATTCTGGTTCAAATATGTTATTGCTTTGCTTCTAGAGCTTCACAAACAAATTGTGTTTGTTTTATTCAGCCACCCAAAGTTATCTGGTACCCACCAAGCGCTTGATTGCGGAGAGTTGGGCAGGGTCATTGAGAACCTGGAGGTTGGTTGGGATTGAGTTGATCTTTCCTAATCTTTTGCGGACGACCAGATTTATGAGCTTGTGGGCATTGTTACTTACAGCTGCCTTGTTCCATTCAACTCTGAACATAAGTTTGGCTTATTTTGTTCAAGTCTTTCCCTCCATCATCTTGCCTCAGATAGTGTTGATTCCTTTGCTACCAACTATTCCCAAACTAATCCTTTATATTCATTACTCATTTACAAGTTCCAGGACCTTGATTCCGGTTACATTTAGATACTATTGTAACTCTAAGGAGGGCAGCCTAAACAGCACCTTTCCCCTCCGCAGAACTGCCTATGGCTTAGCACTGTTTTGAGTCTTACACCGGCGAGGTGGGAGGGGAATTGATCACCCCCCCACCTCATGTTTGTAGCAACCAAGGGTTGCAGGGCCCATCTCCCCCCCCCCTTTTACAAAGGGGGGGTGACCTGGGGCTGGGTGGGCTTGAAAACCATTCAGCGCACAAACCTAATTGTGTTTCACTTGGGGTATTGACCTCCAGGGCTCCCTGGGGGGGGATTTGACGGCTCCCTCCAGGGATTGAGGAAGAGAGGGGGGGGGACACGCATGTCGACTGGCCAACCCCCCCCTGTAAGTTCAACCGGACCCAGTTTGTTTCTGGGTCTACCTTGACCAATCTGAGGGCCAGGGGCTGGTTGCAGGAGGATACCAGCAATGTAAGTTCCTAAAAAGGGACCTAAAATGTCACAGAGGTAAAACAGGCTGGTTGTAAGGCACAACCAGTCACGGTATGAACAGAAACAAGGGCTGGTTCAGCCCAGGAAGGGTGGAAACACCAAATTTAACCGGCACAGACTGTTCATAAGGGTTGAGGGACTAATTCCAAGTGGCTGAGTAAGCCCAAACCAATGAGCAAGGCTTTCAGAGCCTGTAGATCCCATTTGGGGCGGAATTTCTGCCTTTTGCTTTTCATTACATGAGCTCCACATGAGCACCATCTTTTTTATTTTAGGAGATCTTCTCCCTTCTTTTTTCCACTCATTCATTCACCAATTAATTCACATTCACAAGTGTGCCATTTGCTCCCCCTCATATTAAGGATCAATCATAAGACATTATTGTCCCAGCACTTCTTTTGCTTTAATTACTGCTTTTTTACTAAGCTTGTGGGCCAATAATTCTCACATGCACCACCCTTAACATTAGTGGACAGGAGTTATAATTTCAAACCTATCCCTACTCCTAAAATGGACCAATCTCTCAAGCTTTTACCTCCAATATCTGAATGGCCTAAGCTCTCTGGTGAAGGAAAGTATAACCATATCAACTTCATAAAATTTATTGACTATACCAAAAATTCTTATGAATCACCAGAGGCTATAGCTGTAGTCAGACTACCTAGGATCTTTGAAGCAGTATCTCTAGATTGTTTCATCAGCAAAAGAAAAGAGGTATGATCTGTACCCTGGAATTCTTGGAAACTTATAACCAAAGAAAAGTTTGGTTCTAGGATGTGGAAAAAGAAAATGATGGAAAAATTTTAAAATTCTTTATTTGACCCCTCTAAGGATAAAACCTAAGAATAGAAGAGGAGACTAGATTCCTTCTATCCAGATGCTGATAAAGAGGAATTTAATGAAATAATTCCCAAACTTTGTCCTGGAAATCTTAATCATAGTTTGAGGTGCAGAATGAGTATGGGTTCTGACTTTCCAACTCTAATCAATGTAGTGGAAAAAGTAATACACATGCATGGTTTAGACAAGAGGGCTCCTTCTAGACCCAAAGAAAGCTACAATACCAAAAAAATCAGCAAATAACCTCCTCATATGAATATCCCTGATAATAAGAAACCTAATGAGAACATGGATAATCAAAGGATACCTGGAAGTTTTTGGAACTGCACTGGGAACATGAGACAACAATTCCCCTTGCCAAAGAGAAAACCAGCAGTCATGGAAGGAAAAGCTGAGGGTGAATGGAACAACAGTTATGAAGAAACAACTGATACTGAAGGATCACTATCAGAGTGAACATTAATTTCAGCTCTCTGATACCAGGAACCTTGCAGTCCTTTAGCTACAGAGAGTGATAAAAATGCTGGAATGATAATAATAATTATGTTGAGATTTCACGTCAGAGGAGTTTTACTTCCCGCTCGGGGATCTCTGCTCCCAGTGCTCTCCCCCGGACTCTCAGGAGCGGGGCGAACCTTTCTGCTAGTTCTTCTCACTGTCATCGTCCTCAGGGACCTCTGCTCAAGGATCAAAACGATCACTCTCAAACTCTTCCTCAAGATAACTTCATCTCACCCTCTTCAACTCACCCTCATCACCATCCGTCGTGGTCCTCATTTTCATTATTCTTTCATCTCTATTTCTTTTTTTCATTCTTTCTCCAATCTCGTCTCTGCCTCAATCTATTGTCCTCTGCCTCAAAATATGCCTGGTGAGATTTTTGATCTGTCTCTTGCTCTTTGAACTCTTCAAGCTTTCACGACTCACATCTACATCGATTGTAGCTTGTCCCAATCCTCCCTCACCTCACCACGACGCCATCCATGCTCTATGAAGTCTCAATCAATCATCCCCCAGATTACCACTCATCACTCGTGCAGTCTCACATTCCTGTTTGTTGTTCTATCTCTCAGTCTTCAGTTTGTTCCCTGTGCTGTTCTCACCTCCTGTCACTTCTTCTGTTTCTAGCTCTCAGTTCTGTGATCATTTCGTTTATCATTATCTCTTCAAATTATTATTCCAATAATAAACACTTAGAAGCTCAAATAAATGATATAATAAGAGAAGTTGAATTGGTAGGGTAATAAATGGTTTTCAATATAATATAAAAGAGCGGCCACAGTATTATACTACTGGGGATCTTTACAGACTAGAACCCTCTCTTCAAGGGGCCTCCTTAGGCAGTTTAACAACCTTGGAATAAAGATGGGTGCCTTAGAAAGGACTTATTCCACTAATGGCTGGGAGTAACAGCACAAATGGCCAAGAAAGGAAGGGTAAAACTCACTCTGAGCACTTTAGCACGAGAATCCTGGAATAATTGGAAGGTTTTCAGAGCAGATGGGGTAGATTGCTTGACTAAACCTTAAGGGTTGATTAGTTAATAAGGATAAATAATACTACTACAGACTAAGTCATAAGTCACTTGCTTATCTGCATATAAGCACTTGATCAACAATGACACGGTTTCTGATTGATAATAAATAATTCCTGGTAAACTGATGATTGAATAATGGATCCAAAGAGGTCTGTATAAATACCTTTTTGGGTGATTTTGAGCTTCTCAGGGCATGTAGAGAGGGTTCGGCTTGTGGGCTGAGGCTGGCAAGCCTTTCAGGGCAAAATTGGCCCGTCCACTTGGTGCTGTTAATCAGCTGTTCTTAGATCTGCTGGATTTCTGTTCCATTTTAGCCACAGGATCTGTCAATCTGTTATGGCGTAAATTTGATCATTCTGTACTCATCCTTTATTTGTACTATTGATTTTTCTTTGAAGCCGGCAGATGTGAATTTATAATGATTTTTCATTATCTGCTGATCATGTAGAACATTTTTAATAATTTTTATGAACACTCTTTGTAGTGTTTTGTGGTCTTCAAAGATCAGGGTCAGTGATTTACGTAGTAATCCTTGATCTTTGATTTATTATTGAAAAATGTTTTAAACTTAATTTTCATTAATTTTATTTAATTTTTGATCTTTTTAGATCATTAGTAATGAATGTGTCAGTTTGTTACATATACTAGGCAACTCTAAATAGGTTGTAGCTCTTCTGAGCGGTACCTGGTTGTCATATTAGTTACAACGGATCCAGACGCGGGGATCAGTTAGTACAGATGCGTGTTGTGGTGACCAAATCTGGACACCCTGGACCAGATGCGGAAAATTCAAATTTTTTTTTACAATGCTTTTATTTAGGTGTCATTCAAAAAAAAAAAATTGGAATTTTTTTTTATTAGTATCACTCCTCCAATTTCCTCATCCTTCCAAACATTCCTCTGTCTCAGTATTATAGGACAGGCCTATATTGGTCTCATCACCTAGGCATTGTGTTCAATCCCTTCTCTCTTTGTTCCCCCTTCCTTTTGGCCAAACACGCGGCCAAGACCCGCTTGGCCCATGATATCCCACTCCAAACCCATCCACCAATCCACCCAATTGATTCCTATCATCATGTCCTTGGTCAGCTCAAGTATCTTGGAGGTTTTTCTACTCTGCTTGGTCGGTTATATCCTAAGCTTGAAGGGCATCATCAACTCAAGATCCAAGTCCACCCTCAACAAGATAAATGTCTCCTTCTTCACCCCCGCTCTCATGTTCAGCAAGGTTGCCTTCAGTCTCACCTTGGAAAAATTGATTAATCTATGGATTGTCCATCTAAGCTTCTTCATCATCTCCCTAACCTCCCTACTTATTGCTTGGTGCCTCACTTGAGCGTTCAGATTACCAAGATCTCAGAGTAACTTTTGCCTCAGCTTTTCTATCTTCATGAACTCCAACTCTTTACCCATTGCCCTCATGACCAGCTTGATCACCACCTTCCAGGATCCTCACGGTATTAGTTGGGGTGATGATGATCTTAACAATAAGCAATTAGTTCAATTTTTATCTTACCTCATTGTCTTCTCAAACTTGGGCTTGATCTCTTGTTGGTCCTACGGTGTAAAACTCTTATTAGCCTCCGTCAGGAACAATCCAAGACGTATTCCATCATCCAACAAGTAGTCCGACAAAGCAATTGACCACGGCCCTTGTTCCCCCAATCCTGAATACTTTCCCTTCCTCAGGTCTAATTTGATAGACAAGCTTACCTCCCAATCAGACCTTGACAAAACCCATCATCGGATCTCTACTCCAAGAACCCATCCTAATCCCTATTGTCAAACCACCTTCAAATCTGATCTTGTCCCATCTTTATTGGATGTCAATGCTTCCACTGACGATCCATCATCCCAACATCCTCCACCCTCATCTTGCCCCACCCCAACACCAATCCATCAATAACTTGCACCCTCTTCCATCTTTGGGTGAGGTGGGAAAACGTTGTCTACTGCCCGCGGACATCCCCGGGCAGTCTGGTCCATTTTCTTTTCCCACACCTTTTGCCTTTGGGTGGGTGATTCCGGTATTGTCACGCGCGCCCGTCCACGGACAGACTCAGGAGAGGTGAAGGGATGAGGAGGATCCCACGCACCTGGGACGCGTTCTTAATTTTATCGCAGTCAACTCTAGGATTTTCTTTGGATGGATCAAGATATTCTTTTCAAATCACCCTAAAGCGCGCCTGTCCACGGACAGACTCAGGAGAGGTGAAGGGATGAGGAGGATCCCACGCACCTGGGACGCGTTCTTAATTTTATCGCAGTCAACTCTAGGATTTTCTTTGGATGGATCAAGATATTCTTTTCAAATCACCCTAAAGATAAAATGGCCATTCCTTGTGTTCAATCATCTTTCCTTTCTTTTTTTTATGAAATCAAGCTCAGATGCAGACTAGGGACAATCTGTAAGTTGGGGAGAGATGTGGTGACCAAATCTGGACACCCTGGACCAGATGCTGAATATTCAAAAAAATTTTTACAATGCTTTTATTTAGGTGTCATTAAAAAAAGAAGAAATTCTGCTCCATTTGTAGAATTAGTTTTACATAGTCTAAAAGGGCCTCCTGCCAATATAAGGAGGGCTCTCCCCCTGCCTTTTGGGAGGGGTGGCACATAGAATCCTTTCAGATATTACCATACCAGAGAGTATCACCATCATCTTGAAATTAAATCATCCGTGGGGTCTCATTCCCCTTTACCTGAGACTAAAATTTTGGTATATCTTCAATTTCCCCTTGATCCTTGAGCCTCCATACTCAAAAGCCTGATCCTTGATCCTTATCACCAACCAATAGCTTTGCTGGTTGAAGAAGAATTTGACTGATTGAATTCTTGAGTGTGTTAAACCACTCCTGATCCCTTTATCCAACCATACTGGTCCTGATCATCCTTTGATTATCTTTCTAGAACCAGTCGCGTTTGACTGAAGAGGTTTTATTAAGCTTAAAACCTGGATTGTTAAACCTCCCTTCATTTCTTTTGAAGTTGAATTCCGCCACACTACTCTTGAGTCCCTTGAGAATTGTTGGGTTATCCTTGTTTGAATCAGTTATTGTTTTGCTTCTAGAGCTTCTTCAAACAATTGAACTTTGTCTTGTGCAGCCACCCACAGTTATCTGGTACCCTTCAAGCACTTGATTGCAGAGAGTTGGGCAGTTTTATTGATAAACTGGAGGTTGTTTGGAATTTAGTTGATCCTTCCTAAGCTTCTGCTGACAACCAGAGCTATTAGCTTGTGGGCGTTGTAACTTACAATTGCCTTGTACTTTTGAAATCTGAACAAACCTTGACTTCTTCTATTCAAGTTTTCCCTGGCATAATCTTGTCTCAAATGGTGTTGTTTCCCCAGCTACCAACTGCTATTCTCTTTATCCTCCTACTTTTCGTCCCTTGTTTACCAGGTTCTGGACTTTTATCTTGGTTACATTTGAATATTTTTGTAAGACTCAGGAGGTCAGCCTAAACAGCACCTTTCCCCTCCACAGAACTGCCACGGCCTAGAGTATTACGGCGTGGGGTAGGATCTGCTGCGTGCATGGCAGAATCAGCTGCGCGCGGGTCTCTAGTACCAGGAAATCTGTTACTACGATTACGTAGGGATATTTAATGATGCGGGGATGCACACGGGAATTGTGACATAACACATTTCCACGTGTAAATCCTAAAATATACACAACACCTCAATTATGAGTGAATTTTACGTGTAAACCCTATATGTGACAACAGGTGTGAAATATTAGAATGGCCAAAAAGTGCCATACTGGTGTTGTAATTTTTAGTAGTTTACTTTTTAATTATTTTAAAAATGTAAGGACTTGGAATTCAAGGGTGGGGTCAGTGAGTGACCTACCTAATTTTGGGTGAGGAATCCATTACTGCAATTTCTCACTTCTTATGTTGTTAATCGAGATATTCTTATTTTTCATAGCTTTGTGTTGCTATTTGACAGGTATCTCTGTAAATAGTAGCAAGCTTACAATTAATCATGACCAATCCTATTAATGTAATAGAAGGAGATATAGGATCTTCTGTAGAAATCAATAATACCCATGTTGACTCTAGTCTGCCCCAATAATGGGACCCTTCCATAATTCCTAGACATTTCACTGAAGTCAAACCACTAACAGTTAAACCTATGAGCGGTTAGAGTCATACTACTGGTCAGACTTGTCATGCAAAAGGACTGTATAAAGAGAAGCCCATAAGGTTAATACTTGACAGTGGGGATTTTTGTTCATGTGTTTGCACTGATTTCTGAACAAATGGGATCCCACCGTGAAAAATAACCTGTTTTCAGTTTCAAAATCCACTTTTAGCTCTTGAAACTCAACTATAAATACTATTAAAGTATGGAACTCTCCCATAATACTCCCCCATACTAAAGGATCTCTGAGTGTTCAAGTGGAAATTTTGGTATTGCTCAATAGATTATGTGACTATCTGATAATAGTAAGTGATGCTTTGTGTCTATATGGCATAGATGTCTTCCAAAGTAAAGGGAGGTACTTCACTATAGGTGGTGAATGGGACAAGAAGTTTAAGATATGCACTATCCAAACTAATTTACCCTCTTCTAATTATCAAAAAACTGAGAAGAATTCAACCAAGAATACTTCACTCAATCTGCGCTAAATGAGAACCTTTCAGAGGAAGAGAAGAAATATATATTGATAGTCTGTTTTGAGAACCTAAATTCTTTCTGTACCAGAGATCATCCCATTTTTAATATCAAAGGAAATGAGGTGTCTTGACCGTGACCATTAAGCCTCCTTATACCCCTAAACTTGGAAGACCTGGTTGTTGTTGTATTCCCAAAGCAAGAGTAGCATTTGAGGAACACATTCAAGAATTAATAAACCTACAAGTATGGAGGAAAGAAGGGCATAATAAACAAGTGGATGTGACCACCCCTGTAATCATAGCTTGGAATAATGATAATTCAAGGATGGTAGGAGACTTCAGAACGCTAAATATACTCAATCAGAATATTATCATATCCCCCGGATTAATAATGCTCTGAATAACTTCTCTAAAGCAAAATACATCACTACAATGGAAATGATTATAGGGTTTCACCAAATACCCGTAAGCCCTGAAAGTAGAAATTTGATGAGAATAATCTGCCATTTGGGAATATATGATTACCTAAGAATGCTCTTTGGCATAAAGAATTCCCCATGAAACTTCCAGAGAAAAATGGATACAGTTCTAGGGACTTACATCAGACATGGATGGATGATGTTTAAAAAATTGATTTCATTATATAATCTGATGATTTGGAGACTCATACAAATCAATTAAAATGAGCCCTCCAGAATATTTCCAAATCAGGATTAAAAGTATCCATGAAGAAATGAAAATTTGGATAAGGGGAACTCAATGCTCTGGGACATATAGTCTCTGGTCTAAATTTAGCTGCTGACCAGAATAAGATAGCTGCTGTAATGAACGGGAAAATGCCTTTGAATAAAACAGAGCTGCTATCATTTTTTAGTTTTTGCAGTTAATAAAGACAATGAATTCCAAATTTTTCCATTCGAACTAACAGTCTGTATGATATATGTAACAATAACACTCTCTTTGAAATGAGACATGAGAGTTTAAAAAAATATGAAGGATTGAAAATGGCCATGACACCCAATCCTCTACAGATTTATCCAGACCACTCCAAAACCTTTAAGCTGTTATTTGATGCTTTTATGGAAGTTCAAGGAGCTTCCTTACACCAAGAAATAATAGAAGAAGAAAAACATGTAGAGAAAATGGCACTTTTCATATCTAGACAGATCAAAGACACTGAGAAAAGATATGGAGCCGGTCAGATGGAATGCTCTTCCCTAGTGTGGGCTCTAGAGAAGTTTCACTATAACTTATAAGGCACAAAATTTAAGTAATTACTGACTGTAATGCTATGAGAACCCTCATGAATTTGAAGACCCCCAGTTGACATATTCTCAGGTGGCAAATTGCTATAAAAAAGTATAGAGGCCAGATGACTATATTGCATAAAGCTTGAGATAAACACAAGAATGCAGACATTTTAAGTAGAAGTGCTTTTTCTAATGACCCTAGGAGCCCAGCATATGACCCTGAAGACCAGGATATCTACCCTATCTTGAATATTGATAAAATTTGATAGATTATGATTGAGAACTAAGAACCAGAAGACTAGTTTTTATGGTCAGAATCACAATAGAAAGGAAATCAAATGAGAGAGAAGAGACCCAACCAACAGGTAATCTGGACATAGGAGGTTGAGCAGTTGGTAAGAGATAGATTTGAGGCAAGAGAGTGATACGGGCTGGTTTGACAGAAACATAAGTTGATGGTTGATCATAGAGTTGAGATGAAAATCATCTTACCAGGAAAGGGATGACAACCAGCACTGGTTTGGAATTGGTTGAGGTTTTGGATGGTTGAGTGGGCCAGATTTACAAGCAGACAGTTTGATAGACAGATATATTTTGGAAGATGAGGAAAAGAGATTGGGAAAAGACAAGGAAAAAAGATATAGAAGATGAGGAAAAAGAATGAGGAGATTGAGAGGAGAAGAGATTCACAAAAAAAAAGAAAAAGACAAAGATTCCAGAGAAGAAATCTAGAGTTGTCAAAGACCCCCAGGGGTGGTCTCCCTGGGATAGGTTTTATAAAATAGTAGTCAAAGAGAGAGTAGTTGTCCTTCTGGTGCAAGGACAAGTGGCATTCCTAACACTCCTCGTGTCTGGTAGGATGGAGCAGTTCTTGAGACCATGACACAGTAGAGCCAAAGATGGATTTCTGGAGGAGACTTAGGGAGTTGATTGATGATGCTTTAGTGAGGGAGTTCGCCACCATGTTCTCTGTAGTGATTAACAATAGATCAAATTTGCAGCCTTGAAATTCTACCCTCAGACCATTTGTTTTAATATCAATGTGGCAAGACTTGGAGTGAGAACTGAATTGCTTAATCTTGTCATTGATTTGTTGATTGTCAATATAAATAACAGGCTTGGGACTGGGCAGGCAAGAGATTTCACTTATAAGATTGGCAACCCATTTGAATTCTAAGAAACAGTCAAGCAATGCGTTGAGCTCAGATTTGGTAGACGAGTAGGTAATATTTCTCTGTCTTGAAAAGTTCCAAAAGACAGGACTGCCATAATGGAAAATAATAAAGCCAGACTGGGACTTCCCAGAAGAGGGATCATCTCCCCATGTTGCATTTCTGTAAACAGCTATAACTTTATCATTTGGGTCAAATCAAAAGACAATTTTCTTGTCTTGTTTAGTTTAGAGATACTTCCACACTTTGAAAGCTTCCCTCCAATGGGACATACCTTGCTTAGAGTTGAATCTAGCTAGACTGGAAACCGCAAAGGCTATATTGGGTCAAGTATACTGTGCGAGATGGTTAAGAAGACAGGTGACTGATTGGAAGTTGATGTTCATTTGAGTGAATCCAGCGTGATCTTCATTGGTAGCCAGCTCTAGATGTAGATTTTGGGTTAGGGGAGAACAAGTTTCCTTGAATTCAGTAAGACCTAGCTCTTCTAATCCCCAATCTATGTGCTTTGGTTGACTCAAGAAGATCTCATCCTCTTTCACCTCCATCAGCATGTCCAAGATTGTGTTAGTTGGGTGACAAGAAGAATTTTTGAATCTTGTTAAGAAGCTTGACTTGAAGATCTTACTATTTCCAACGTGAATGAGGTCATCCACATGGAAGTAGAGTACTCCCTTCAATTTAGGGTTGTAGTAGAGACAGGGATCACTACTTGATTTGAGGTAGCCTTGACACTTCATCCATTAAGTCAGCATTTTGTACCAATTTTTAGGAGATTTTTTTAGTCCGTACAGAGATTTTTTAAGTTTGAGATAGGGAGATTTTCTATGGGATCCTTTGGGGGTTTTGATGATAAGCTCTTCCTCCAAAGGTGCATGGAGAAAGGCTCCTTTCACGTCGAATTTAGTGAAGTTCATTTTTTCTTTTAGTCCGTACAAAAAAGAGACTCTTGATGAGCCAAGTTTTCTGGTGGGGGCCAACATCTCATTGTAGTCAATGCCAGGATTTGATTGAACCCTTGAACACACAATCTTGCTTTATATTTTACCGGTTCTCTGTGACATTTACCTTTCACTTTGAAGAACCAGGTGGTGCTAAGGATGTTATTAGGTTCTTCATAATAGTCTTCCCATACCTCTTGAAGCTCAATAGAGCTTAATTATTCTTCATTGGCTTTCTCCCATTTGGGCCATTTGGGACAGTTTTGGGATTCTTTGTATGACGGTGGTTCAGAGTAATGATGGAACTCATAGTGTTGTGGTTTACAATTCTCACGTTTTGGTTGTTGATATGGTTCATTTTTAGGGGTTTGGGAGCAGAGATTTGTGTAGGTTCTGGTCAGGGGGAGATTTGTGGAGCAGATTCAAGTGAATCAGAATTAGAATTGGGAGCTTCAGGAGAATTGGGATTGGATTCCAATTCCAAGTGGGTTTTTGGATTGTTCAAAAATGTAATTTTTTTTTGACAGTGGAGAAGTCTGACTTGTTGAGATTCTGTGGTTCATGTGAGAAGAGATCCATTCCGGTTGATTCTAGGAGGGGGAAGTTGTTCAGATGTTTCTTGAGAAATTTAAAGTGCTTTGTTTCAATAATAGATCCAAACAAGTTAAGAATGACATACAAGTGAAAAGAGGGATTGAACCCAACTAGTAACCCTTTGTCCCACTTTTCATCAAACTTTCTTCATTTTTGAACACAATTCTTGAGATATATCAGAGATGATCCTACAGGTTTAAGATAATTAGCTGGAAGTTTCTTATTGAACATGAGTTCCCAGGGGGAAAGGTGATTACCTTCCCAAGGTATTTGGTTGAGGATGAAGCAGAAACTCCTTGTGATTATGTGCAAGTAAGTTTTTGGTAGGCAAGAGGAAAATAATTTTGCCCAAGCTGATTCAATTATAGTGTGATTGGCTCTTTCTGCCTGGCCATTATGTTGGGAGTGGTAAGGTTTGGATTTCATCAGCTTGATGTGCTTTGATTTGGCAAAGTCTTTGAGAGTCGAGTTAGTGAAATCCATGCCTTTGTCAGAGAAAATCTTGGAGGGGTAGTATTTGAGCCTTTTAGCTTCCATCTTGAGCATATTGATTACCACTCTTGGAGTCCTGCCTTTAGAATTGAGAGGAAAGGAGGCTAAGTAGCCGGAGTAATTGTCTACTAGAGTAAGGAGGTATATGTGACCGTTCTTTGACTTGTGGAGATTGGTCCAACAAGGTCGAGGTGAATTTGTTTGAGAGGTTTACTTGAGGGAGTAGACACAGCTGAGAACGGAGATATAACAGTCTTGCTCTTTGCGCAACTTTTGCATTGAAAATTTTTCCATTTTTCCTTAGTGAAAAGGCCTTTGAGAATGGGCATGAGAGCAGAAATCACAGTGTGACCCCACATCTTGTGGATGTCTTCTAGAGATAGACCTTGATGCAATGCTGGATTTGGGTAGTGGTTGATATGATTGACTGAAGTTCCTTTCCCTACTATCATAGGCTTCTCTACAACAAACTGTTAATAATACTCAGAATAAGTTCCTTCCTTCTACCTCAAAACTCCACGCGGCGCGCGCAATTCTTGAGAACGGGGAACAAATCTCCTCCCCCGGGGGGAGAGGCTCTTGACCCCCTCTCTTCCTTGTTGTGAGGAGAGTTTCTCCCTTGGGACCTTTTGTTTCTAATTCAATTCCGTATTTGATTCTTCAGTTATTTCTTAACTCCGTTTCCTATTCTCTAGTCTGCTTTCATTCATTCTCATCTTCCTTATGTTTCTATACACTCTGTCTCACCAACTTGAACTCGACTCATCCTTCACCCTCCAACCACCAAACTTGTCTCGACTCTAACTCTCAACCTCCTCAAGACTTCAATCTAGCCTCTCTCCATCACAATTGTTGCCTGGTAAGAGCCTCCTCCTCAAGATCATACAAGTCCGACAAGATCTGATCTCCTCAGAACCCTGGCTGTAGTTCTCTGTCTGCATCGCTGCATCCCATCTGTTCTCCATTTGCTCTTCCATCCTTATCTGTCCTGGTGGTAGTCAGACCATTGGTATTCTTTTCTCATTCTCCTCTTTCTTCTCTATTGTCTTGTCTCAAGCTTGTTCCTCATGTCTCTGATGTTTTAACTCTCAGGCTGCTGGTTTCTAGTCATAAGGAATTCAATTCTCAACTTAACACAAACAGATTGTCTCTGATAGAGCCTCTGTGTATAGTCTGACCCATCCTTGTGACAAAGAATTGATCTCAGCTTTGAGTAAGATTGAATCCTTTGTTTGCTAATTATTCCAGGCTGATGAGATTCACAACTATATCCGGGATATAGGGGCAGTTGTCCAAAGTAATGATTGAATCCTTCCATTCTAGTTTCACAGTCCCTGGCCTGCGTATCTTTAGGTTGGCTTCAAGCTTGCAAGTTTTCACCTCTTCCAATTCATCTTGCATTAGTAGTGAGGAAAAGTATCTCTCTTCATTAAAGATATGGATATTGGCACCAGAATCCAGGAGTAAGTTTGGACTACTTTCAGCATTTATCCAGAGAGTTAGAAGGGCATGATAATTGACGGTGGGTTGTTTGTTGATTTTACGCTTCCACTCATTTTTTTGTTTGACCCACCAACTAGGAGCAATCTGAGGGTGGAGGTGGAAGCAAGATGATTTGGAGTGAGGTGCGTTTGGATTGTGGTATCCTTCTCTGCAGCGCATTTTGGTTCTTTTTTTCTCTTTCTTGGATTTATTTTTTGTTGTTCCTAGGTTGAGATTGGAGTTAGACTTGGTAGTTTTTGACTGGGCCTCACGCTCATTAATGTATTGAATTAGATGGTTGAAGACCACATCCACATTTGGATGCTTTTCCACGTGCATGATCTGCTGTTTTAGATTATTGAGAATTGGGGGGAATTTAAAGAGGACCAGGTAAGCAAGGATATTGTTGGGCAATCCAATGCCAAAATTTGTAATTTGGGTTAGGGCTTTTTTTGTATTGATCACAAATCCTTCAATAGATTTTTTTTTGAAGCTGAAGTGGAGAAAGGAATTGAATACTTGTTCTTCATTGGGGGTCTCCAATGAAGCAAAGATTTGAGTGATTTCCACCCATAGAAGTTTGGATGAATTTATGTTGGTGGAATTGAAGACATTGGAGTGTGTTGTGTAATCCAATTTGGAAAGGATAAATGCCCTGATTTCCCTATTCTGTTTTATGGAGAGTTGTCCCAAATTTCTCATGATAGTGTCTTTTATATCCTTGAGATTGAACAGAATCAGCATTTTGTCTCTCCAGATTGAGAAGTTTTATTTTTTGAGAGGTGGAATTGCATCAACCGCGGCCATCAATGCAACTTGATGGAAGTAGTCCGTAGCTCCTACTGGTTCATTCATCTTGATGGTGAGTTGGGATGTCCGGTTTCAGCTTTTAAAAAAATTTCATAGATTATATTTGAGAACTAAGAACCAGCAGATTAGATTTTACAGTCAGAATCAAAATAGAAAGGAAATCAAATGAGAGAGGAGAGAGACAACTAACAGGTAATCTGGACATAGGAGGTTGAGCAGTCAGGAAGAGATAGATTTGAGGCAAGGGAGAGATACGGGCTGGTTTGACAGAAACATGAGTTGATGGTTGATCATAGAGTTGAGATGCAAATCATCTTACCAGGCAAGGGATGATGACAAGCACTGGTTTGTAATTGGTTGAGGTTTTGGATGGTTGAGTGACAAGCAGAAAGCTTGATAGACGGATAGATTTTGGAAGAAAAGGAAAAGAGATTGGGAAAAGACAAGGAAAAAAGATATAGAAGACAAGGAAAAATGAAAAGAAATAGGAGGTTTAATTGATCACAGAAATAAGAGCTAGAGTCGAGACAAGATGGCAGACAGCAAGAAACAAGAACAGCCAAACTGAGATGAAGCACAAGAACTGAAACAAACAGGAAGCGTATACCGTAGGAAGCCAGAAATGGCTGAGGATGTTGAGCAGGCCAGTTGGTTGAGATTGAGACAATGGTTTGCTTGGAAAGAATAAGTTTGTGGTTGGATTAGGCCAGCTGTGTGTTCAGTGAAGGTGTGTCTTAGTTGAGTTTGTTGAGCAGTCAGTGAGGTAAGAATCTGACCAGGCATTCACAGCATTGATTTGGAGTCAAGTTAGAGGTAAGTTGAGGTTGAGTCGGTGTGATAGGATGGGACAGAAAGAAGAGGAGACGGAAGAAAATAAGACAATGGAAGAGAAATGAGGCTGATGATTATTACTTTGAATGATGATTGATATTTTAAACCAGCAAGAACTATGACAGAATTGAAAACAATCTTAAAGACATCAGATGACTTGAAAATAAATGAGAATCCCAGAAAACAATGAATTGAGTTAATCAAACCAACACTTGTGAAGACCTTACCCGGATTACAAATAAAACAGGATAACGGCTGAGACGGAAATGATTATGATACAAAGAAGGAATTGGGATGGAATATGATGATGCTGGACACGAAGAGTGATTCTGAGTTAACCTGAGATCCATTGTCTAATATAAGGGATTGATCTTACCAGTTAACAGAAGTTCAGATTGAATGCTTGAGGTCTATGTTGAGGAGAGCAATAATTGAGTCGACTGATGATTTTGAGTTGATGAGATTGAGCCTAGAGGTTGTGCGTGAAGGATGTGTGTGTGCGTGATGACAGAAGATTGAAGGAATTATAAAATTAAAGAAAAAAAATCCCAAATCTAGAAAACCAAAATGAGAAAATGGAAAAGAAAATGTGAAAAGGAAAAGTGAAGAATGAAAATCAGAATCAGATGAGTTAACAGAAGGAGATGTTGCAACCTGGATTTGAATTAGAGTTTCCTCATTGGAGTGAGACCAACCGCCGACAGAGATTACCCGCGGACATGTGACATCACCCTTGGACAACTGTCAGAAAGGATCTTAAACCTCCCTTAACTGGAGATCAGTCCCGCTATTGCTTAAAGATGAGATCAAAAAGTTTCTCCAATTGGGTTTGATTGGTGGCTTTTGTTAATGGGTCCGCTAGCATCTTGTCAGTGTCTATCAGATGAACCGTCAACGTTCCTTCTTGAATTCCTTCTCAAAGCCCTTTTGTTTTGAGATCCAGGTGTTGAGTATTGGCATTTGATCCAAACTTTTTGAGTTTGTCGTCAAGTCCTTTATTGTCAATGAAGTGTTTTGATGGAGGAATATCTGACTGAAAAACTTCACTTAGTAAATGGCGAAGCCATTTGCTCTCTAGATAGGCGTCGAGTAAGGAGTTGAGTTTGGCTTCTGTAGACGAGTACGTGATGTTGCGCTGTTTGCAGCTGTTCCATGAGATAAGAGCACCAAAAGCAAAACAAATGTACCCTGATTGGGATTTAAAACTGGTTGGATCTTTGCCCCACGTGGCATTGCTGAAATATTCGATGGGTCCTTTAGTTTTGTTGTACATGAGGGTCAATTTCCAGTCCTTTGTGTGGTTGAGATACTGCCACGTCTTCTTGAGTTCCTTCCAGTGATTTAGGCACGGCTTGTTCTGAAATCTAGCAAGGCTGGAGACTGAATAACAGATGTCTGGACGGGTTTGACTGGCAATGTAATTGAGAAGCCTGATGGCCGATTTATAGTTAATGTTGAGATTCTTGAATTCTTCAAAATCTTCATTGGAAGCTTTGCATAGTTGCAGGTTCGCGGTCAGTGGAGTACTAGAGGCTTTTGACTTTAACAAGACAAGCTCTTCTAATCTATGTTTGATGTTCTTGGGTTGGCTCAATAAGATACAGTTTGGAGTTCTCTGGAACTTCATTCCCAGAATAGTATCTGGTTTGTGGACTCGAGAGTCTTTGAATCAAGCGTTGAACTTGTCATCGAAGTTGTACCGTCTCCCACAAGAATCAAATCATTGACGTGAAAAAAAAGGAAGGACTTGTTATAGTTATGTATATATAAGCAGGGGTTCTGTCTGATTTGTTGAACCCTACCGCTTTGATCCACCCAGTGAACGTCTCATACCAATTTTTTGGTGATTGTTTAAGTTCATACAGGCTTTTCTTAAGCCGTAAGTATTGGCACTTACGTTGAAATCCTTGTGGGGTTTTGATGATGACTTCCTTGTTGATGGGTGCATGCAGGAAGGCGGCCTTTACGTTGTACTGTCGGATTATGAGCTTGTTCTTCAGGGCGCACAGTAGAATCGCCCTCAATGACGCTATTTTTCCAGTGGGGGCAAAGGCTTCATCAAAATCTAGCCTGTGTACTTGATTAAATCCTTTAAAAGCTTTGTAAATAATTGTTTCATCGTGAGAGTTGTCTTTGATCTTGAAGATCCAGGTAGTATCTAGTGGATTCAAGGGATTATCTCCTTCATAGTCTTCCCAAACCTCGAGGAGCTCGCACTGATCCATTTCCTTTTTGATTGCTCCCCCCCATTTGTGATTATCCGCACACCTTCTGGCTTGATCGAAATTCTTCGGTTTGAAGTAATGATGAAATCCATACCTTTGAGGAGGTTTTAATGAGGATCTTTCACAAAGATTTCTTCTGATTGGAACGTCAGCTGTATCAGTTGATCTCCTGATCAATGTTTTGACTTGATTGATTGATTTGTTCCCTTGAGGGGGACTCAAAGATGATTGGTCCCCAGGGCAGGAGTTGGATTCTGATGTAGGTTCTGACATACCTACCTCTTAATCGGATGAGTCGATTTCAGCCGTAGGATCGCGGTAGTTCATCCCATTGGAGATTGTGGTCTTGTTGGGTTTGACCGTGTCCCTCAATTCACTTACGTTGAAGTCTAGGTCCATGGTTGACTTAATTCCCAACTGTTCCACGGAGTCCTTCAGGAATCGAACATGCTTGGATTGCACAATCTCTCCACTAGACATGAGGATCCAGTAAGACAGGAGTTCCAGATTATATCCAATGAGTTTGCCTTCCAGTCCCTTTGGATTGAATTTCGCTCCCTTTGGTCTTCTTTGATTCAACACAATCGCTGTAACGCCAATTGGCTGAAGGAAGTTTGGAGGTTTGTTTGTTGTTCTTGATGAGTTCCCATGGAGACTGATTCACTCCATCCTTAGGTAGTTGATTGAGTCCAGTGCAGCATGCCTTCAAGACTTCTGACCAGTATTTTTGAGGAAGATTTGCTGAGCTTAATGATGATCTCACGCTCTTGATGATTGTTTGATTGGCCCTTTCAGCCCTACCGTTGTGTTTGGGGTGATAAGGTTCAGTTACCAGGTGAGTAATAAACTTCTCCTTGAGATACTTTACTAACATAGCATTAACAAATTCCGCACCCCCATCCGAGCACACAGTTGAAGGATAATAGCCGCTGACATTTTTTTGTTTTTCTATCACTTCCATCATCACTGAGGCAACATCATCCTTTCGGGTCAGCGGTATCGCTGCAATGTAGCCGGAGTAGTTATCAACTATTGTTAGAATATATTTTTTGTGACGAGACAATTCTGGTGTAATTGGGCCAATGACGTTGAGATGAATTTGTTCAAACGGTTTAGTTGCAGAGGAGGAAGTTGATTTGAATGGGACTTGGTGATTTTGCAGAGGAGACAATCTTTGCATTTGAATTTCCCTTTCTCTTTGTTACTGAATTGAAAGCCCTTTATTTTTGATAATCAACTGAGTGATGCATGACTGTAGGACAGGTGAAGACCTCTTAACGATCTGGACTCATCTTGCTGTACAACATAACACTCTTCATTACCAATCTTACGCGGTTTATTCAGAACAAAAAGGTTATTGATAATAGATCCTCAACAGACGGTTATGTTGTCCTTTCGTAATTCGAAATGGCCGGATTTAGCGCTCAATACACATCCTTGATCGATGAGTTTTCCCGTACTGATCAGATTAACAAGGATGTCAGGGAAATACAAGCAATCGGTCAAGGTGATCGTTTGAGTTTTCCACTCCAGTTTAACTGTTCCTATTCCCCGTATTGGTAGGTCGGCTCCAGCTTTACCCGTGGTTATATGATTGCCAGTGAATGAGTCGAGGGAAGTGAAGAATTGTTCCTCGTTGAAGATGTGAGCCAAAGCTCCACTATCAATCAGGATTTTCTTTTCAGAGCTGATTTTAGAATCTATCCATCTTGTTACAAAGGCATGAAAATGTGCTGTGTCTTGGGTTTTCCGTTGCTTATCTTTCCACTTGCTTTGTTGATCCTTCCACCAATTGGGTGCCTTTTCCGGGTGTAGGTGGAAACATTCTGATTTGGAGTGATTCTTATCTTGCCTTGGATTATGGTACCCTTTAATACATTGACTCGACAGTAGATTTTTGGTTTTCATTCTCATGGAGGTGAGTGTGGTTTCTGAAGTGTTTTGAGGCATTCCTTTCTTGACTCTTTCTGCTTTTATCTCATTATGATATTGTACTAGGTGATTACACACAAATTCCACTGATATCTGTTTGTCGGTGTGCATGAGTTGACGTTTGAGTTCCTGGAGGTTTGCAGGGAATTTGAACATAATGAGATAAGCTAGGATGTTGTCCGGTAGTTCTATGCTGATTTCAATCATCTTCTTAATGGAAATTTTGATATTTGTAACGAAGTTCAAGAGTTCATCTTCCCTGAAGGTTAAGTGGAGGAAATCATTGAATATTCTGACTTGATTGGAAGCTTGCAATGATGAAAAACATTCTTTGATAGCCTTCCAAATGTCTTTGGCGGAGCTAACATTGACAGCATTTATTACATTGTTGTGATTGAGATGAGAAGAAGTTCAATTTCATTGTTGTCTTGAGACTCTAGATTTTGATTGTTTGGATCAAGAACGTCCAGGACTCCTCTGAGTTTAAGAAGTGCCTTCATCTTATCTTTCCAAATCCCATAATTCTCTTTGGTTAGAAGTGGTGTCGTCTCTAGTGCCGTCTTGAGCATTGCCTGTCGGAAAGAGTCCAACAAGAATCCCGAAGTTGACATGGTCCTGGATCTTGCTGGCCTGGGTGAGTGATTTGGCTTTTAACCGTATTATTTTGAATGATGATTGATAATTTAAACCAGAAAGAACTATTACAGAATTGAAAACAATATTAAAGACATAATGTGACTTGAAAATAAATGAGAATCCCAGAAAAAAATGAATTGAATCAATCAAACCAACACTTGTGAAGACCTTACCCGGATTAAAAATAAAACAGGATAATGGCTGAGAAGGACATGATTATGATACAAAGAAGGAATTGGGATGGAATATGATGATGCTGGACATGAAGAGTGATTCTGAGTTAAACTGAGATCCATTGTCTAATACAAGGGATTGATCTTACCAGTTAACAGAAGTTCAGATTGAATGCTCAAGGTCTATGTTGAGGAGAGAAATAATCGAGTCAACTGATGATTTTGAGTTGATGAGATTGAGCCTTGAGGTTGTGCGTGAAGGTTGTGTGTGTGCCTGATGACAGAAGATTGAAGGAATTATAAAATGAAAGAAAAACAATCCCGCATCCAGAAAACCAAAATGAGAAAATGAAAAAGAAAATGTGAAAAGAAAAAGTGAAGAATGAAAATCAGAATCAGATGAGTTGACGGAAGGAGATGTCGCGACCTGGATTTGAATTAGATTGTCCTCATTGGAGTGAGACCACCCGCAGACAGAGATTACCCGCGGACATGTGACATCACCCATGGACAACTGTCAGACAGGATCTTACAAAGATGAAGAAGTACAAGGAAGAAGTACAAAAGTTGTTATGTTCTCAGGGCCAGCAGAGAGTTTTGACCGCTCCCCTGCTCCCCCTCCCTGAGTCTCTGGTGTGTGAGTGGTATGAATAGCCGGGAGTGCCTACCGGGAAGACCGGGGGAGAGAAGAGAAAGCCGTGCGCACCTGATGGGATTGAGGCTGAGAATATCAACATGCCCCGTGCCTGGAGAGATGAAGACCAAAGATGAGGGGGAAGGCGCTGGATGGTGGCAAGAGAGCCGTAGAATAAAACATGAAGCACAAAGAAAGAAGGAAGGAAAGGAACAGAAGAGATGACAACAAGAAAAGGAAATGAGCTACGGTTCCTTGAGGGAGGAGAAAGAAGACTGAAGGAGCTGTAGGCTGGAAAGACCTGCGCATTTGGTGAGAGCATCTGCTGGCATAGCCTCTGACTTGATGAGTTGGACCCTGATG
Source organism: Puccinia polysora (assembly GCA_025617555.3). Taxonomy (NCBI): domain Eukaryota; kingdom Fungi; phylum Basidiomycota; class Pucciniomycetes; order Pucciniales; family Pucciniaceae; genus Puccinia; species Puccinia polysora. The sequence continues at coordinate 8,077,583 of CM062616.1, read as the reverse complement.
TTTCCCAACTTCAATTGTTCTCTCATTCCCTTGTTTTTCAGATTAAGGTGTCTTGTTCTTGAGTTGGACCCAAATTTTTCAAGCTTGTCCCGCAGTCCGCTGTTTTCAGTGTGAATAGTAATTGTGGATAGCTTGGAAGAAAAGATTTCACAAGTCAGAGCCCTAATCTAGGTGGCCTCATGAAATGCGTCAACAAACGCATTGAGCTCAGCGTCTATGGAGCTGAAGGTGATGTTTTTCTGTTTTCTGCTATTCCATGACACCACGCATCCATAGACGGTGCAGAGGTAGCCAGTTTGAGATTTTCTGGTGGTGGGATCATCCTCCCAGGACGGTTTGGAGTATGCTGCACTCAGAGAGGCCGGATTGTCCACTCTCAAAATGAGCTTGATGTGCAAAGTTCCTTTGAGGTAATTCCAGGTCTTCTTTATCTCATTCCAGTGAGGCAGGCCGGGGTTGGCATTGAATCTTGACAGGCTGGACACTGCAAAGCTTACATCCGGCCGGGAGTAACAGGGGATGTGGTTGAGGGGACCAATGGCCAATCATTAATTGACGTTCAGAGCCCAGAACTGTTTGAATTATTTTTCCGTGGCGGGTTTGAGTTGCAGTTTTTGCATCAGGGGAGACTTGCTTGTCCTTGCCTCTTCAAGGCCGAGTTCTTTGAGTCCATACGCAATGTGATTTAGCTGGCTCAGGAAAATTTCCTGATCTTTGACCTCTATTTTCATGCCCAGTATTGTGTCTGGGTTCTTGGCAGTTGAACCTGCAAAGCAAGTTGAGAACTTTCTTTTGAAACCATTGCCATCCCCAACTAATATTAAGTTGTCCACGTGAAAGAAGAGTTGGGAAATCCTGTCATCAGATAGGTAGAGACATGGATTGCACAACAATTCTTTGAATCCCACGTCCTTGAACCAAGCTGTGAGGGTCTTGTACCAATTTTTTGGTGCTTGCTTGAGGCTGTAGAGATACTTTTGGAGCTTGAGGAATCAAGAGTTCCTTTTGGATCCCTTGGTGGTTTGAATTATGACTTCCTCATTGATAGGCAAGTGTAGGAACGCACTCTTGATGTTTAATTGTTGGATTTTCTTCTTAGATCTGAGGGCAAAAAGCAAAAATAAGCGTAACAAGGAGGGCTTCCCCATCAGTCCAGAGGTTTCTGTGTAGTCAAGTCCTTTGATTTGATTGAGGCCTTGCACACACAGTTGAGCCTTGTATCTCACCGGTTTGCCATGGCAGTTCTGTTTGATTTTGTAGATCCAGGTTGTCTTGAGTGCATTCTTGGGCTCCGGACCATTGTATTCTTCCCACAAAAGTAAATCTTTGATTGATCCAAGTTCCTTTTCCATTTCCTCAGTCCACTCAAGATGTTCCTTGCATCTTTGGGCGTCTTTGTACAATTTTGGCTCATAGTGGTGGTAGAATCCGTACCTTTGTGGAGGAGCGGTGCAAGAGCCCTCTCTTAGAGTTTGTCCTGAGGGTGCTGAAGGTTGTTGTACAGGTATCAAGTTTGACTGAGCTGCTTGTTTTGAAAATAAGGAAGTGTTGGATGACTGGTTCCCCAATTCCAATTCAGATTTTTTTTCATCTGCAGAGCTGGCTGAATCATTGTCCTGGTCGCAATATCCCGTCCACGGAGCTGAAGGAGGTGGTGGAGCTTCCGGACCCTGTTCCTGAGGTTGAGATGAGTTGGATTCATTTAGCCAGGGATCTTCCTCAATGTTCAGTCCAGCTCCAGGTGTATTTTGCCGGGGCATGTGAAGGAACTTGACATGCTTTGAAGAGACAATACAACCATGTTTTTTCAGAACCAAATATGATAGGAGAAGTGGGTTGAAGCCTACTAAAGTGCCCTCTTTTCCCTTAGAGTCAAACTTTGCCCCTTTTGGCCTCTTGTTGATTATGAAGATGCACGGGTTTCCAATTGGTTTGAGATAATCACAGGGTAGTACCTTGCCTACATTTTTGTCCAAGGAGTTGATTCATTGTCTTTTGCCGGGATGTTGTTGAGCATAAGGCAGAATCCCTTGACAACTTTGTGCCAAACCATGGAGGGTAGGCAAATATCCTTGAGTGTGGCTCTTGTAGACTCTGCTATGGTCTGGTTGGCTTGTTTGGCTTGGCCATTGTGTTTGGGATGGTGAGGCTCTGAGATGATGTGAGTGATGTGTTTTTCTTCAAAGAAGGACATCAACCTTGCGTTTACAAATTTGGTCCCGCCATCTTAACAGACCTTTTAGGGATACACACTGCGTTGTTGGTGTTCTTTCTTGAGCAGGCTGATGATGATGTTGGCCGTCTCTTCTTTTGAGTTCATTGGGAAAAAGGCCAGGTATCCACTGGCGTTGTCCACAAGAGTCAGGATGAAACGGTGGCCAGACTTGGAGGGTGGCCGTATTTTACCCATGAGATCCAGGTGGATTTTTTCAAAGACCCTGGAGGATCCGGTCAAAGTGCGATTGAATGATGCTTTTGTGATCTTGCTCTTGACACACTCGATGCATCAAAACTTGCGTTTTACTTTGCTTGGAATGTGATGAATGAGTGGACCTAGCCTGGTTAGGGAAGTGTGACCAAATTTTTTGTGGATCTCAAGCAGAGAGTCCTCCAGGGTTGTGGAAAGAGTAGAAACATGAGATTTGGGAAATGTGGAGGGGCTATGAAAAGGCGTGGGCAGACTTTAGAGGTTGTCCTTGATTTTTCCATTCAGGACCAGCCTTCCTCCGTGGGAAACCGTGAATTGATTGCTGTAGGAATTGATTGTGCAGCCCTTGCTGTTCAAGGCCCCAGCGCTGATGAGATTGATTGGCACGTCTGGGAAATAGAATGCGTTGGTGAGTTTCAGGGTGAGGTCCCTCCAGTGGACAGTGGCGGTCCCTTTTCCTTTGATGGGGAGACTGGATCCTTCTTTGCCTGTATTGATTGGACAGCCGTCGTAAGGTTTCATTTTGCTGAAGAAGCGGCTGTTGTTGAGCATGTGAACAGAAGCACCGCTGTCCAGAAAGAATATTTGGTTGGGGTCTCCGTGTTCAACCCACAGGTTGAGGAGTTCCAAGTAGTGGGCAGAGGGGGGTTCCGCTTTCTCTCTTTGGGCGTTCTTCTTTGCTTTCCATTTTGCCTGATTGTCTCTCCACCACTCAGGAGCTAGGTCAGGATGAAGGTGCCAGCAGTTGTTGGCTGAGTAATTCTTGTCTTGTCGGGGATAGCCTGAGTGATTTTTGTCTTGTCAGGGATAATGGTATCCTTCAATACAGCGTCTTGGATCTGACCGCTTGTTGGCTTGCCGGTGAGATGAGTTCTTTCCCCCAAAGAGTTCAACATTGCCCTTTGACTTCAAATTTGAGATGGAAAATTGAGCCATGGATTTTTTGTTTAGCTGCGTAAGATGGTTCAGCAAGTATTCCACAGAGATTTCCTTGTTGGAGTGCATGATCTTTCTCTTGAAGTTGTCCATGGAGGTGGGAAATTTGAAGAGAATAAGGTAAGCCACAGTGTAGTTGGGGAGATTGATTCCGACCTCAGCCATCTTTTTTAGACTAACTTTGACTTGGTTGATGATATTGAAGATTTCATTGGGATTAAATGAAAGGTACAGAAAGGTGTTGAAGAACCAAGCACAATTTGAAGCTTGAGACAAGGCAAATTTTTGAATAATTGCCTTCCACAGCAGTTTAGCTGGTTTCCTGTTTTTGGCCATGAAAATATTCTCATGGGCGGTGGAATCAAGCTTTGAGATGACGAGAAGCTTCAGTTTGTCATTAACAGGGGCGTCTAAGACTGAGTTCTTGTTGTTGATAATGTGGGCGCATCCGCTAACATCCAGAATGGCCTCCATCTTGTCTCTCCAGATCCCATAATTTTTGTCTCCCAGGAGCGGAATTGTTTTGAGAGCAGTTTTGAGAATGGTTTGAAAAAAGAAGTCCATTGTGCCCGCTTAGGTACATTCCTCTCCTAGTCTTTGAGTCCGTGATTGGTGAAGTTTGATTAGAGTTCCTTTTTGCTTTTAAATGTGAAGAGAAATAGGAGGTTTGATTGATCACAGAAGTAAGAGCTAGAGTCAAGAAAATATAGAAGAAAGTAAGAAAAAAGAACAGACAAACTGAGATGAAGCACAAGAACTGAAACAAACAGGAAGCGTAGACTGTAGGAAACCAGACATGGCTGAGGATGTTGAGCAGGCCAGTTGGTTGAGATTAAGACAATGGTTTTCTTTGAGAGAATTAGTTTGTGGTCAGATTGGGCCAGCTGTGTGTTGATTGAAGGTGTGTCTTAGTTGAGTTTGTTGAGCAGTCAGTGAGGTATGAATCTCACCAGGCATTCACAGCGTCGAGTTTGAGTCAAGTCGGAGGTAAGTTGAGGTTGAGTCGTAGTGATAGGATGAGACAGAAAGAAGAGGAGATGGAAGAAAATAAGACAATGGAAGAGAAATGAGGCTGAAGATGAAGAAGTATGATGAAGAAGTACAAAAGGTGTTATGTTCGGATTGCCAGCAGAGAGTTTCAACCGCTCCCCTGCTCCCCCTCCCTGAGTCTCTGGTGTGTGAGTGGTATCAATAGCCAGGAGGGCCTACCCAGAAAACCGGGGGAGATAAGAGCAACCCGTGCGCACCTGACGGGATTGAGGCTGAGAATCTCAACAAAAAAGAATGAGGAGATCAAGAGGAAAAGAGAGTCACAAAAGAAAATAAAAAGACAAAGAGTCCAGAGAAGAAATCTAGAGTTGTCAAATACCCCGGGGGGTGGTCTCCCAGGGATAGGTTTCAGATGATAGTAGTCATAGAGAGAGTAGTCGTCCTTCTGGTGCAAGGAAGAGTGGCATTCCTAACAAATATCAATATTCTTGCAACAGATGCACCAATTATGGGGATCAACCCATGTGAATTAGATATTGATTTCTTCAATCAATTAAGAGAGAACTATTCCCCTGACCTCAAGCTCTTGATTAACATCATAGAATTTGAATGCCCTGAAAAAGCCCTTGTGAATAGTCTCTACTAAAGCCATGAAAAAAAGGAATGTTTACCGTCGTCCTTCTGGTGCAAGGAAGAGTGGCATTCCTAACAAATATCAATATTCTTGCAACAGATGCACCAATTATGGGGATCAACCCATGTGAATTAGATATTGATTTCTTCAATCAATTAAGAGAGAACTATTCCCCTGACCTCAAGCTCTTGATTAACATCATAGAATTTGAATGCCCTGAAAAAGCCCTTGTGAATAGTCTCTACTAAAGCCATGAAAAAAAGGAATGTTTACCTTTTGGGATGGTCTCCTATACTATGGAAACCAACATTCCAGTGGGTTGAAATTGAGAAAAAAAGAACATATACAACATCAGGAATGCCATGAAAACTGTTCATCAGGAAATTTATCCACTGAAAGGACCTTGGAAACGGTGAAGAAAACTGCTTGGTTGATAGATTGGAGAGAGACTACTATTACGTATGTGGCTAGCTGCAAGACTTTTCAAAAATCTAATCAAACTACTGGAAAATGTTTTGGACTTCTGAAAAAGATCTCAGAAAACAAGACTAGGTGGGAAATCCATGATATTTATTTTATCACAGGCCTCCCCCCTGGAGGAAAAAACTCCTAGAATTCTGTCCTGGTTATAGTAGACAGATAATCTAAGAAGGCAAATTTTTTACCTAACCACAAATATGATAATTCCAAGGATTTGGCTTTATTATTTTGGAATAGGATTATATCTGATGTAGGTATACCTTGAATTTTAATCAGTGACAGAGACACCAAACTCTCTTCTAAATATTTGAGGAATCTAAATGATATACTTGGTACTACTTTAGCCTTTTCTACATCATATCATCCCTAGACTGATGGATTATCTGAAAGGATGATACACACTGTGGAAGATATCTTAAGGATATTTTGTAACTTTGGTCTGGCATACAAGAACACAGATGGATATTTCCATGACTGGGTAAGTTTAAGGCCAGCCCTTGGGGTTGCTTATAATAGCAGTAAACGCTCTACCACCAAAGAAGCCCCTTACGTATTAGAAAGAGGATGGATTCTGAAAGTCCCAAGGAATACCCTGAACAAAACCTTAGCACCATCCACCCCAGATCTCTTGAATCAAAGGAAATGATAGATCTAGCAAATCATAATTCACAAACATGTGTAGATCATAATTCACAAAAATGTGTAGTAGAAGAAGCAGCAAATAAAAAAAAGAAAGATTTGATAGATCACACAGAGAAACTGACTTAAACATAGGAGATCAGATATTGCTCTTTACTTCCAACGTCAAAAACTTAGCAGGGAAAATAAAGTTGAAACCAGCTTTTGTGGGTACATTTCTCATCAATGAAATGCATGGAAAGAATGCTGTGGAAGTAGTCTTGAGTGAAGAATTATCAATAAATAACCCAGTATTCCCTGTTAGCTTAGTGAAGAAAGTTCAACAAAGATAAGTCAGCAACCTCCCTCCAGTAATTATCCCAATAGAACCTGACCCTGTCAAAGAAAAAGGGAAAGTAAGCATGATATTGAGAGACAAGAAGGAGAGAGTGCAAGGTAAAGATTTTAGGCTATATTTGGTCAGATATTAAAGATAATCTGCAGACCAAGATGAATGGCCACCGGAAAGCAACATATCTGATGGACCAATACATCTTAGAAGCTACAGAGCCAGTAAAAGAAACTGATATACATATGGAATTTTTTTTTGTCCAAAACTCCAGATGTTTTTCAGATATGGCCATAACTTGGGGTGGAAATATCAGCTTGCTAATATTGCAGGGAAAGCTTCAAAAGAAAAAATATAACATTAAGTTATAAATAAAATAGAATAAATAAATAAATAAAATATTAAAGGAGAAATAATTTTAACATTATTGTTTCAAATTCTGATTCTACATAAAATTTAAGGTTGGGTCACTCACTGACACCTACCTCAAATTCCCACCACTTAAATTTTTAAATCATCTATGAAAAGTTATAAAGAGGGGGGGCAATGGGATTTTTACCATTTTGATATTTCACATGAAACACAAAATATAGGTTTCAAAGAAAATTTTGTGTCAGAATCCATTAATTATGTTATTTAGAGAAGTTAGAACCCAAAATTTGATGTTTCAAAATTCCTGCACGCAGCTGAACCAACCAATAAATTGGCGCGTGGCTGAGCTGCAGAACTTCCACCCTTTCCGCTTACCCTGAAAAATCAGATATGCAGCCCCGGGCATCTGACAGGAACGCAGCTGCAGGACCATGGGCTGACCATCTCACAGACAACATGAGAAGCTAGGGTACAGTGTAAGAGTACTACTACTAATGCAGGAATATACCGCGTATTTAATGAATGTCCCTGTGGATGGTAGATAGGCTAAAACTAAATGAAATTATTTAAAAACACTTGAATAAAAATTTGACATATTTTTATGAAATGTAATAAGGAAACACCACAATTTTGAAAATAAGATATCTTAAAATTAAGAAATATATAAAATTACTTTAAAAATTCATTTATGAGAGCTTCAAAATATCATTTTTTTATGGCACACTGAAAAAACTGAATATGAAAGAATATTAAATATATTTCCATGGCATGTATTTTTAATGAATTATTTCAAGTAAATTAACAAAATGCAGCAAATAACAAGGAAATCATTATTATGATTTAGCTACCATTACTCACTGCATAATGAGAACTTTTATTACATCAGATTATCTGTAGGAATGTTTATTTAAAGGAAATATCAACAGTGTGGTAATATTCACTAAGGATAATTAACTAAATAAGGTATTATCCACATTTCAATCCTTCAACCAAAAAGAAGAATAACTCCCACACCCCGTGGAATTTGATTTTACCGTTGTAAAGCACCAAGAACAAATGACAGGCTACTACTGGTACCTTTCTGGCGTTAGAACATGTCCATTTGAGGCCCAATAACCCCCTGAAGGACAGAATTGGGATCCAAAAAGATACAAATATAGAGCCCCTTTGCAAGTTATTTTTACCCAAGACCCAGTTATGTTTACATCCAGACAACATTCCAAGCTAATCAAATACTCATAAGAGATAAGTAAGTGATTTATGGCTTTAGTCAGATCTATATTTACCATCCCAAAAACCCTTTTTATCAATTTAAACTTCTGAAAAACCTTTTAACCCCAATAAAAGGTTTAAACCATCATTACACGTCCCAAACAGGTACCCAAAGGATCCAATAACATACCAGTGAGTTTTATTATCCTTTTTTGTTGTGGAAGCTTGGTTAAAAAGCCCTCCCACTCTATCATATATTTATATATGTATATTATCTTTGGGCAATAACTCCTTTAAGAATATAAATTAAAGGTTCCAAAGTAACCAGGTCTATGTGTTTTCAAAGCAAATTTCCTGAAGATGGGTGTAAATGATCCCCAATATTATTGTGGCCTCTCTTTTAATTTATTCAATAAAACAAGTTCAACATGTGTTAAGATGATCAAATCACCAGCTTAATACAAGTTAAGATTGTGATGGGATCAGCCCAACCCAACTTCAACTTTCTTACCATTGAAATCTCATTCAAAACACTCATCATAATGATGCTAACTCAAAAGACTAAAAATAATTATTTTCAAACTGTGAGAACCCTCAAATTAATAGAATTATAATATTTGAATGTTAAAACCAACCCAAATGAGGAAATTAATCTACAAGTTAGAATACAAATCAATTTGATCTTTGCAACCCAAAAATCTGCTTTTTTAACAATCATGGAACATGGTTTGGAAACTATGAGCAGGATTGGAATCACATCTCCCTTAAGTAAAATCTGGACCCAATGGAAAGCTGCTTTTTTAACAATCATGGAACATGGTTTGGAAACTATGAGCAGGATTGGAATCACATCTCCCTTAAGTAAAATCTGGACCCAATGGTTATTGTTAACAAAGAAAATGAATGTAGGATCTGATTGTTCTTTTACACCCATTTTTATAGGAGTAAAAGTACAGCATGATTGCAAGGAAATCAAAAATATTGGTCTTCCATAATTATCCCCTATTATTTGAACCATCTCAAGCTTTGAACACCATTTTGAAGAGGGAATCTTTTCATTTATGTGGTTGACATCAAGCCTTTGTCCTATATTTTCAACATCTTTCATGCTGCCAAGGATCTTAGAATAGCACCCCTTATTATTCCTCAATTTTTCATGCATTCTTTTCCAAAATATACACCATTGACCCTCATAATACCCAAGTGATTTAGAAATGACTCCAAAAGCACAATTTAAATCACAAACTGGGTCCCAAACCTCACCCATGAACTTATGTAAGTTCTCAGGTATTTGATTGAGGTAATTTACGTCCTAAAATCAAAAAGTGGTCAACCAAAATTCTAATCTGGTTAATAAGATCACCACTTATCAAAGATGAGCCTCTGTTTTAATCCTTCATTGTTTCTTCTTCATCCTTTGAAAAGGAATTGGATTCCAACAGCATCAAACCTGATGAACGTTCAGTCTCTTCCACTGAGCTATTAAATTCAAATTAAGAGCCTTACTTGGACTATAAGAATTTCTCAATAAGTTCATTAAACTAAAAAATGAACCTTTAACAAAAGAAAAGACTTAAAATAATACCACTTTTCTTCTTTTGTGTCAGCCTGATACTTAGCACAGAGCAACCTGACAAAGCAACAACAAATATTCACAAAAATAAAAAGAACAAAAAATAAATAAATAAAATTATTATAAAATGAAGGAGTAGGAAATCCATAAATATTATTGCAGAAATGAACTCCCCACCCAAAATATGGTAGGGTCACTCACTGACCCCACCCTTGAATTCTTACTCCTTATATTTTTTAATTAATTTTAAAGAAAATGGTAACTGACCACGGCACCAATATGGCACCTCTTGGCCATTTTAATATTTCACATGACATGTCATGTATAGGTTTCACACCTAAATTTGAGTCAAAATCCAGGTGTTGTGTGTAGTTTAGGAGTTACACAGGGAATTGTGTTTTGTCACAATTCCCGCACGCAGCCCCGCGTCCCTACAGCGCTGGACTCCTGCGCACCCAAACTCCCGCACGCAGTTGATCCCTCCTGCGTGCAGGTAATCCCGTGACCTAGTCACGCGCGCAGCAGATCAGTCCCCGCGCGCATCTGAATGGACTGATCCCCGCGCCAAACCTGCTGTTATCACGCGCGCAGCGGATCAGTCCCTGCGCGCATCTGAATGGACTGATCCCCGCGCCTAGCCTGCCGTGATCAATCTGACAGCCAGGTACTGCTCAGAGGAGCTACAACATAGTAGGATCTACTCTACAAATGTAAAGCTACCACACAAGCGTAGATCATAGTTTAAAAACCTTAAAAGTCAATTAAAATTAGTTATTAACTAATTTTTAGTATTTTTTATGACGTAAATAAAGATCCAGACTCACCACGTCATGAGCTGATCAGAACCTTCAAAGACCATGAAACTACACAAGGAGTGGTCTTAAAAATTATTGAAAATTACATACAGGATCAGCAAATGATGGAAAATCAATAAAAATCCACGTCTGCTCACTTTGGACCAGTACTTACAGTACAAATTGAGGATCAGTGCAGGATCAGCAAAATGATTAATCTGTTGATTAACAGATCCTGCAGCTAAAAAGGAGCTGTTCCTTGACAGATCTAAGGCCAGAAGACTAACAGCACCTTGAGGACGTGCCAATCTTGCCCTGACTGCCCCCCTAGCCTCAGGCCATGGCTAAAACCCCTTCTAGAGGCCCTCAAGCACCCAAAAAGGAATATTTAAACAGGCTATTTTTGCCCTTTTGTTCCAGAAAAGATCAGTTATCAGAGATATTATTATTATCAATCAGACATTATTTCATTTTTAGTCAAGTGCTTATCAAGAAGAAAGCAAGTGATTTATGATCTAGTCTGAAGTATTATAATTATTATTTTCTAAATAACTATCATGAACCAGAAGTTTGAACCAGCCACCAACCCCATCTGTTCTGAAGCTTCTTACCTGAATCTTTGCAGAATTTCTGTGGATTGCTTCCCAAGTAAGTTGTTCCCTTCCTGCTCTGGGTTTGTGTGCTGTTTTGCCCGCCCAAACTAGTGGATAAGGCCTTAGAAGGCACCCATCTTCATTACAAGGTTATAAACTGCCTAAGGAGGCCCCTTGAGGAGAGGTCGCCAAGTCTGTAAAGACCCCCAGTAGTATATTACTGTGGCCCCTCTTTTTATATTATATTTGAAATATTTACAACCAAACCAATTAAAACTTGCACTTGCTCTTACCATATTATTATTGGAGCTGTAAAGTGTTTATTCTTTGGAATATTATTGCTCCAAATTCTTTTATCACTCTTTGTAGCTAAAGGACTGCAAGGTTCCTGGTATCAGAAAGCTGACATTTGGTGCCCTTGTACCTTTCTTTTCGCGCTTAATTTCCTTTTGAATCCTTTAAAATCAAGAAGCATCTTTCCGGTTATCTGTGAATTATGGAAAACCTATTCTTTATCTCAAGACTTTAGGTTAAAGTCTTGGCTTTGATTTATAATAGGCCCTCACCTTCATCAACTGCTTCAGAAGCCCAAAATAATGAACATCAGGATGATTTTACATCATTTCATTGAGCTTCTCATTTAACTAAAAATCTTTGAGCTGTTCATCAACATCATCCTTTCAAAATTCAAAAGGATCAAATATTAGTCAAGTAGGAATCATCATTCAAAAAACATTTATCCCATGGTGATTTGAAAAATCCAACTTAAACCAAATTACAGAACTGGAACTGCAAGGGTCATAATCCAAACTTCACTGAGGATAAACATCTTCAGTCACAAAGGAGCCTCTTGAAGCTATTAATCCTTTTATTTGGTGGGAATGGTGTGGTGCCCCATCTGGGACACCCTGGCGGCCTTAAGACCTCAACCCATAAACTGTTCCTCAGGCTCATCCAAACCGTCCGTCATCGGCGCGCGTTGCGCGCCGCGCCGCGCGCGCTGCGCTTCCTTTTCCGCGCCGCGCCGCGCGCGCTGCGCTTCCTTTTCCGCGCCGCGCCGCGCGCGCTGCGCTTCCTTTTCCGCGCCGCGCTTCCTTTTCCGCGCCGCGCTTCCTTTATCCGCGCGCGTTGCGCGTCCTATATCTGCGTTGCTCATCATCATTGTCGTTGCGTGTTGCTCGTCATCTCCGCCGTCGTCATAGCACCTCCTCATCATTGTTGTTGCGCGTCCTCATATTTGTTGTCGCGCGTCCCAATCTCCCCATTGCTACCGTCGCGCGGCTCTCATCCATAAATTACTGAATCCATCCCGACCGCACCCCCAAGCATTTGGCAAATCCTTGGATCCATCAAATCTCCCATCTCACTTGATTTATCAGTCATGAATCTCAAGGCCGTCAGGATTTACTCAATTGTTTCAAGCCAATCTCCTATCTGCCATTCCGCGCTCTCACGGACTTCATCCGTCACCTTTCCTGGGGCTCTCCCACCCGCTTCCGCCTTTGGAAGGGGTGAAGAGTGCCAACTACCGCCTGCGGACATCCGCGGCAGTTTGGTTCATTTCTCTCTCCCACCCGCTTCCGCCTTTGGATGAGGGGTAGGTGACTCTGGTATTGTTGCACGCGCCCATCCACAGACAGACGCGAGTGACCACATGGTTGTCTTCCCTTTTCAGCTCTATTTGTAGAATAGCCTAACAGGGCCTCCTGCCCATATAAGGAGGGGCTCTCCCCTGCCTTTTTGATCATCATGAGAGAATGAAACCATCGGAGCATGGAATGATCCAGCATGAAATCAGCACACCTTTGATCCTTGAGCCTCCATACTCAACCCTTGATCCCTAATCCTTATCACCAACCAATAGCCTTGCTGGTTGAAGAAAAATTCTGTCTGTTGGAATTTTTTTGAGTGTGTTATACCACTCCTTGATCCCTTTCTCTGACCATACTGGTCCTGATCCCTGATCACCTTTCTGGAGCCAATCAAAATTGATTGAAGAGGTCTTATTAAGCTTAAGACCTGGAGTGTTATACCTCCCCTTAGCTTCTTTGGAGTTTCATTCTGCCAGCCTACTCTTGAGTCCCTTGAGAAGTGTTGAGGTTATACTTGCTTCAAATCAGTTACTGTTTGCTTGACAGCTTCTTAAACATTGTGCTTTGTCCTGTACAGCCACCCACAGTTATCTGGTACCCTTCAAGCTCTTAATTGCGGAGAGTTGGGCAGGTTCATTGAGAAACTGGAGGTTGCTTGGGTTTGTGTTGATCATCCCCAATCTTCTGCTGACGACCAGAGTTATTAGTGTGTGGGCATTGTTTACATACAACATCTTTTGTTCTTTGAACTCTAAGGGGGCTTTAACTCCTTTTGTTCAAGTTTTTCCCTGCATAATCTTGTCTCAGATAGTGCTGTTCCATTGCTACCAAACTATTATCATCCTTATCCTCTACTCCTTGATTCCTCATTTACCAGGTTATGGACCTTGATCTCAGTTACATTTAAATATTTTTGTAACACTCAGGAGGGCAGCCTAAACAGCACCTTTCCCCTCCGCAGAACTGCCACGGCCTAGCACCGTTTGGAGTCTTACAACGGGACAAACCCATAGTCATTGAGTATGACTTGGTGCACACTTCACCATCATGCTTCTGCTTTAATCTCTGTAATTGATCCACAAAAATCCTGATTTCTTTTAAATAAAACTTTTATCCCAATGGTAACAGTTCAGTAGGAAGAACTATTCCAATCTTTATTCAAGAGTTTTAAAGCGCAGCCTGAACCAATTTAATTTGATTTGAAACTGTCCCCTCTAGGTTTTGCCAAACTTTCAACATGTTTCCCAAAACATTTTTCCAGGAATCATTTGAGAGTAGCATGGGCCCCTTCAAGCCAAGAATTTATTTAATTTACAAAGTCAGGGTTCTTGCAAGTCCAAGCCATTAAAAAATTCTCTTTGATATGGAAGATATTATAATCCATATACTCATGCACATCCCCACAGTCTGCCAAGAAACACTTTATACAAGTCATAACATAAGCAACCCAAAAATAGGAAGATTGAAAGTAGAGGCAGTTATTTGCACTTACTCTAAGTTCAGAATGATTGAACTCTGCCTCCTCCTTGGTTTTTTGAGCCCCATACTTAGCCCACAGAGACATAAAGCTTTTCCACCGTTCACAGTCATTATTAAAGCGCAATTTACAGTTTGGTTTTATGTTTTTAGAAAATTTCCATTGACAAAACTTTCTTTTAGACTCAGGGAAATTTTTTTCAAGAGGAAAGATCAATGATTTTTCACATTCTGTAAAAATGACTTGGGGAAGTCTCTCAGCATCATAAGCCACCTCATTAAGCACATTTACAGAACAAATTTAGAACTCAACCCTTCCCCTTGTAATAAAAACAAGGGCTTTTGTGAATTTGTTCTGGTTGGAAAGTATTCCTATGAAGTGAAATAGGGGATGTTGTACTTATTTTTCTTATAAGTAAAATCCATCATAGCTATATGATCAAATTTCTTGAAAAGATTTAATTGTAAAAAGTGAAGTGGACTAAGAAACCTAGACCAGGCTGACTTGCATGTAAGAGGATAGGAACGTAAGAATAGAGACAAATAACAGATCTGATGAAATGACAAGGGACAGAAGATTAAGAGACTGTACCAACCCGGAGAACAAGTTTTCAGGCTGGGTAATGGCCTATAGACAGACTTAGCGGACTATTGAAGTAGCATCTGGACATGAAGAGTGGTGTAGGTAAGAAAATAGATCTGCCAAGAGTCCAAGAGAAGGAGTAGAGGATTTAGCATTCACTTGACTCTGGCTTGAGAACTCAAGACGCAGGAGACTGATCTGACCGGTACCAATGTGAGAACTGTGATAGGGAATCAGGATCTCAATGAGTCTTGATGTAGAGTTGAATCAACTGAGATGCCTACTGTTCTTTGGTTGAAGGGTGATCAAGTCAACGTTGTGTCGAGAGCTGGGAGAGTCGGAATACAGACGTGACAAGGAGAGGGAATAACAAGACGATGAAGAATATCCAATGAGGCATGGATTGCTGGAGTTGTCTGTTGAGGGGGTTGCGAGTAATACAGGGTTCCCCGGGTGGTACGGGGTAGGACATAGGCCCAGTGCGGGAATGATGGGTAATAGCAATAGAGACCATAGTGACAAGTGAAGCGGATGAGGAGATAAAGACAGAGAAGGAAGAAGAGATAGGACAAAAAATGGTAATCATGTAAGAAGTAAAGATAAAGAAAAAGGGAGAGGAATAAGTCAATCAAATAACCAACACGCCCACTCAACTCTACATCAAGAGAGTTTAGGAGTTGACATACTTGGTTAAAAGCTTTACAGAAGCATTACTTGTGGCTTTTTTTAGAGCATCAGCCAGCATTTCTTGTGATACAACAAGTTTCACCAGGATTTTTCCGTCATTTAGGTTGTTGCGTAGGCTTTTCAATTTGATGTCTATATGTTTAGCGTGAGACTTTGTTACAAACTTCTTTAGCTTTTCCTCAAGTCCCTTGTTGTCAATTAAGTGGATTGGAGGGCCAAGGTGTTCGCGCCAAAGTTTGCTTAATAGGTGATGGAGCCATTTCCCTTCCAGGTGGCCGGTTGACAGGTAATTGCATTTGGATTCAGTTGAGGAGTGTGCAATACTGCATTGTCAAAGGCTGGTCCAGTAGATAGGGGTTCCTTTGAAGAGAAATAGAAGGCCAGACTGGGAGAGTCTGCTTTCTGGGTTTTCAACCCAGGTGGCATTGCTGTATATTTCCAGGTTATTGGAGATATTTCTCTGTTTGATTACAAGTTTGAAGTTGAGTGTTTTCAAGAGGTATCGCCATACTCATACCACCTCTTGCCAGTGTTTAATTACTCGACGTTCAGAGAATTGGGCTAGGCTGGACACAGAAAAGCTGATGTCTGGCCTGCCCAGGCTAGCTATATAGTTGAGACAACCAATGGGAGATTGGTAGCTGACATTGAGTTCTTCAAACTTGGAAACATCTTTGTCGATGGCCGGCAATATGTGTAATCCAGGAGTGCAGGGATTGTTCAGAGGTTTGGATTTGGTGAGATTCATCTCCTCCAGCATTTTCTCGATGTGGTTGGGTAGAGAAAGACTTATGGAGTCCTTGTTTTGGTCTACCCTCATCCCTAGGAGGGTGTCAATTTTGTGGACTGAGGAATCTTTGAATCTGTCCAGGAAGCTGGATTTAAACTTTTCGATGTTTCCTACCACAACCAGGTCATTGACATGAAAGAAAAAACTTGTAATCCCATCTTCTTGAAGATATAGACAGGGATTGGAGTCACTTTTGTGAAATACCTCACTCTTGATCCAGTTGATTAGGGTCTTGTACCAGTTGAGCCGTGCCTGTTTCAAGCCGTACAGAGATTTATTCAGCTTGAGGAATTTTCAGGTTCTTTTTGATCCAGCTGGAGTTCTAATATAGACATTCTTGTCTAGGGGGGCATGAAGAAAGGCGCCCTTGACATCAAACTGAAGAATGGGCAGATCTTTGTTGACTGCGTAGGTGAGGAGTGCTCGAAGTGAGGCAATTTTTCCTGTAGGCATGAGGGTATCTAAGTAGTCTACCCCGTATTGCTGATTGAATCCCTGAACACAGACTCTAGATTTGAGAGTGACTTCGCCAGAGTGGAGGTCTTACTTAAGCTTGAAGGTCCAGATTGTATTGAGAGGGTTGTTTACTTTGCTTTTGTCAGCCTCTTCCCACACTTCAAGATCATCGGACGTGTTCAATTCCTTCTTGATGGATGGTATCCATTTGGGAATCTTCAGGGCTTGATGTATGTTGGTAGGAGTTTCACTCAATTGAAAATATCCGTATCTTTCAGGTGCCTTGATTGAGTTACAATCCCTCAGTCAAGGTCAAAGGGAGTTTTGAATTGTCTGATTGGTATTGTCGGAATTGGAGGTGATTGAGTCTGTTTTGTAAGTGTTAGGGGGACTCGGGACATCTGTGATTACCGGCTTTAGTTCATCTTGACTAGCATCCTCGTGGTTATTTGACAATTCAGACGTCTGTGCCGAGACAGAATAAGGATTTGGGATAGGTGAGATCTCCGATTTGGTGGATACATCCAGCTTTTTGGCAGTTGACTTCAAGAATTCAACATGTTTTGTTTCTATGACTTTTCCACTGCTGGAGAGTAACTTATAGGACAACAATTGGGGATTTTAACCAATCAGAGTTCCGTCAGCTCCTTTTTCAGACAGTTTCGACAGAATTTTTTTATCTGAGAGAAGATAGATGACTCTTGAGCCAATGGGTTTTAAGTAATCTGCAGGAATGCGAGTCTTATGCATTTTTTCCCATGGAGTCTCTTCGCCCTTCTGTTGAGGAATCTGATTTAAACTGAAACAGCAACTTTGAATAACAACGTGCCATATTATCTTTGGAATATTAGAGCCACTAAGGGCCAATTGAAGTGATTCCATAATTGTCCTGTTGGCACGTTTGGCTTTGCCTTTGTGTTGAGGATGATATGGTTCACTAATCAAATGTTTGATGGATTTATACTTGAAGTAGTTGGATAGAGAAGAGTTTACGAATTCGCCACCTCCATCGGTGACAACTTCAATAGGGTAGTGTCCTAGTTCCTTGGCCTTGTTGTCAACCAGGAACATTATGGTAGCAGCGGCTGCGTCCTTGGACAGTATTGGAAAACTTGAAAGGTAGCCGGATTTGCTGTCCACAACAGTGAGAGAATATCTCATACATCCTTTACTAGTGGGTTTCAGGGGTCCCATAAGGTCCATGTGGAGGCAATCAAATACATTTGCAGGAGGGATCTGTTGGTTATTGAATGTTGACCTGGTGATTTTGGATCTCTTGCAGGGTATGCATTCAAAGTTGTTCTTGACCTTACTGTCAATTTCGCTTCCTAACTGTTTCTTGATTCTGCCCAGACTGGCATGGCCGAGTTTCTTATGAAGCTTGTGAAGTTCAGATAAGCTCAGGTAGCAGTTTTGATCCTTCAAAGCGGGCATATGGTCTAGGACCAGAAGTTTATTCTCAATGCTACCTTCTAGAATGGTTTCGACTTGAAGTAGAATGATAAAGGTGGGAGTAGCTGGCTTGATATCCACAACTAGTCTGCATCCTTTCTTCAGTAAAGCTCCCATTGAGATGAGGTTGACAGTGGCTTCAGGCACCCAGGCACAGTTTTCAAGTGATATAGTTTTGTTTTGAGTCTATGGCTAATCCTTCACCTTCCTTTCCAGTCTTGATCTTTTCTTCTCCAGATTGGACTGTGAGTGTTGAGAAAAGGGATTTGTCTCTAAGCATCTTGATAAAGCAACCGCTATCTAGATTGAATTGGTTCGAGTTGACTTGGCAGTTCAATTTCAGAGCACAGAAGAAGGAATAGAAGTGTGCTTCTTCCTTCTTCTTTGCTCCTCGTCTAGCTTTGTTTGGGGGATGTTCTGGCCAAAGGTGAGGGAATTTGCTCCAGCAGGAGGATGGTGGATGAGATGTAACCAGTGGATTGTGTTTACCATTTTCACAGCGCAGCATATTGGAAAAGTTTGAGTTTTGATGGTAGAGATCAGAAGATGTGTTGGAAGGATCTGTTGAAATAACTTATCTATGTGCTCCTTTGACTCGACACAAATTTAATTAGGCACGCTCGAGTGCAGCTACTCTAATTCCACAATCCCCGCTCCATCTTTGTCACCCTCCTTTCCGGCTTCATCCTCCAATCTGATCCTCTTCCATGATTGATCCTCCTCTCAAAATCATCATCCATCCCCTCTCCCCTGCTCCCGCCCCTCCAATCAATCACTCCTATTCCTTCAATCCCCATTCCTCCATCTCATTCCTTCAATACTTCTCCCATATCCTTTTGGCAAATTCTCCTCTTCATTTCATTCTTGTCTCCATTCTCTCACCTTCCAATCATCTCCTCCCCTGTCCCTCAAACCTACCAATCAGTTATCTTCCTTTCTGTCTAGAAGTAAGATCTCTCTTTCAAGCTCCTTTGTCTATGTTCCATTTCTGATTACTGCTCCGCAGTCTGCTGGTCTCATTTTGCAATACAGTAATTTCTTTCTTCAGGATTGTGACTCTTAGATTGAACTTCATTTCAATGTTGTACTAGGTGGTTGAGAACTAGATTTACGGATAGATCAATTCCAGAGTGCATGATTTGAGATTGAATGGATTTGAGAGAGTCAGGCAACTTGTAAAGAATGAGATAACTGAGAATATCGGACGGTAGGTTGATTCCAACTTCCTCAAGTTTGCTCAGGTGTTGCTTGACTGCAGTAACAAAGCCGTCTATATTGTTTTGATCAATTCCAAGGTACAGAAAATTAAAGAAAATTTGTGTCCTGTTTGCGGCTTGGCTGGAGGCAAAGTGGTTTTTAGCAGCCAGCCAAATCAGCTTGGAAGAGTCTTCATTTTCTTGAGTTATGATGTTGGTGTGAGTGGAGGGATCCAGCTTAGACATAAGATAGCCGGCCATTTTTTCATCTTCAGGAATTTCATCGAAGGGATCACTAGAGTTGATAAGATTTAGAATTCCTTGCATCTTGAACAAGCGCTCCATCTTCTTCTTCCATACGGTGTAGTTGGATTTGGTAAGGAGAGGAGTTTATCCCATTAACGAATTGAGAGCCAGAGCCTTGAAATTACTTTCTCTGGCTGGTCCAGGTGAAACAGAAGGTTGAGCCATTACTGTCAAGCACGTTGAGTCCTCTTCGTCTTTTAACCGTGTAAAAAGTGAAGTGGACTGAGAAACCTAGACCAGGCTGACTTGCATGTAAGAGGATAGGAACTTAAGAATAGAGACAAATAACAGATCTGATGAAATGACAAGGGACAGAAGATTAAGAGACTGTACCAACCTGGAGAACAAGTTTTCAGGCTGGGTAATGGCCTATAGACAGACTTAGCAAACTATTGAAGTAGCATCTGGACATGAAGAGTGGTGTAGGTAAGAAAATAGATCCGCTGAGAGTCCAAGAGAAGGATCAGAGGATTTAGCATTCACTTGACTCTGGCTTGAGAACTCAAGACGCAGGAGACTGATCCGACCAGTACCAATGTGAGAACTGTGATAGGGAATCAGGATCTTGATGAGTCTTGATGTAGAGTTGAATCAACTGAGATACCTACCGTTCTTTGGTTGAAGGGTGATCAAGTCAATATTTTATCAAGAGCTGGGCGAGACATGACTAGGAGAGCAAATAACAAGATGATGAAGAAGATCCAATGATGGATGGATTGCTGGATTTGTCTGTTGAGGAGGTTGCGAGTCATACAGGGTTCCCTTGGTGGTACGGGGTAGGAGATAGGCCCAGTGCGGGAATGACGGGTAATAGCAATAGAGACCATAGTGACAAGTGAAGCAGATGAGGAGATAAAGACAGAGAAGGAAGAAGAGATAGGACAAACAATGGTAATCATGTAAGAATTAAAGATGAAGAAAAAGGGAGAGGAATAAGTCAATCAAATAACCAACATTAATGACTCTATGTGAGCCAAGAATAGGGTCTCAAAGTGACCCTCTCCACTGAATTTTGCTCAATGAACCCAACCTCAATTACCAAGTTGTTCAAAGAGGACCCCTCCAATACTTTTTCCCTTCAGTTATTCAGGCGCTAACTTATGCTCAGTGTTATAAATTGTTTGGTCAGGATAATATTTTCCACCCTTGATCTTGCTCAATTTTCTTTTGAGTTTAATTTTATGAGCCCATCATTCATGCCTTCTTTTAGATTTTCTAAGACTACCCCTGATATTCTCCTCAGATGAGGATGCACTGAAGGGTGTAGATATGGTTCACAGTTATGTTCATCATTATTGTAGGACATTTTCCAAAAGGTATCCGCCTTTGTGTGACTAGCATGGATTAAAAACTTGAAACCAACCTTTTCTTTTGTGATTTTTCCTTGAAAGATTGGTGAGAAATTTCCCAGGGTATAAACCATTTCTTTCACAGGCTAAATCCAAATAATTATCATGCTTTGAGTTTAAAACAGTTAAATCGTAACCATGATCCATTTCCCATGTTTTACAATACGTTTGTGCCTCTTTCCTAGTAGGAAAACTTCTCAAGGGGTGGGGCAAGTGGGTCTGTCATAGTTAAATAGTTATATTGATTGCATGCACTCCATCAGTTCCAATTTTACTCACCACCAGAGGTAATGTTCATTTTTGAAACATTTTGTTCCTCAATTCTCACCCTCAATGAGGACACAATTGTCCTTCCAATTATTCATTACCCAAATCCTTCTTTTCTGAAGCTTTGCTCATTGAACCAATCCAGTCCTTCAATGCAGCCAATTCAAAAGGAAGGCTTGCCACTGTTGCATAATTGAAAAACAATGCAATGCTACTTCAGTATTCAATTTGACTTTCAATTGAAAAACTACCAATTTTTCTTACTTTAAAGTTCAGAAAGATTAATTTTGTGGGATTTTTTATGTGCAGTTTCCTATAGTGATTAGGGTTGATGGAACCAACGTGTGGTCCAGGGGGACCAAAAAAGTTTGGCACAACCCCAATGGGGGCCGGGTACCCCCAAACACAGCTCAAAAATGCCATGTACTGGGGTACACGGCTAAAATACACCATTTACGGGGGTACACACGCCTTTTACAGGGGTACACGGCTCAAATACGCCCTTTGAAGTGTGGAATGCAGAAGAGAACTTCTCCTAGAATGGTTCCCTAGTTTGGAAGTTATTGATTCCTTGCGTATTTAAACCCTGTGTGTGATTGTTCACCCTTTGACTGAGAGATAGAGAAAATGAGAGTAAAGATTCTTCCAAAACTGATGATGATTTGCTTGTATGATCCTCCGTGATCCATCCAGGTTGCAGGTGTGGTTTGAGTAACCTTGCCCTCAACCCTAATCTAGGTACAACCAAAAGAAAACATTAATAATGAAATACAAACCCTAAGTATAGAACCCTAGCCCAACTCTATCCTTCCAACCCCATCCCATACCCCCTATCCATCTGCATTGCCCGCCTGCCATTATGTCCACCCAGCTCCTCCTTCTCATGATTTGGCCCTTGTGCTGCGCCTCCCTTGAAGCACCCCGCGCATGTCTGCATCCGCCCAATGCGCCTTTCCATATATCCAAGATACATCCAATGCGCAATCCAATCCAATCCACCCCACATATCCACAAGCTGAGCCCAATTTGACGGCTTCTGAGCCCGCAGCATGGCTTAATTCAGCAAAGCCGCACCCAGTGCTAAGAGGGCCACCTGTGTTGAGCCTGCCGCTACTTCTGAGAGCGCAGCGCGCAGCCAATTCCATCCTGCGTCTATAAAAGACCACCACATCCCCCCCAACTTGAGTTCTGTCCCTAGAGATCCACCACTATCTCACCTACCCCCGACTATACCATTGTTAACCCACCTTCCCTCTCTCTGCTACATCACACCAAGAAAAAAAAGAAAAAGCCAATCCACCCTACTTCACCCAAAATCTCTTGCACATTCTGCAGCGGGAATGGCTTCTCCTCTGAACCCTTCTGGGCCGGCATGCCTGTGTCCATTGCCAAGCCAGCCACGCTGCTTCTCCCTATCCAATGGAATGCCTTGCAACCGTCCACAAGGTTGTCCGCGCAAGAGGAACCAGCGTGAATTTTTTGTGGTTTCAAGCAATGACAAGATTTCAACCAATGAGTGGACCCCGCCTGGCTCACCTTGCAACCAGCCACAACACACTTCTCAAAATGTTTCATTGCCCAAGAGCCATGACTTGGGCTCACCATTCCGTCAGGCTGGACCACTGCGGTTCCAGGTCTTCCCGTACTTTGTGGCTTACCGTAAGAGGGCCCACAAGTGGGCTGCACAGGTACAAATGAACGTTCCAGAAACCAACCCAATAATCCTTAATCGTCCAGCTGCACCTTGCCCACTTCCACTGCGTCCTCCTACTCCAACAAGACCTGCTTCTCCTCCGCCACCACCTTGTCCCCCTACTCCACCAAGACCTGCTCCTCTGGCCCCAATTCCTGCTCCGCTGTCTCAATCACCCGTTTCCAGGATGTCACTGGAACCTGCGCAGGGGCCAACTCCCGTGGTCATTGAGTTGTCACCAGAACATGCGGTTGCTACATCTCCTCTTGCCGCCACTCCCAAGATCCTGGAGATTCCCCTGATTCCAACACTTTCACTGGCAAGGTTTGATGCGGACAAGCTACTCAGGCGTTTCCTAGCGGTCCCCCACGCACACAGAAACAATGCGCAACACAAAGTTTTTCCAGCCCTCCAATCCCTAGCTGCAGCGGCTTGCGCAGACGCGGAGGAATTGATGAGTACTTGGCCAAAGTAGGCAGATTGCCCCCCCTTTTCTCATTTCTTCTATGTTGTTTCCATTCACTGCACCTATCTGCAAAGAAAAAGGACTTTTGGGGCGCAATCCTAAGTAGCCTTTGGGATTCTGAGAATCTTGAGAGAAATAAGAGCCGCGCGCAAGGTCCATTCTTTGGGAGAAATCCACAAGAGTGAGAAGAATCTGTGCCACTGAGAGTATCTGCAGAGAGTGAGAAAAATCTGCGCCACTGAGAGTATCCACTAAAGTTACCTGGACCACCCCATACAAACTGCCACACAGTTCCCCATAACCATCAACAGAAAAGAGAGAGCACAAAGAAAACCAGCTGAATTACCAAATCCTTGGGAGAGAGGAAGAGAAAAAGTATCCGCCCAAACCCATTCATAACTTCCATCTATAAGATAACCAGAGAAAAATTAAAGAGGTTTTTTTTTTTTTAAGCACCAACCCATTGACAAGCCCGCGCCTTGCTCTTTGATGCATATCGTTTCCACGCCATGCGCTTTCCTAGCTCCCTGAATCATCCATTGCAAATGGGTCATGCGTTTGGTCCAGAATGCAGGGCTTGTTCTCAAGTCTGCGGACCCAGCTTTGCGCCATGCCCGTACCTACAAGAAACCATAGCCTAGCCAGCAATAATCCCAAAAAGCAAATCCAGAGAGAAGAAAATAAGAAAACAAAAATTCTGGGGTGTCTAGTTGTTTGGGCTGTGAACTGGCCAGAGCAACCCCTCACCAAATCCAATTGTATCCCCTATTCATCCATTATTCCCCCCCACCTAGGCTGCTGTCCCCAGCAGTCTGCAATCCTTTACTAAGCTGGATGCAAATAGTGCGCGCAGGCTTGTCCTTGGAAGAAGTATCTGTGTTATTTTCTGCTTTTCTATCCAAGCCGGCTGTCTTGTTGAGTAAAGTTGAGCCTTGCGCAAAGAATTGATTCACATGCAAAGCCGCCGGCTTCTTTTTGAGCGGAGTTCATCTAATTCGTTCAACTGTTATCTACCTCTGGTTAACTTGGAGGTCACTCAGAAAGTCCAGTTCCATCAATTAGAAAACAGAATCCCCCATTGAGTTTCCAGGCTCTGTTTTTAAAGCAGAACCAAGTCCATCTTCTGCAATGGATCCTGGAGCTTATGCGCGCAGCGCTTGTCCGAGTAGAAGGCGGACTTTGTACAAATTGCCTTCAGTCTTCCAGCTGCTTTGTCCAACATCTTGTCCTGTCACAGGAGTTGCTTGGCGTGGGCCTTGACTAGATCTGGGGCCGTCTTAATCTTCCACCAATCAACACCCATCTGCTGAGCCAACCGCTACTGCTCGGCCCGCAGCACGCAGCCAATTCCAACTTGCGTCTATATAATACCACCACATCCCCCCAGCTTGAGTTCTATCCCCAGAGATCCACAACAATCTCACCTACTCCCAGCTATCCCATAGTTATCATATCCCTCTCACCTCCCCACTAAACCACACCAAGGAGAAAACCCCACCATATCCTACCCCTTTAACATGTCCTGCACGTTCTGCAGTTGGAATGGCCTCTCCTTCCGCATCCTTCTGGGCCAGAGCGCCTTTGTTCCGGCCATGTGGGCCACTGTTGCTGTCCTCTATTAAATGGTATGCCCCCCAACCGTCCTCAAGGTTTTCCACGCAAGAGGATCCGGGGTGACTTAATTGTGGTCTTGAGTGATGAAAAAATCGGACCCTGCCCGACTCACCTCCCAACCAATGGCCAGCCGCCCCTTCAAACCTTCCTTTGTGCAAAATCCATGACTTTGGCTAACCATTCCATTGGGCTGGACCACTGTGGAGCCAGGACTTTCCCAATAGCGCAGCTTATTGGAATGCCTCTCAAGAGTGGGCTGCATGGGCACGAATGAAGGTACCAGAACCAACCCGCAGATCTTCAACATTCCAACCGCGCCTCCCCCACCGCCACAGCATCCTCCCACTCCCCAAGACCTGCTCCTCCTCCATCCCCACTGCGTCCTCCCACTTCCCCAAGACCTACTCCTCCACCGCCATCTCCATGACTGGTTCCCAGGTTGTCAGCGGAACCCGCACGCACAAAAAATCCCATGGTCATTGAGTTTTCACCAGAACCTGCAGCCGCCAATACCATGATTCCTGAGATCCCCCTGGAAAGTTTTGATGTGATGGTGAATGACACAGAAAAAATAATATGGCGCTTCCTAGCGGTTCCCCACGCTCACACCACCAATGCAGGAAGCAAAGTTCTGGCGGAAGTCCAAAATCTATATGTGGCGGCTTGCCCAGAGGCAGAGGAGGTGATGAGGACTTGGACAGCATATGCGGATTGCCCCCCCACTTGTTTCTTTATATTGTTTTTCTATTCCTGCGCCTATCTTTGCAAAGAAAACAGAATTTTCTGGGCCAACCTAAGTAGCCTTTGGCTTGTAAGAACCTTGAGAGAAATAAGAGCTGCTTTCAAGATCCACACTTTGAGAGCAACCTGCAAGAGTGAGGAGAATCCATGCCACTGAGAGTATCCACTGAGAGAGAGAAGAATCCACGCCAAATGAGAGTATCTGCTGAATGTACCTGGACTGCCACAGACAAACTTCCTCACAGTTCCCCATACCCATCTGCAGAACATAGAGAGCACAAAGAAAACCCTCCGCGTGCGCAAATAATTTGGAGAGAGGAAGAGAAAAAGAGTATCCACCTCAACCATCTATACCTTCTGTCCATAAGATAACTAAAGAAAACCTAAAAAGAGAGAGAGAGATTTTTTTTATAAGCACCAACCTGTTTCCAAGCCCACACCTTGCTCTTTGAACCACATCTGTTTTGCGCCATGGGATTTCCTAGTTCCTTGGATCATCTTTTGGAATTTTCTTTTGCCAAATGTGAAGCTTGTCCTTGCGTCCGTGGACCCAGCTTTGCTTAGTGTCATTAACTAAAAGAAACTATAGCCAGAAATAATCCCAAAAAGCCAATCCCTAGAGAAGGAAAAAATAAAAAAAACATTCTGGTGTGTCTAGTTGCTCTGGCTGTGAACTGGCTAGAGCACCCCCTCACCAAATCCAATCATATCCCCTATTCATCCATTGTTCCCCCCCCACCTTGGCTGCTTTCCCCAGCAGTCTGCAATTGTTTAATCCACTGGACAAGGACCGCCAGCGCGGGCTTGTACTTGGTAAAAGGATCCGTGTTGTCATCCCCCTTGCTATGCAAACCAGAAATAAGTCTTCCAGAAAACGGGTGTCACGTTCTTATTCCCTACTTCCCACCTGGTCCTTGCTATTCAACCGCCTGCACAAAACTGGAGCTTGCCACATGCGGTAACCTTGGCCAACTAGTCAAAATCCACCTCTGGCCTACCCTTGCAAACCAAATTTGCGCTGGGGTCCTCTGCCTCTCCTCTCTCCAAATCACATGTCCACTTCCTCAACCCTTGATTGCAGATTGTGGTTTCAAATTGCCCCCTGGAAAAAACTTCCACCCTGCTGCTGGATCAAACTTCATTTTTGCTTGGAACCCAAACATTAATGGCTGTCCTAAAGTAGCCTCCTATCAATGAAAAAATAGAAAAGAAAGTGGTTTAGGGACCCTTGCAACCTAAACCTCTTCCTCCTCCACAACCCCATCCACGCAACATGCCCCACCATTAAGCGCGCAAAGCCCCATTGCACATTTCCGCAAAACCATTCCCAATTCATCAATCAATCTAGACAAAAGGAGGTTCACCATAGAGCCGCTATCCACCAGTGCCCATACATTCCATTCAGAAATCTTCATTGCAACGTAAGCCAAAACCAATTTCATCCCTGCTAGCTTGCACTCCGCCTCATCCCAAGCCAAGTACACCTGCTGCACCATTGGAAGGATCCTATTGTGTCCGCAATCCTTCAGCGCTTGAACCATCTTGTCCACTACCAGCGGCAATTCTGCGGCCAACTCCTTTAAGTTCAAGGGAATAGTTTTTTTTAGAAAATCACTCTGCGCAAAATCTCCACTGCTTTCTTTTTCCCTACCCAATTTACCGGCCGCCAATCCATTTCTGGAACGCGCGCGACTACCTTAGAAACTACTGGCAGTACCTGTTCTTCAGCATCCACATCCATCCTTTCCACTACTTCCAGCACCTTTGTTGCTAGTACCCTCACTTCTTCTTCCACGCGCCGCGGTTACCATTACCCTGGGACCAGTGAAAATCCCAAGCAAAGCTTGAGCAGTTATCCCCAAATCCTGACCTTGCATGCACACTTGCTCCATGATGGTCAGATTCCCAGGTTCAGTGGAGGTCTGCTTTCCCATTGGAAACATGAATCCCATTCCCAATGGTCAAACCAATCCCTCCTTGAGGTCCCTTGTCATGTCCTTGCCCCCAACTGCCAATTCCCCTTGACCCCGCAGTAATTGCATAACCACTGCGCCGGAAGATTTGATGGGGCAAGCAGTCCCCCAATGTGAAGAGGCAGATCCTGCGGCGCGGACAACATTTGACTCAGGAAGATCCATAAATCCTTCATTAATTTGATGATCTCGCTAATCTCTGGGCTTGTTTTCAGTGGTTTTTCTGGAGCGCTTTCCATTTTCAAGGGGCCTACAACCAGAGCCTGCGTTGGCACCACCAGAGGGTGAAAAGCGGACTTCTTTGCCCCCATTGGGAACAACCTAGCCGTGTCCTCCATCAGTTCCTCCAGGTCCAACTTGCTCTCCACCGCCCAATGGATGATCAGAATTTCCAGGAGAAGCACAATAATTCAATCAAACAAACTCTCAACCTTGTTGTTTTTGTACAAGTGCCACAGCACCCATGCAAAGTCCACCAGCAAAAGCCCTCTTCATTGCGCCCATCTGCCCTGCTATCTCCTTGCTATTTGCCAGGTAGCGGTAGATCAGGTCAAACATGGCTACATACTCCCCCAATTGCGCCACATTGGGAATCCACCATTTGGGCTTGCTTCCCCTGCGGCTGGCTCATAGTTGCTCTCCCAAAACCAAGGTTTGCGCCTTCCCCACCACGCCAAGATTTCCACCTTCAATTTTGGCCAACCAATTTTTATCCTATCCTTCCATCTTTTCCACATCCCAAAGCTTCTCTTTGTCGGTAATGAAAAGGATAAAAAGAAAAGCCTTATCCAAACCCATTGCAACTTCCCTGTTGGCAATTCCTTGGTATCAATCAAGGAAAAGCTCAACATCCTCAGTGTTGAACCAAATGTGTGGATAGTCTTGTGGCCTGATGCAAGCGGGCTTGTTATTGGTTCTGTTGTTGGAGCAAGGGACACCCTATCCTGCAAATGATTAAGATTACTTCCCAGAAGCAAGAGCAGTAGGGATAACTTTAGAAAACCCCAAAATGGCAGATGGGTGGTACTGGGACATTGCACTTTTTAGTTTTGAGAGACAAGGAACAAAAGGTTACTTCCCAGCCAGACCCCAGATGTGGAATTCAGAAGAGGACTTCTCCTGTAATGATTCACAAGTTTGGAATTTATTAATCCCTTGCATCTGTAAACCCTGAGTGTGACTTGTCACCCTTTGACTGAGATATATAGAGATAAAAGAGTAAAGAGTGCTTCAAATCTCCTGTGATGATCCTCTGTGATGGTCTGATTATGATCTGATGATTTCCTCCTACATCCGGGTTGAGGGTGCGGTTTAAGTAGCATTCCCCTCAACCCTAACCTAGGTAAAACTGCAAGCTAACAAGAATAATGAAATACAACCCCTAAGTACAGAACTCTAGCTCAACTCTTTGCTTCAAACCCCATCCCATGAACCATATCCCATACCCCATATTGCATCTGTATTGCCCACTGCCATTACGTCCAGAAATTTTGTCCTTCTCATAATGTGGCCCTTGCGCCGCGCCCAACTTGGAGCCCCCCACGCATGTCTGCATCCACCCAAGGCGCCATTTTAGACATCCAAGTCACTTCTGCGCCATCCAATCCGCGCATCTCAAAATACGTCCAATCCCTTCCAATCTGCCCTTCATCTCCAGGTGCTGAGCACAATTTGACTGCTTCTGAGCCTTCAGCACAGCTTACTGTGGCAAATCCGCACCCATTTCTGAGTCTGCTGCCTCTGCTGAGTGCGCAGTGTCCAGCCAATTCTAACTTGCGTCTATAAAAGACCACCACAGCTTATACTCACTGACTTGATAGACTTGAATAAGATGTGAATGCTTTCTGTGAGACCATCATCCCCTTTAAGCCTACCCTACAATCAAGTGCTCAATCCCCACACCAATCACACTTTCACCTGGGTATTTCCTTACCTATTTCCTAATCACCTAGCAAGAGTTGGTGTTGAGTTTAAAACTGCTAACATGATGTATCACCAAAGTAGGCAGGCTGTGCAGTTGAAACTAGAGAATTAATACTAAGAAACCCTGGCAGCCACAAGCCTCTTTAGCCTAGTTTGCATAGGCAGCACGCTAGTATGTGTCTCAGTCTATTTGAGGTTGTGGGTTCAGATCCCACCAGGCACATCTTGATTTTCACAGTCTCAATAGGATGAGTGTGATTATAAATTCCATGGTTTTGATGAGTTATGGAAGATTCAGTAGATTGAAAAATTAATTAGCAATGATTACCATATAATATTATTTCCTGAAACACCCAGACACAATTCACCATAAAAAGGTCAACATCCATATAAAAAAGTGGATGATGGCCCAAGGGTGCATGACTTAGCCTAATTCTTCCACCTCCCATTGGAAATTTCCCAATTTCCCCAAATTAGCTAGGTCTTAGTCTATAATGTGGGTAAATGGGAAAATCGGAATAACTAGTTCACCATTTTTGTTTCAGGAGCTATTTGTTACTGAAATTCACATTTTGGAAAATACCCTTCATGCAGAAAGATGAATCAAACCATGGCAATATTAAAATAAAATTGTTAGAGTTACAGGTTTTTATGATTCATATATTTCGCTGAAAATATTTTCTTCACCTTCCTCAATCATTGAACCCAGCCCCAAGAAATGATGGTTGGAACAAGGGTTGAAGAATTAAATTTTGGGAAAAATATTTTCCCATTGGCAAACAGTGAGATATTTCTGTTTCAGGTCAATACCTTGGGGATAATTGGTTAGGATGGCTTATAAATTATAAATTTTGATAGCTCATTCTGAAATTGATGTAAAAAACCCTACAGTTGTAAATGGTAAATATTTTTGAACAGAAAATTGATTTCCTTTCACATTGCAGTTTTGGTTGACTCAAGAATGAATCAGTCGGTTAGAAAAAAACAGAAAAAAAATTGATATCTTTCAACGTGCAAAATAACACATTTGCTTTTTTCCTGAAAAACTCAGAAATGATTCATAAAAAATAACATCAATATTGACATCATAAAGTGTTAGATGGCTCAGAGAGGTGGACAACTTAGCCTAGGTTTTCCACCTCCCCATCAAAATTTTGCAATTTACCATAAATGGTTTGCTCTGAGTCATTGGTATGGGGGAGTGGACAACTTAGAATTACTTGTTGTAAGACTTAGCCGCAGGAAGTTTGGTCAAGGTGAAAAGGTGCTTTTTAGGCTTCCCTCCTGAGTGTTACAAAATTATCTAAATTTAACCAGAATCAACATCCAGAACCTTGTAGATAAGTAATCATTTGAAGGATGAACTTTCATAGTGGTTGGTAGCGATGGAAACAACACTATCTGAGACAAGATGGTGCCCAAAAATACTTGGACAAACAATCCAAAGTTTTGTTCAGAATTCAATAGAAAAAGGCAGTTTTAAGTAAAAAAATCCCACAAGCTAATAGCTCTGGTTGTCAGAAGAAGATTAGAAGGATCAACTCAATCCCAAAAAAACTCCAGGTTCTCAATGAACCTGCCCAACTCTCTGAAATTAAACGCTTGAAGGGTACCAGATAAATGTGCCTGGCTGTACAAAAAAAAGCAATTCTTTTTATGAAGTTCTAGAAACAAAGCAGTAACAAATTAAAAAAAGAATAACCCAGAACTTCACAAGGTACTCGAAAATAGATTGGCAGAATTTGAATTCAAATAAATAAAGGGAGGTTCCAAGCTGAAAGAAACCTCTCAGTCAAACATGACTGGTTCCAGAAAGACAATCAAATGAATGTTAAAGACCAAATTTGTCAGAGAAAGGAATCAAAGGAGTGGATTAAAACACTAAAGAATTCAACCAAACGAATTATTCTTCAACCAGCAGAGGTATTGGTTGGTGATAAGGATCATGTCACAGAGGGTGCATCAAAGTATTTGAGTGTGGAGGCTCAAAGATCAAGGGGAAATCAAAAGATATACCCAGGATAAGGATTCTAAGAAAGGGGAAGGGCCCCTCATATTTATTACTGAGATGATGATGATAGGTGGCTGATAATGGATGATTGGATCATGGGCAAAAAAAGCAGGGTAGAGTCCCTCCTTTTATGGGCAAGAGACCCTGTGGACTACTTACAAGAGTGAACTTAAAATGTGTGCGGAATTTTTTTTTTTTAATAAAATGATGTGGGAAAATAGAAATTAAAAACAAATATAACAAAAAAATGATTATGACATGTGAAAAAAAGATGACAGGAAGGAGACCTGCCCATGTCACTGATGACAGCGGGCAGCAGATGGACATCTGTGGGTTGGCTGATAAGGGGAAGGGGGGGATGAACATCTGCAACAGCAGTTGCAGGGCCTTGAAAATGGGTGACATAAACAGCCATTGCCACAAAGAATCAGCACAGGGTGCTTGTTACAACTCCAAAGGCCGCAAGAAACAGCTTGCGGTTGGTTGGGATTGAGGATTTTTATGGGAGGATGACTTCCAACTGCGGCAGGATTTGTAAGTGGTGGGAGTAATGATTGAGTAGAGATTGCTGATGAGGAGTCACTGTAAGAGGGTCATCAATTGTCTTGGAAGTCAAATTGGAGGATGATCAAGATCACAGAGGATTAGAGTGAGGGGAATCATGGGAGGTAGGGATTGATGGGTGAGATGGTGGGCAGCTTTCACCAGAAAGATTTCCAATAGGATGTGATTGGAGAGACAGTAGTGGATTAGTGGACTCTTGGGCTTGGAAAGAGACAATGGGGGTAAGGATGATCCACAGATGACTGCCAAAAATGGTCCTAGCTGTTGAGTTGAGGCATATGAGCTGGCAGAAAACCACCAACAATGGTCCCAGTAATTGGGCTGAGGTGGTTTAGATGTAGATGGGAGGTAGATAGAGGGATAGGAGGATGATTTTCTTTGGCCACAAAATCATTCCACATCATATACCCATTGTTGATAGAGGCCAAGTCAAGCAGAAGATCATGATTGATAGATTTGGATTGAGGGATTTTATGAGATTAGATTGGGAATAATAAGGATGATAATAATGGCGGATGTTTGTCTGCGCAGGCCCTTGGTCAAAAAAGTTTGGCAGAGGGCGCAGTAAGAAAAATTTGAATGGAGGATCAGGGGGTTCAAGTGCCTGGAGAGGCCTTCCTAGTCCATTAGGGCAGGAAGAAGTTGGGAGATAGGACAGAAGGAGAGTACATATAGCAACAGAATTTTTTTTTCAAATTTTGACCCCTGTTCTTGAGGTGTAAAAATTTGGTAACCAAATTGTCCACGATGTTTGCTTCAGTAAATAGTTTTTAATTAAAAGTCCATGTTTGAAAATACCTTTTCTCCAAAAGGTTGAATCACTACATGGCCATATTAAAAATAAATTTGGTAGATGTACAGTTTTTTCTGATCCTTGCATGTCCCTGACAATATTTTCTTCACCTTAATCATTTATTGAACAAGCTTCCCACAACCCAAAATATACCATATTTATCATTTCTCAAACGTCCAAGATATTTTGGTAATTTTTGATAAATTGGATCCACCCGGTCACAGTGGGAAGTGAACATGTCTATACTTCAAGACTAATTTTTCAAGCATGATGGCAAGGAGTCTCAATTCTGCTTACCATGTCATTTAGGTTTGTGGTGACGCACAACTACCCCCAACAGGCTTTCTGAAGGGAAATGGTGCACTTAGGATAAGTAAACCAGTTCCCCAGAGTTTTATGTGCATAAATCAGCATCATGCTTTCTTCAATTTTCAATGAATATAAATCATAAAATGTATTTTGAAAAACCAAATTGTTATCCTCAGGAGCGATGGAATGAATTCTAAAACAATTTGAAATTTTTTTTCCATGAATTAAAACCCGGCCTTGATAAATAAAATTTTTTCACAAATTTAATAGTAAATTGAGAAATTAAATTACTCTTTATCAATCTTCTAATCAGGCAGATTCACAGGCACCAACAACTATGAAACTTTAATGTATATTTTATTCCAATCATTCATAGTAAAAAAATATAAGGATACAGGGTTTTTCAAAATATTGAAATTATTAAATTTTGGAAAAAAGTTCCAGTTATTCATTTGGAGTTTAAGAACAGTGAAATAACCTTTGTAAAAAAATTTATTCAAAATTCTCTAGGGAAAACATGTCAGCTTTCTACTTGGACAGAGAAACCTGTCAAAGCAGAATCAAAATAATAAAATTATAAGGAGTGAGAAATACATGAATATTAATCCAGAAATGGATTTCCCGCCCAAAATTGAGTAGGGTCACTCACCAACCCCACCCTTGAATTCTAACTCCTTACATTTTTAAATAATTATTTAAAAAAATGACCAACAGACCACGACACCACCATGGCACCCCTTGGCCTTTTTAACATTTCCAACATTATTCCATGTATAGGTTTCACACCTAAAATTCAGCCAGAATTGAGGTGTTGTGTATATTTTAGGAGTTATGGGTGGATTTGTGTTGTGTCACGATTCCCGCGCGCAGCCCCGCATTCATACAGTAAGTGTACACACGCCTGAAACTCAATATGTAGGTGCATGTCAAAAGTCCCGCATGCAAAATGACTGACTGACTGCAGGAAACAGATTCCCGCACGCAGCTGTCAAACCTGCTCGGGTCAACAAAAATTGTACCAAGCCTGACAGCCAGGTACAGCAGGAACAGGCTACAAACTGCATGCATACTTCACGTATATGTAATAACTTGACTTCTGGACAGAAAAATGTCTGAAATCTAAGAATATTGAATAAAAAATATGAAAATCAAAATTTAAAGAAAATAAATTGTGGGAAACAATAATGAAGTTTGTCACGTAAATGAGGTTGCCAAATCTTTATGAACCACAAAACAAAACAAGGAGTTAACCTAAAAATTATTAAAAATTCCCAACATGTGCAGAAGATGCCGTAGAATCTAATAAGACCCACTTCTACCCCTGTCACTCAAAAGAAATCAATACAAAATAAGGAAATGTTTCTGAATCATAAAAATAACAAATTAACATTTAAACACCTTCTGACAATTATTTCACAAAGAAATATGACATAGACAATGCAAGCCGATTGACAGCACAGAACTACGTGCCAAACTTGCCCTGGCCAGCCTGCTAGCCTCAGCACCCAAGCCCAACCCCTCTACATGCCCTTAGAAGGTCTTATTCCCCAAAAAGTATGTAAACAACCCTTTTTAGGTGATTTAAACCCCATTAATTTTTAAGTATCAATCCAGACCCCTGGCCATCCGTGATCAAGTTTTTATTCAAGATGAACAAGTGATAAATGGCTATAGTCTGATAGTATTATTAATAATTCTGGCCCCATCATTGATTCTTCAAAGAATATCAGCAAATAACCCCAATGTCAGCTTGCTACTATGTACAGAGCAAAACTGTCAAATAGTAACACAAAACTATGAAAAATAAGAATATCTCAATTCAAAAAATAAGGAGTGAAAAATCCATAAATATTATATAATGATTAAGAAATCCATGAATATTATTGCAGGAATGAATTCCTCACCCAAAATTGGGTAGGGTCACTCACTGACCCCACCCTTGAATTCCAAGTCCTTATATTTTTAAAATAATTAAAAAGAAAAGTACTAAAAATTACGACACCTGTATGGCACTTTTTGGCCATTCTAATATTTCATACGTATTCTCACGTATGGGGTCTACACCAAAAATTCACTCAGAATTGAGGTTTTGTGTATATTCTAGGAGTTACACGCGGAAATGTGTTATGTCACAATTCCCGCGCGCAGCCCCGCATCATTACATCTCCCTACGTACTAGTAGCAGCAGATTCCCGCGTACTAAAGACCCGCGCACAGCTGATTCTGCCACGCATGCAGGGGATCCTACCCCGCGCGCATCTGTACAAACTGATCCCCGCGTCTGGATCAGTCGTGAATAATCTGACAACCAGGTACCGCTCAGAAGAGCTACATCCTAGTTAATACAAAAACAAAAAATTAAACTTATATTTTTTTGTGTTTATCCATCTCAGTGGATTTTTTTTTTGGTGATCTCATTGACCAGGACCTCCTACAGGACATCCCAGACAGTGTACCATTGGACTTAGCCTTGGATTAATCCCAGGATCTGATTGGAACTCACTGAGACACCGTTGGAATACCCTCCAAGGATAGTTGTGATTCCAACCAAGTGTTGGTACCCTTGAATTTAACTCTAAGTAAGTTAAACTATTTTTAAAAAAATTATTAAAAATATAAAACACACGAAAAAAGATTATTTTTTATTTTTAAAGTCTTTTTTCAAAGTTTCAACAAAATACTTACACATTTTTTTGGAGCTATGTATCAAAATAGGCGTAAAACCCATGCAACAGGTAGAGCCCCGTCATATAGATCTCTTCCTGGAGGAACCCGTGCATGCCAGGACTCCAGTCGCAAGTGCAATGAGGGGACTCAAAGCCATGACCATAGCCTCACATGGGACAACAACGTTGACAACTGCCCCCGCCAACTCAACCAACAGACCTTTGGAGAACCATCTGATGCCCACCATGTTATCCCAGGAGGTTACAGGTCCTCCTACCCCACCCCAGCTGGACTCAACCAAGGAGAAAAGAGTCAAAGTATTAGTGAAAGATCATGTGAGCTATTGGGAACAATTCAGGTTGGCTCAGACCCAGGAGGATGAACCAGGTATGAGAAAAGCCATTTCTCAGGCAATAAAATCTCAGATTTCTCTTCAAAGGTTGATCCCAAAGAAAGAAGTAGAAGGCTACGTGCAGAACTGGAATCCTTGAGATCAGTTAGCTTCCTTGAAGGGAAAGGACTCCAAAAAGCAGAGGTACTCAGCCCATGAGAAGTTAAGGAACTCAAAGAATTGGGATAGCATAATATCCTTAGCCCAGAAGTGGAAAAAGTTGAACCACAATTAGATGTAGAAGCTCCCAATAGCTGTTCTGTAAATGTGTCTCACAATTTTACTATTATTAGCCAATTCTTTGACAAAGTTTATCAACAATTGGACACATTAAGTTCAAGTATTTTCAGAGTAATTGACACTAAGTCTTAGATTATGAGAATTGATGAGTTGGAAATACAACAAATCAAGGATAGTATAAGAGCTAGTAAGTTGGACCTGATGGAACATATTGATGAAAACCAATCAATTCTTCAGGAAGATATTCTTGCAACCATAGACCAGCTTAAGGAAGAAGTCAAGAAAACTAGTCCTGCTCCTTCAGCTCATCTGACTAACAAAATTGACTTATTAAGCCACAAACTTGATTTAGAGTTAGGTATTATTAACAATGATCTCAGAGATCTTAAGATCAATTCTACTAACTCTCCTGTCATTGACCTAGAAAAAACTGGGGCTGATAGGTTCACCAGTACTCCTAGTTTTTCTCCCAGAACGAGGATAACTAGGAATGTGTCTTTCAGACCCAGTCCTACTCCTGAAATGGAGCAGGCTTTGAAGCTACTTCCTCCCATAACTGAACGGCCTAAATTCTCTGGAGAAGGAGAATACAACCACATCAGTTTCATTAAATTTATTGACTATACTCTTTCTTCTTATGAGCTCCCTGACGCAATAGCTGTGGTAAGATTACCCAGACTATTTGAAGAAGTGGCTCTTGATTGGTTTATCAATACAAGCAACAATGTTGGATCTTTATCGTGGAATTCTTGGAAATAATTGATCAAAGTGCAGTTTGGTACCAGGATTTGGAAAATAAAAATGATGAAAAATTTTCAAACATCCCAGTTTTATCCATCCAAGGACAAACCTCATAAGTGGTGCTTAGACCAGAAAAAGAGGTTAGACTGTTATTATCCTGATGCTGATAAAGAAGAAGTCAATGAAAGACTCCTCAACTTATGTCCTGGACAAATCAACAACAGTGTAAGGTGCAGGATGCCTATTGTGATTTCACGTTGTGATCACTTCCTTATATGGCATGAAATAGGCGATTGATTACTTGAAATAGATCAACACTAGTTTTGGTCCTACGACATTGGTCTGACACAGTATATGAGGAATGAAAAGGAAACAAGCCTGGGTTGAGCAGTCGGTGTGAGTTGAGATTGATTGAGAAAGCAGAACTGAGTGGTGATTTTGATAGAGATAGAAAACAATGAGAGTATGAGAAAAGAGTCCTAAATTACCTCCACTTGATCCTAGTCGCGCCCTCCTCCTGAGTCAGATTCGCGTGGAACTTCCGGTTGTTGTGTTGGTCGCAAGTCAAGTTGATGATTGGTGGCGTGGTTTGGGTGGTCGAGTGAGGGATGATCAGGGAGAGGTTACGAGGAAGAAACTTGCGGACCCTGCTGTCCGTCGGTCAGGGTCAAGACTGAGACATGGCTTGAGGGCGCAGTTGCGCGCGGCGAGCGGCGGAGCAGTGCGACCTTGCGTAGCGTGAATCACCCCACCCTGACACCTGACACTCCTCCTTGATTCATGCGGGAGCCATGTGAATGAGATCCAGAGCCGCCCGATGTTTGAAAGCGCCTAGTAGTTTGGTGAGTACGTCCGCCAGCATTTCGGCGGAAGGGACTTGATGTACAGACAGCAGGTTCTTTGCCACAAGGTCGCGGATGTACTGGTATCGGACCTCGATGTGTTTTGAATTTGGGTTCAGTTGAGCTTCCTTGCTGATCATGACCGCGCTTGCGTTTTCATTTTTGAGGACAACATTGAGGGGAGGTTTTTTGCTGAGGATCTTCAGATTTTGGAGCAGGATTGACAGCCACCGCAACTGTTTAGCGCACTTGTTTGCGGAGATGAATTCAGCTTCACAGGTTGATTGTGC
Organism: Puccinia polysora; assembly: GCA_025617555.3. NCBI lineage: Eukaryota > Fungi > Basidiomycota > Pucciniomycetes > Pucciniales > Pucciniaceae > Puccinia > Puccinia polysora. Next base: position 8,039,192 of record CM062616.1, on the reverse strand, counting down.
CACGATGGATTGTTTCTTTGTTACCCAGGAGATCGGGTTGTTGAAGAGGGTTATCATGTACCCGGAGGTGGATTTCTTGGACAGCAGTGACCCTGCATAGTCCCCGTCTGCCCAACCACATAGGGTGGGCTGTTCGGCCGCGCAGCGTGAGTAGACGATCCCCATGTTTCTGGTGCCGTTGAGGTAGCAAAAGAGATGTTTCACAGCGGACCAGTGAGATGCCGTAGGCTTTGATGAAAATTGAGAAAGGAGATTAGTGGTGAAAGCAATATTGGGCCGTGTGTGGATAGCTAGATGAAGGAGCATTCCGATGGCCTTCTGATACTTGCGGCGATCCACAGGTTCCACGTCCTGTGCCACCAGCTTCTGAAGATCCATAAGGGCCGGGGTCTTTACGGGGTGACTGTTCTCCATCTGGAATTCGGTGAGGGCCTTCTTGCAGAAGTCGCCTTGGTGAAGAAAGAGAGACCCGTCCAGCCACCAGTCCAAACTGTACCCAAGATGTTGGCTTGGTTTTTCCTTGATCCTCAGCTCATAATGCTTTCCTAGTTGATGAAGGAACTGAAGAATCATTTCACGGTCAGTTCTGACGACCAATCCGTCATCAACATGTATGTGGAGCTTTATGGCTAAGTCGGAGCTGACGAAAAGAGACTCATCACCCAACGATGGCATCAATCCGCACTTTGTGAGTGTTTCAACCAGGTGAGCTTTCCATCGTCTGGGGGCTTGCTTAGTCCCGTAGAGGGATTTGTTCAAGAGCCAGACATGGTCTTCCTTGCCCAGTTCCTCGAACCCGCTGACCTGCGACACGTAAACCGGAGCGTTGATGAGGCCGTTCAGAAAGGCTGTTGCGACGTCGAATTGGAATACGTGGAGTTTCTGTTCCACGGCAAGTGACAGGAGCACCTTGAGAGACTCATTTCGCGCCACCAAGGCGTAGGTTTCGAAGTAGTGGATTCCCTTGTCTTGATGATTTCCGAAACACACCCAGCGCGCCTTGCGATGAGCAATTTCACCGAATTCGTTTAGCTTGTTGACAAAACGCCACATACCGCATATGATCTTGGCACCTGGGGGAGGCTTGACCAAAGGGCCGGTGTTCTTGAAGATTAGCTAGCTGTGCTCTTCCTTCATTGCTTCGAGGTACTTGTCGGCGTAGGGTGAGTTCAGGGCGTCCTTTACCAAGATTACTTCAGTGAGGTTGGCTTCATCAATTGGGCTGCGGCGATTTTGTGAGCCTTCTAGTATATTGCACGGGTCGATTCTGGAACTAACATCTTTAGGGGCTTTGTCCTAGTACGGAACAAAGGCGTAGTTCTTTGTTGTGGCAGCAGCTAAGTCTTGAGTACGGCTCTCATCAGCCTCGGAGGCGATACCTTCCGCGGCGGGTTGATCCGGTACCAATTCGACTGGCGAGGGGGTTTGCACTATGGCGCCGGGAGTGGAGGGGGTTGTGGCAGTTTTAGGTGTTGGAGGGTTTACGGTGATTGATACGGTCGGGTGGTGGTCGTGTTGCAGTGGCTTGGTTCAAGGGAGCGAGGAGTGGTGTTTTCTGACCGCGGAAGGTTCCCGGTAGGGAAATTTTAGCGGGGAAGAGGAGAAGTCCCGACTGACAACTATTCTCAAACTGCAGGGTTTGAGGAATCGCGATGCGTCGGAGAAGGGCTCAAAGCCTAGGTAAAGGAGAGGTTTTGAGGGAGGTCTGACCTTGTCTTGGTTGGGCCGGGTTACAAAAACCTTGAGGCCAAAAGGAAGGAGTTTGGACAGATCCCGCTGGGGTTCGATGGGGGTGTTCGTCTTCGCCAGGGTTTCCATAGGGGATGACCACGCAAGGCTTTCGGTGGGGAGTCCGTTTATGAGATGGGAGGCGTATCTTGCTGCTTTGTTCCAGAGGTTCACAGGGACCAACAAATGAGCTAGTATACATCTCATCTTCGTGAGTAGGGTAGAGTTAAATCGTTCCGCGATTCCGTTGGTCTGAGGACTGTCAGCAGGGCCTCGCTTGGTGGTTATTCCCAGATCTGAAATGGTGGTTAGGAAAGGATTAGAGCTGAATTCTCCTCCTCGGTCTGAGTGGAGATACGCTGGTAATTTACCCGTTTTGTTCTGTATTTCCCGTATGAAGGAGAGTATCTTTGCTTCGGAATGAGACTTCTTCTTGAGGGTTTATATACGATTAAAGCGGGAGTAATCATCGATAATCACAAGGATGTATTGATAACCACTGCGGCACGGCGGAGAGATTTGAAGTACATCAAATTGAAGTTTTTCAAACGGGCGAGTGGCGGAGGGGAGGGGGTTGAGATGTGGCGTTCGTTTCAGCTTGCATTGTCGACATACTTTGCACACGGAGGCCGGGTCTTTTGTGGTCGGTTTGGGTAGATTATATAGTTGAAGAAATTTCTTCAGGTATACATCGGATGGGTGTCCCAAGGTTACGTGCCAATCGGTTTGTTCAGTTAGGTTGAAAGCTGATACCCGGACGAGGTCCGAGGCATATAGGTTTCCGCTCCGAGGGAATCAAGCCACAATTTTTTCTCCTTGCTTTACCACCAGCATACGATGATGCTGAGATATTACTAGCCCGTGGTCTTCTAGTTGAGAGACGGATAAGAGATTACAAGGCCCCTTTGGGGCGTAGTACACAGGGTGGATCCAGGTACCACCGATTTCGAGTCTGCCGGAGTGAGTGACCGGGATGGACCCGCCGTAGGTTATCATCTCCTTGTCAATGGGTTCCGGGGAGGTTAACAAGGATAAGTTGCATACAATTGATTTGGTTGCGCCGGAGTCTAGGATGAACATGGAGTTGGTCTTGCTTGATAGAACCAGGTAGACCTTGTCTGTGAGACAGAATCCGTAATCGTCCGGATCGTTTGCTACTTCCACGCACCCAATCTCCTCCTGCGTTTCATCATTGTTCTCCAACGACTTGTCGGAAAGGTGATGCGCTTTGGGATTACCTCTAACCTGCTTAAGATGTTTGGCGACCAACCTTGCGATCTTGTCGTCTAATGATTCGCCTTGGGGGTAATTTCTTGTAGGAATTGCACTCCTAGGTTGGTTGGAATGCGAGGGTGGTTGATTTGCCGGATTCCTGGATCCAGAGTTATTTTTGTTGTATGAGTTGGTACGGTTTGTGCCTTTGATCACCAGATTCATTTCCTCCTTGGTCTCCAGATTTTCTCTTTGGTTATTTTCAAGTATGAGACGGTCTCTTACGGTTTTGTATGTGAAGGGATTGATGTCAAACATGTTTTGAACCAACAAGGTTAGAGTTTCTTCTTAGTTGAGTGTTATGAGCAGTAAGCATGCAGCCAGTCCAGTGGAGATTGATGCGAATTCCGGGATGTTGGCGAGGGAGGACTTCAAAGAGATGTAGAGAGAGGAGAATTTATTGACGTGGTCTTGTAGAGATGTCCCAGGCGTGTACTCCATCCTCGTAAGGCGTTGTAACTTGGTCACTACCGTCAGGATGGATGCGTCCCCGCAGGCATTGCACAGGGCGGTGTAGGCGTCGATAAAACTTCCTTCGTTTGCCTCAATGTTGTGGTGGAGATCCCTCGAGGTGGTGGAGAACAGTTGGTTGAGAGCCCAGGCATTTCTGAGTCTGAACGTGGATGTACCGCGATTTACCTTGGTCCATTCTTTGTTGAGCAGGTCCTCGTACCCCTTACTGGTTAGAATATTTGCGAATCTCATTCGCCATTGATTCCAGTTCTTTCCCGTCAACTTGGCCCCTTTAACGCGATGACTAGTCCCCGAGCTTGAGTCTGACGAGTCTTACTTGGGTATTACTATTGCCGTCCCATTGTCGTTGCTCATTCTTACTCGATCAAGGTTGCCTGTTGCCGAAGAAGTTGCTCTCGCTACCATGTGATTTCACGTCGTGATCACTTCCTTATATGGCATGAAATAGGCAATTGATTACTTGAAATAGATCAACACTAGTTTTGGTCCTACGAAATTGGTCTGACACAGTATATGAGGAATGAAAAGGAAACAAGCCTGGGTTGAGCAGTCGGTGTGAGTTGAGATTGATTGAGAAAGCAGAACTGAGTGGTGATTTTGATAGAGATAGAAAACAATGAGAGAATGAGAAAAGAGTCCTAAATTACCTCCACTTGATCCTAGTCGCGCCCTCCTCCTGAGTCAGATTCGCGTGGAACTTCCGGTTGTTGTGTTGGTCGCAAGTCGAGTTGATGATTGGCGGCGTGGTTTGGGTGGTCGAGTGAGGGATGATCAGGGAGAGGCTACAAGGAAGAAACTCGCGGACCCTGCTGTCCGTTGGTCAGTGTCAAGACTGAGACATGGCTTGAGGGCGCAGTTGCGCGTGGCAAGCGGCGGAGCGGTGCGACCTTGCGTAGCGTGAATCACCCCACCCTGACACCTGACACCTATGGACTCAGATATTTCCACCTTGAAAGGTGTATTGGAAGAGACTATTGATATGAATGGTCTTGATAAGAGGGTCAATAGACTTCCCATGGCACAAAATACTATGAACAGGGAAGAATATACTGCCAAAACTAAAGGATCCCCTGCTACTAATCCATCTACCTTGGAATTCAAGAAGACTCCAGAATCAAAAGAGAAAGTATGTTGAAACTGTAACCAAACAGGACATGTAAAACCTGATTGTCCTCTACCTAGGAACAGGATTAATCTTATTGAAGGAGAAGAGTATGACAATCCTGACGCTCACCTTGGTGATACTGATGGATCACTCTATGATTGTGATCTAATGATCACTAACCCCATCAATGTTATTGAAGGTAGTAATGAGTCTTCTCTGGACATAAATTCCGTCAATGAGGATTCTAACTTACCTCAAAAATGAAATCCCAACATGAAGATTCATCACATTTCTGAGGCTAAGGCCTTGACTCTGAAACCTTCTGCCGGTAAAAGTTACACTTCAGGAAAAACATGCTATGCTACTGGTTTAATCCAAGGTTCCCCTGTTAATTTACTTCTAGACCGTGGAGCCTTTTGCTTTTGTGTTGGTTCAACTTATCTGGAGAAACAAGACCCAAATTGGAAACTGAACTTACTACCAGTACCTCAGGCTAAGTTCAGAAGTTGTAATTCTGCTCTCAATGCTGTTGGAGTATGGTTTCCTGATATCATACTCCCTCACTCTAAAGGATCACTCAAACTGAAAATTGAATTTGTAGTGCTCCAAAACGGAGTATGTGATTGATTTATCCTTGGAAATGATTCTCTTTGCTTGTATGGTATGGATGTGTTCCAAAGAAAATGTAGATACTTCACTATAGGTGGAGACCGGAATAAGAAGTTCCAAATATGTCATGTCAATGTTTCAATTTCTGATTCAACTTATGAAAAACACTTAGAGAATTTCAATCAGGAATACTTCTCTCAAGCTGCTTTGAATTCCCTTCTCAATGAAGAACAATAACGGGATATTCTACAAGTATGCTTTGAAAATAAGAATGCTTTCTGTGCCAAGTATAACCCCATTGGTAAAATCAAAGGACATGATATTATCCTAACTCTAACCATTAAGCCTCCTTACCCACCTTACCCCAGGAGACCTGCTTACCCTTCTATTCCAAAATGTAGAGCTTCTCTGGAAACCCATATTCAAGAGTTGGTTGACTTACAAGTCCTAAGGAAAGTAGGCCACAATGAAAAAGTGGATGTTACTACCCCAGTAATTATAGCTGGGAACAATGATAAGTCAAGAATGGTTGGATATTTTAGAATGCTTAACAACTACACCCAAGCTGATTATTATCCAAATCCAAGAACTGACCATGCCCTACATAACCTGTCCAAGGCTAAGTACATCACTACCATGGACATGCTGAAAGGTTTTCACCAAATACCTATCAGCCCTGATAGCTGAAAATTTATGAGAATTATCAGTCACTTGGGAGTTTATGAGTATCTTAGGATGCCTTTTGGTATTAAAAATGCTCCTTCTCATTTTCAAAGGGTGATGGACATTGTCCTAGGATTTTTCATCAGACAGGGATGGATGATGGTATAAATTGATGATTTTATCATTTACTCTGATCATTTGGATACTCACTTGGAGAAATTAAGGCTAGTCCTCAAAACAATCTTTGCTGTATGATTCAAAGTATCAATGAAAAAGTGTAACTTTGGCTACGGGGAACTCAAAGCCTTAGGACACATTTTCTCTCAACTAACCTTAGATGCTGACCAAAACAAGATAGCAGCAGTAATGAATAGGCCTATGCCTCAGAATAAAACTGAACACCTATCCTTTATCAGCTTCTGCAGCTACTGTAGGAAGTATTTACCAAATTTTGATCTTCTAACCAAATGTCTGTATGAGATTTGCAACAACACCACTGTGTTTGAAATGATCCATGACAGAGTCAAGAACTATGAGGAACTCAAAATGGCCATGACTTCAGCTCCACTACTGATCCAGCCAGATTATTCTAAATCTTTGAAAATCTACATAGATGCTAGCATGGAAGGGCAAGGAGCCACGTTACACCAAGAAGTAATAGAGGATGAAAAACCAGTGGAAAAACCTATACTCTTCATATCCAGACAAATTAAAGACATTGAGAAGAGGTATGGTGCAAGTCAAATGGAATTTCTTGCCTTAGTATGGGCTCTAGAGAAACTCCATTATTACTTAGAAGGCACCATATTAACTGTAATTACTGACTGCAATGCTGTCAGGACATTGAAAAACATGAAGACCCCTAGTAGGCACATGTTGAGATGGCAGATAGCTATACAACAGTACAGAGGTCAGATGACCATAGTTCATCAAGCTGGGACTAAAGACCAGAATGCTCATAGTTTAAGCAGGAATGCATTAACCAATGACCCAAGTAACCCTGCTTATGATCCAGAGGATAATGATATCTTCCCTATCCTCAATATTAACAGGTTAAAAATTGAAGGTCCCATAATGGGAATCCACATTTGTGAATTGAATGAATCATTTTTCAACTCAATCAAAGAATCTTACATTTCTGGCATAAAGAATCTGATCAATATTATGGAAAAAACATCTGAACCATCTGAATTGATCAATAGCCTACCTGAACCTCTTCTGAAACCATATAAATCCAGAAGGTTGATCATATGGGATGGTCTTGTATACTGTAGGCATCAACATTCAAGTGTTATAGTATTAACTAAGGACAACCATATCAAACATGTTCTGGCTGAGTGCCATGATAACTGCTCATCTGGTCATTTATCTTCTGATAGAACCTTGGATAAGGTTAAACAAACTGCTTGGTGGATTAATTGGAGAGAATCCACTATACAGTATGTTACCAGTTGTGAAACTTGTCAGAAGTCCAACAGGAATACTGGGAAATAGTTTGGTCTACTGCAATAGATTGCTGAACCCAAGAAAACCTGGGATATCATCAATATGGACTTTGTAACTGGACTACCACCAGGAGGAGCATATTCTTACAACTCAGTCTTAGTCATTGTGGATAGATTCTCCAAGACAGCAAAGTTCCTACCTAATCACAAAGAAGACACTGCTATTGTCAGCTCTCTGATACCAGGAACCTTGCAGTCCTTTAGCTACAGAGAGTGATAAAAGAACTTGGAGCAATAATATTCCAAAGAATAAACACTTTAAAGCTCCAATAATGGTATGGTAAGAGCAAGTGCAAGGTTTATTTGGTTTGGTTATAATTATTTTATATATAATATAAAAAGAGGGGCCACAGTATTATACTACTGGGGATCTTTACAGACTAGCAACCTCTCTTCAAGGGGCCTCCTTAGGCAGTTTAAGAACCTTGGAATAAATATGGGTGCCTTAGAAAGGACTTATTCCACTAATGGCCGGGCTTAACAGCACAAGTGGCCTAGACAGGAAGGGAAACACTCACTCTGAGCACTTGACCACGAAAATCCTGGAATAATTGGAAGGGTTTCAGAGCAGATGGGGTTGATTGCTTGACTAAACTTCAATGGTTTATTGGTTAATAAAGGTAAATAATACTACTACAGACTAAGTCATGAATCACTTGCTTATCTTCATATAAGCACTTGATTAACAATGACACCGTTTCTGATTGATAATAAATAATTCCTGATAACTGATTAACTGATTGGAAACAGAAGGGCAAAAAGAGCCTGTTTAAATATTGTTTTTTGGGTGCTTGAGGGCCTCTAGAAGGAGTACTAGCCATGGGCTGAGGCTAGGGGGGCAATCAGGGCAACATTGGCACGTCCTCAAGGTTCTGTTAGCCTGCTGGCCTTATATCTGTCAAGGAACAGCTCCTTTTTAGCTGCAGGATCTGTTAATCAATAGATTAGTCATTTTTCTGATCCTGCACTGATCCTCAATTTGTACAGTAAGTACTGGTCCAAAGTGAGCAGACGTAGATTTTTATTGATTTTCCATCCTCTGCTGATCCTTTATGTAATTTTTAATAATTTTTACGACCACTCCTTATGTAGTTTTGTGGTCTTTGAAGGTTCTGATCAACTTATTTTGTGGTGAGTCTGGATCTTTATTTAATTAATAAAAAATACTAAAAATTAGTTACTAACTAATTTTAATTGATTTTTAAGGTTTTTAAACTATAATCTATGCTTGTGTGGTAGCTTTACATAAGTAGTGTAGATCCTACTATATTGTAGCTCCTCTGAGCGGTACCTGGATGTCAAAATGATCACTGCAGGAGGCGCGGGGATCAGTCCATTCAAATGCGGTCGGGGACTGATCCGCTGCTCAGATGCGGGCGGGGGACTGTACCGCTGCGCGCGTGACTAGGTCACGGGATTACCTGCGCGGGAATTCAGTTGCGCGGGAGTCCGGCGCTGTAGGGACGCGGGGCTGCGTGCGGGAGTTGGCGTACGCGGGAGTCCAACGCTGTAGGGACGCGGGGCTGCGTGCGGGAATTTGCGTACGCGGGAGACCAGCGCTGTAGGGACGCGGGGCTGCGTGCGGGAATTTGCGTACGCGGGAGACCAGCGCTGTAGGGATGCGGGGCTGCGTGCGGGAGTTTGCGTACGCGGGAGACCAGCGCTGTAGGGACGCGGGGCTGCGTGCGGGAATTGTGACAAAACACAATTTCCCGTGTAACTCCTAAACTACACACAACACCTGGATTTCGACTGAAATTTAGGTGTGAAACCTATACATGACATATCATGTGAAATATTAAAATGACTAAAAAGGTGCCATACTGGTGCCGTGGTCATTTACCATTTTCTATTGAATTAATTAAAAAATATAAGGAGTAAGAATTCAAGGGTGGGGTCAGTGAGTGACCCTACCTTATTTTGGGTGGGGAATCCATTTCTGCAATAATATTTATGGATTTCCTACTCCTTTATTTTATAATAATTTTATTTATTCATTTATCTTTGTTCCTTTTAATTTTGTTAGTATTATTATTGTTGTTACTTTGTCAGGTTGCTCTGTGCTAAGTAGCAGGCTGACAGCTATGGAAGTTGCCCTGTTATTTTTGAACAGACTAATGGCTGATTTTGGAGTCCCCAAGATTATTATCAGTGACAGAGATCCTAAATTCACCTCTGAGCTCTGGAGGAATCTTCATGATATGCTTGGAACCACCTTAGTTTTCTCTACCGCTTATCACCCTCAGATGGATGGATTAGCTGAAAGGATGATTCAGACCCTGGAAGACATGCTCAGGATATTCTGTGGCTTTGGACTGGAATACAAGAATTCTGAAAGTTATTGCCATGATTGGATTAGCCTTTTACCTGCACTGGAGATGGCCTACAACAGTAGCAAGCACTCTACCACTAAGGAAGCACCTTACATACTGGAAAGAGGATGAATTCCTAGATTACCCCAGGATAACCTTAACCACCAGCCAACCAATATTCACCCTACATCAGTTGATTACAAAAACATGATAGATGTAGCCAACAAGCATTATGTTAAGTGTGTCCAAGATGCTGTGGAATATAACCAGAAAAGGTGGGATAAAACCCATAAGGAACCTGATTTCAAAATTGGTGATGAAGCCTTGATCTCTACCACTAACTTTACCAACCTGGGTGGAAATAGCAATTTTAGACCAGCTTTTGTTGGACCTTACACCATTAAGAAACTTCATGGTATAAATGCTGTGGAAGTAATCCTCAGTGATGCGCTTTATAGGAAACATCCAGTCTTCCCAGTAAGCCTCATCAAACACTACCATCCAAGGAATGGAGAACATACTCCTTCACCTGCAATACCTGTTACAGAAGAACCTGAAAAGGAAAAAGAAAAAATTAGCAAGATCCTTAAGGATAAAAAAGATAGGATCAATCAAAAAGACATCAGACTCTACCTGGCTAGATACAAGGGAGAATCAGCTGATAAAGATGAATGGTTGCCTGAACATAATATCCCTGAAGGACCTATAAACCTGAGGAACTACATAGCCAACAGGAGGCATCAACACAATTTTCTTTTTCAGATATAGACATATCTTGGAGCAAGGGAATGTCAGCTTGCTACTATGTACAGAGCAAAACTTTCAAATAGTAACACAAAACTATTAAAAATAAGAATATCTCAATTAACAAGATAAGGAGTGAGAAATCCATAAATATTATTACAGGAATGTATTCCTCACCCAAAATTAAGTAGGGTAACTCACTGACCCCACCCTTGAATTCCAAGTCCTTATATTTTTAAAATAATTAAAAAGAAAAGTACTAAAAATTACGACACCAGTATGGCACTTTTTGGCCATTCTAATATTTCACACATATTTTCACGTATAGGGTTTACACCTAAAATTCACTCAGAATTCAGGTTGTGTGTATATTTTAGGAGTTACACGCGGAAATGTGTTATTTCACAATTCCCGCGCGCAGCCCTGCATCATTACATATCCCTACGTACTAGTAGCAGAAGATTCCTGCTTACTAGAGACCCGCGGGCAGCTGATTCTGCCACGCACGCAGCGGATCCTACCCCGCGCGCATCTGTACTAACTAATCCACGCGTCTGGATCAGTCGTGACTAATCTGACAACCAGGTACTGCTCAGAAGAGCTACAACCTAGTTAGGGTTGCCTAGTATATGTAAAAAACTGAAATATGCATTACTCATGATCTAAAAGGATCAAAACTTGAATAAAATTAATGAAAATTAAGTTTAAAACATTTTTTAATAATAAATCAAAGATCAACAATTATCACATAAATCACTGATCCTGATCTTTGAAGACCACAAAAAGCTACCAGGAGTGTTCATAAAAATTATTAAAAATTATCTACATGATCAGCAAATGATAAAAAACCATTAAAAATCCTCATCTGCACGCTTTAAAGCAATATCAATAGTACAAATGAAGGATGAGTACAGAATGATCAAATTTCCGCCATAACAGATTGACAGATCCTGTGGCTAAAATAGTAAAGAAATACAGCAGATCTAAGAACAGCTGATTAACAGTACCAAGTGGACGTGCTCATCTTGCCCTGACTGGCTTTCCAGCCTCAGCCAAAGAGCAGAACCCTCTCTACGTGCCCTGAGAAGATCAAAATCACCCCAAAAAGGTATTCATACAGACCTTTTTGGATCCATTATTCCATCATCAGTTACCAGGAATTATTTATTATCAATCAGAAATCGTGTCATTGTTAATCAAGTGCTTAAATGAGGATAAGCAAGTAATTTATGACTTAGTCTGTAGTAGTATTATTTACCCTTATTAACCAATCAACCCTTGAAGTTTAATCAAGCAATCTTCCCCATCTGCTCTGAAACCCTTCCAATTATTCCAGGATTCTCGTGGTGAAGTGCTCAGAGTGAGTGTTACCCTTCCTGTCTAGGCCATTTGTGCTTTTAAGCCGGGAAATCAGTGGAATAATTCCTTTCTAAGGAACCCATCTTTATTCCAAGGTTTTTAAACTGCCTAAGGAGGCCCCTTGAAGAGAGGTTGCTAGTCTTTAAAGATCCCCAGTAGTATAATACTGTGGCCCCTCTTTTATATTATATTTAAAACAATTTATTACCAAACCAATTCAACCTTGCAAATGCTCTTATTATTTCATTTATTTTAGCTTCTAAGCGTTTATTATTGGAAGAATAATTATTATTATCATTCCAGCATTTTTATCACTCTCTGTAGCTAAAGGACTGCAAGGTTCCTGGTATTGGAGAGCTGAAACCCAATAATTGTCCTGAGACCCTTTCAACTGTGAATCTCTGCAAGCTTCTTGGAGTAATTAATTAAAATAGTAAGTTGTCTCCTCCTTGCAACCCAGGCATAATTGCTGTAAGACAGTCAGTCCACCCATCCCCTTGAGTTAATCTTTTGTGAGCAATCATTCAAGAACTCATTGTACCAAGGTCTTTAAACGGTTCAAAAGAGCCCCTTGAGAAGAGGTTGTTATCCAATAAATATCCCCAGTTTGCACAAAATGTGGCTCCTCTTGAAACATATATTTAAAAAAATTCAATCCAACAAAACAAACCAAACTTTTCACTTGCTCTTAAATCAATTATTTGAGAATTTTACCATAATTTTCTTGGAATTAATATTCCAACGCCAATATCACTTTATGTAGCTAAAGGACGGCAAAGTTCCTGGCATCAGGAAGCTGACAACTGGGGGTCTGGCCAGGAAATATCCCTGAATAATTAATTTTTAATTAATTTTTTTCTTTGGACCAGATATTCTATTTAAAAATAAGTCAAAATACTTATTATCCTTATTTTTTGATTATTGTTTCTCCAGTGGACCTTAAAACCAACGGAGAATTAATCAATTATTATTTTAACCTTCTTAAACAACAAAAAGAAGAAAGACTCCATAATTTTGTTCCTGTTATCATCACTCCTGAGCAACAACAAGCTAGATTACTTCATTATAAGCAACAAGCTATTAAGTAAAAGTAATTGGAGCTTGAAAGACTTATTAATTTTAATTCTTCACTCCGGAAACACACGGCCTGAATAAAATATCAGAGGAAAATTTATGTATTTAATAACAATAAAGAAAGTGAGCTTAAGATGTTTTTTATTTTTTTAAAAAAATATACAAAGAAAATTCAAAAAAAAATCAAAGTTTGATAAAACATTAATGAAAACTATGATAAAACCAAAAACTTATTAATTATATTTTATTCATCTTAAACTAGTGGGAAGAAACTTTTCCCTAGCAGATTTTATTGAGCAGGACCTGTTGGAAAACAGTTCCCACCACGGTTCTTGGGATTTAAGCCAAGAATTGATTGGTACCCACAAAGATCCCCCTTGATTACCCCCCAAGGACTCTTTTAACCGCAGCAAAGCTTGAGTACCTTTGAATTTAAGCTTAAGTAAGCCTAAATTAATTTAAAAATAAATAAAAATATTTTTTTATTTTTTTTATTTTTTTTACCTTTTCAAAAGTCTTTTGACAAAAACTTACATTTTTTTTGCACTATGTCGCAAAACAGACCCCAAACCCGCGTGACAGGACAAGCCCCGTCCTATGGAACTCTTCCCGGAGGAAAGGGCGCCCGTAGGACTGCCCGTAGTGAGGAAAATGGGGGGGCTTGAACCCGCAATAGAAGTGCTGCGTGAACGGCCAGCACCCGTGCCCTCCAACTCAACCAACAAATCATTGGAGATGAGTACCTCTCGCCCACAGTTTTCCCACGCAGTCACCCCTCCTCCTACGCCTCCCTCTCAGGAACTAGTCAAAGAGTCCAAAATAAAAGAGTTGGTGAAGGATCACATGAGTCATTGGGAGGCTTACAAGCTAGCCCACCAACAGGAGGACTCAGAAGCCATGAGAAAGGCCATATCAGGGGCCAAGTCCTCTCAAATAGCCCTGCAGAAATTAATCCCCAGGGCAGAGGTGGAGAAATACGTGGAGAAATAAAACCCCTGGGACCAATTAGCCAAATTAAAGGGAAAAGACCCCAAAAATTTGAGGTCTTCACATCATCAAAAAATGAGAAACCCAAAAGATTGGGACAATATCATATCTCTAGCCCAGAAATGGAAGAAAGTCTATCACAACTAGGATCTGATGATATTACACCATTGTTTAAGAAATTTTTTGATGATGTCTGTCAGCCTGCTACTTAGCACAGAGCAACCTGAAAAAGCAAAAACAATAATAATATTAACTAAAATAAAAAGAACAAAAAAATAAATAAATAAAATTATTATAAAATGAAGCAGAAATGGATTCCCCACCCAAAATAAGGTAGGGTCACTCACTTACCCCACCCTTGAATTCTTACTCCTTACATTTTTTAATTAATTTAAAAGAAAATGGTAAATGGCACCTTTTGGCCATTTTAATATTCCCCATGATATGTCATGTATAGGTTTCACACCTAAATTTCAGTCAAAATCCAGGTGTTGTGTGTAGTTTAGGAGTTACACAGGGAATTGTGTTTTGTCACAATTCCCGCACGCAGCCCCGCGTCCGTACAGCGCTGGAGTCCTGCGCACCCAAACTCCTGCGCGCAGTTGATCCCTCCCGCGCGCAGGTAATCCCGTGACCTAGTCACGAGCGCAGTGGATCAGTCCCCGCGCGCATCTGAATGGACTGATCCCCTCGCCTAGCTTGCCATGATCAGTCTGACAGCCAGGTACCGCTCAGAGGAGCAACAACCTAGTAGGATCTACTCTACACATGTAAAGCTACCACACAAGCGTATATCATAGTTTAAAAACCTTAAAAGTCAATTAAAATTAGTTATTAACTAATTTTTAGTATTTTTTATGAAGTAAATAAAGATCCAGACTCACCACGTCATGAGCTGATCAGAACCTTCAAAGAACACGAAACTACACAAGGAGTGGTCGTAAAAATTATTAAAAATTACATACAGGATCAGCAAATGATGGAAAATCAATAAACATCCACGTCTGCTCACTTTGGACCAGTACTTACAGTACAAATTGAGGATGAGTGCAGGATCAGCAAAATGATTAATCTGTTGATTAAAAGATCCTGCAGCTAAAAAGGAGCTGTTCCTTGACAGATCTAAGGCCAGCAGGCTATGAGCACCTTGAGGACGTGCCAATTTTGCCCTGACTGCCCCCCTAGGCTCAGACCATGGCTAAAACCCCTTCTAGATGCCCTCAAGCACCCAAAAAGGAATATTTAAACAGGCTCTTTTTGCCCTTTTGTTCCAGAAAAGATCATTTATCAGAGATATTATTATTATCAATCAAACATTCTTTCATTGTTAGTCAAGTGCTTATCAAGAAGAAAACAAGTGATTTATGATCTAGTCTGAAGTATTATAATTATTATTTTCTAAATAACTATCAAGAACCAGAAGTTTGAACCAGCCACCAACCCCATCTGTTCTGAAGCTTCTTACCTGAATCTTTGCAGAATTTCTGTGGATTGCTTCCCAAGTAAGTTGTTCCCTTCCTGCTCTGGGTTTATGTGCTGTTTTGCCCGCCCAAACTAGTGGATAAGGCCTTAGAAGGCACCCATCTTCATTCCAAGGTTATAAACTGCCTAAGGAGGCCCCTTGAGGAGAGGTTTCCAAGTCTTTAAAGACCCCCAGTAGTATATTACTGTTGCCCCTTTTTTTATATTATATTTAAGATATTTATAACCAAACCAATTAAACCTTGCACTTGCTCTTACCATATTATCATTGGAGCTCTAAAGTGTTTATTCTTTGGAATATTATTGCTCCAAATTCTTTTAACACTCTTTTTAGATAAAGGACTGCAAGATTCCTAGTATCAGAGAGCTAACAATGTCTTTTACAACATTAAAATCTTGAGCAGCAACTTGGATAATATTCATAAAAAACTTGATAAAGTCCTCCTGAATACTAACATAATGATCCAAGGTCAAGCTGACCATATGAAAACTAATAAGTCTGAAACCAAGGTATTAAAAGACAACATTGAGTCAAAAAAATTCAGTATGCTAAAACAATTTCACATCAATTAGTTAGAAAATAATAAGTTAAAGGATATTATCAGCGCTGACAAAATATGCTTGATCAAGCACATCAACACCACTTACTCCTCTGGACAAGAGAAGATCCTCTTTTCCATTGAGCAGCTCAAAGTAGAAGTTAAAAACAAAACTGATATCCCTTCTGCTCATGTAGTTGATAAAATTGACCTATTCAGTGACAAGTTGGATCTGAAATTAGGTATGATCAAGAACGGCTTAAGAGACCTCAAATTTAATTCAACTGCTCCTTCAAGGATCCAGTTGGAAGAGGTAAAGCCTACTAAGATAAATAACACTCGTAACATTCCTCTTAATGTTGGAGCAATAAGGAATGGATCTTACCAACCCAGTCAAACTCCTGAAGTGGAACAAGCTCTGAAACTCTTACCTCCTGTAGCTAAATGGCCCAAATTATCAGGTGAAGGAGAATATAACCATATCAGTTTCATCAAATTTGTTGATTACACCCTTTCCTCCTATGATGTACCGGACACTATAGCAGTGGTCAGACTGCCCAGGCTGTTTGAAGGAGTAGCCTTGGATTGTTTAATAAACAAAAGAGGAGAAGTAGGACCTCATACTTGGGATTCTTGGAAAGTCCTTATCAAAGAAAAATTTGGTACCAGGATATGGAAAAGAAAAATGATGAAAACCTTTGAGACCTCAATTTTTGACCCTGCTAAGGACAAACCTCACAAGTGGTGTTTGGAACAAAAGAAGAAGTTAGATTGCTTCTACCCTGAAACAGATAAAGAGGAAGTCAACGAAAAACTCTTCAGCCTATGTCCTGGACACCTTAATCACAGTTTAAGGTGTAGAATGTCTATGGATGCTGATCTCTCCACCCTTATTGGTATCCTTGAGGAAACTATTGACTTGAATGGTTTTGAAAAAAAGACCAATAGACCCAGGGAACTTTCCCCCAAGGTTAGAGACAAGTATAATCCAAAAACTAAGGACTCCACCAACCCCCAATTAGAAATCAAGAACACTTCTGAGACCAAAGAAAAGGTATGCCGGAACTGTAACCAAACTGGACATTTAAGAACTTACTGTCCCCAGCTCAGAAGAAAGATAAATCTCATTGAAGGAGCAGATGAGGATAATGAAATCAACCCTCAGCTGGATGAAACTGATGAATCATTATCTGAGTATGAATTAATGATTACTAACCCCATCAATGTCATTGAAGGAGACATAGGATCCTCCCTGGAAGTCAATTCAGTCAACAAAGATTTCAATCTACCACAACAATGGACTCCCAACATGAAAATCCAACATGTTTCTGAAGCCAAGACTCTGACTCTGAAACCCTCTATTGGTAAAATCTACACAACTGGCAAAACTTGTTATGCTACTGGACTAATCGAAGGTTCTCCTGTGAAGTTACTCCTAGATAGTGGGGCCTTCTGCTCCTGTGTTGGGTCAAGTTACTTAGAGAACCATGTCCCCAACTGGAAAGAATACTTGCTTTCAGTTCCACAAGCTAAGTTCAGCAATTGCAACTCCTCCCTTAATGCTATTGGATTATGGTCTACAGATCTCATTTTTCCACATTCAAAAGGTTCCCTGAGACTCAAGGTTGAGTTTTTAGTACTCCAGAATGGAATGTGTGATTAGTTCATTTTAGGAAATGACTCTCTTTGCCTGTATGGTATAGATGTATTCCAAAGTAAAGGAAGATACTTTACTATAGGAGTAAATTGGAATAAGAAGTTTCAAATATGCCATGTTGATGCTCAAAACACTGATTCCACTTATCAGAAACACCTGGAAACCTTTAACCAGGAATACTTCTCCCAAGCTTCCCTGAATGAACAACTCAGTGAAGATCGAAAATGTGATATCCTTCAGGTCTGCTTTTAGAATCAGAATGCTTTCTGCACTAAGCACCACCCTATTGGTAACATAAAAGGACAAGATATGATCCTTACCTTAACTAAAAACCCCCTTCCCCTCCTAATCTGAGAAGACCTGCTTATCCTTCCAGTCCAAAATCAAGATCAGCCTTGGAAACTCACATCCAGGAGCTAATTGACTTAAAAGTCCTGAGGAAAGTAGGACACAATGAACAGGTAGATATCACTACTCCTGTGATCATAGCTTGGCAGAATGATAAGTCAAGAATGGGAGGAGATTTTTGGATGCTGAACAATTACACTAAAGCAGACTATTACCCCATTCCTAGGATTGACCATGCCCTTCATAATCTCTCACAAGCTAAGTTTATTACTACCATGGAATTGCTGAAAGGATTCCATCAGATCCCCATCAGCCCAGACAGTAGGAAGCTCATGAGGATCATATGTCACCTAGGTAACTATGAGTACTTGAGGATGCCTTTTGGAATCAAGAATGCTCCTTCCCACTTTCAGAGGATGATGGACACTTTACTAGGCCAGTTCATAAGGCAAGGATGGATGATGGTATATATTGATGATGTTATTATCTATACTGATTATTGGACCTCCCATATGGATAAAGTAAGAATTTTCCTAAAACCCATCTCTGCTGCAGGATTAAAAATATCCATGAAAAAGTTCAACTTTGGATATGGTGAACTCAAAGCATTAGGTCACATAGTATCTGGTCTAACTGTTACAGCTGACCAAAGCAAAATAGCAGCTGTTATGAACAGGCCAACGCCTCTGAACAAAACTGAACTCCTGTCCTTTGTTGGTTTCTGCAGCTACTATAGGAAGTATCTACCCAAGTTTGCATTACTGACTAAGTGTTTTTTTGAGATTTGCAAAAACAATACCTTGTTTGAAATGACTCATGAAAGAGTTAAAAACTATGAGGAACTCAAGGTGGCTATGACCACTGCCCCTGTACTAATACAACCTGATTACAGTAAACCCTTTATACTATATATTGATACCAGCATGGAAGGGCTAGGCACTGCACTTCATCAAGAAGTCATAGAAAACAATAGACCAGTAGAAAAACCAATACTCTTTATCTCTAGACAAGTGAAGGACACAGAGAAAAGATATGGTGCCAGTCAAATGGAATGCCTAGCTCTAGTATGGGCCTTAGAAAAGCTCCAATACTATCTGGAAGGTACTAAGTTTGTGGTTATTACGGATTGCAATTCTTTTAGAACCCTGATGAACATGAAGACTCCCAGCAGGCACATGTTAAGATGGTAAATAGATATCCAAAAGTACAGAGGACAAATGGAAATAGTACATCAAGCTGGGAACAAAAACCAGAATGCTGACAGTCTGAGTAGGAATGGTCTACCCAATGACTCAAGTAACCCTGCTTATGACCCAGAGGATAATGATATCTTCCCTATCCTTAAAATTAACATGTTAAAAGTTGAAGCTCCTTTAATGGGAATCCACATTTGTGAATTGGATAAATCCTTGTTGAACTCAATCAAAGAATCTTACAATTCTGTCATGAAAACTCTGATCACCATTATGGAAAGTAGTTCTCCACCATTTGAATTGATCAATAGCCTACCTGAACCCCTCTTGATACCATACAAAGCCTGAAAGTTCACCATATGGGATGGTCTATTATACTACAGGCATCAACATTCCGGTGTTATAGTCTTAACTAAGGATGACCATATCAAACATATCCTGAATGAATGCCATGATAACTGCTCATCTGGTCATTTATCTGCTGATAGAACCTTGGATAAGGTTAAACAAACTGCTTGGTGGATCAATTGGAGAAACTCTACTATTCAGTATGTTACTAGTTGTGAAAATCTTAAGAAGTCCAACAGGATCACTGGGAAAAGGTTTGGTCTACTACAAAAGATTTCTGAACCCAAGAAAAGATGGGAGATCATCAACATGGACTTTACCACCAGAAGGAGCCTATTCCTAAAACTCGGTCCTAGTCATTGTGGATAGGTTCTCCAATAAAGCAAAGTTTCTATCTAATCACAAGGAAGACACTGCTATGGAAGTTGCCCTATTATTTTGGAACAGACTCATTGCTGATTTTGTATTTCCAAAGATCATTTTCAGTGACAGAGATCCTAAATTCACCTCTGAGTTCTGGATAAATATTCATGACATCCTGGGAACCACCTTAGCTTTCTCTACAGCTTATCACCCTCAGATGGATGGCTTAGCTGAAAGAATGATTCAGAACCTGGAAGACATGCTCAGGAGATTCTGCTGCTTTGGTCTAGAATATAAGAATACTGATGGGTACTTCCATGACTGGGTCAGCCTCTTTCCTGCTCTGGTAATGGCTTACAACAGCAGCAAACTACCACCAAGGAATCCCCCTATGTACTTGAGAGCGGGCGGATTCCTAAATTACCCAAGGATGACCTGAATCAGCAACTAACCAATATCCACCCCATGTCACTTGACTTCAGCAATATGATAGATACAGCCAACAAACACACCGCAAGATGATTTCAAGAAGCTTTTTAGTACAACCAACAGATATGGGACAAAACCCATAAGGAACCTGACTTCAAGATTGGTGATCAAGTTTTAGTTTCTACCACCAATTTCACTAATTTAGCTGGAAACAAGAAACTCAGACCTGCATTTTTTGGACCATTCACCATTAAGAAACTCCATGGAAAGAATGCTGTGGAAGTAATTCTTAGTGAGAAACTTTCCAGAAAGCACCCAGTATTCCCAGTAAGCCTTGAAAAACACTACCAACCTTGAGAAGGAGAGCACACTCTGTCACCAGCAATTCCTATTTCAGATGAAACTAACAAAGACAAAGGAAAAATAAGCAAAATCCTTAAAGAAAAGAGAGAAAGGATAAATGGGAAAGATGTCAGACTCTATCTAGTAAGATAAAAAGGAGAATCTGCTGACAAAGATGAATGGTTACCCAAACGCAATATCCCTGATGGAACTATCCAATTAAGAAATTACAGAGCCAATAAAAGACATTGAGCCCCAAATTTTTTTCAGATATAGACATATCTTGCAGTGGGGGAATGGCAGCTTGCTACATGGACAGAGCAACCTGTCAAAGTAGAAATAAAATGATGAAATAAGAAGGAGTGAGAAATCCATGAATATTATTCTAGAAATGGATTGCCCACCCAAAATTGAGTGGGGTCACTCACTGACACCACCCTTGAATTCTAACTCCTTACATTTTAAAATAATTATTAAACAAAATGACTAACAAACCAAGACACCACCATGGCATCTTTTGGCCATTTTAAAATTTCACACGTGATGCCATGTATAGGTTTCAAACCTAAAATTCAGTCAGAATTGAGGTGTTGTGTATATTTTAGGAGTTACAGGCGGATTTGTGTTGTTTCACAATTCCCGCGCGCAGCCCCGCATTCATAAAGTAAGGGTAAACATGCCTGAAACTATGTAGGCGCATGCAACATGACTGCCTGGCGGCAGGAAACAGATTCCCGCACGCAGCTGTCAAGCCTGCGTCCGTCAACAAAAATTGTACTAAGGCTGACCGCCAGGAACAGCAGGAACAGGCTTCAACCTGCATGCATACATCACGTATATTTAACAACTTGACTGCTGGACAGAGGGATGTCTGAAAGCTAAGGATATTGAATAAAAAATATGAAAATCACAATATAAAGCAAAAAAATTGTGGGAAACAATAATGAAGGTTGTGACGTAAATGAGATTGCCAAATTTTTTTGAACCATGAAACACAACAAGGAGTTAACATAAAAATTATTAAAAATTCCCAAAATGTGCAGAGATGTCTTAAAATCTACTAAGACCCACTTCTACCCATTTCACTCAAAATAAATTAATAAAAAATAAGGAAATGTGTCTGAATCCTAAAAATAACAAATTAACATTTAAACACCTTATGAAAATTATTTAACAAAGAAATATGACATAGACAAGGCTAGCAGATTGAAAGCACCAGAACTTCATTCCAAACTAGCCCTGGCCAGCGTGCTAGCCTCAGCACCCAAGCACAACCCTCTCTACGTGCCCTTGGAAGGTCTTATTACCCCAAAAAGTGTATAAACAAACCTTTTTAGGTGATTTAAACCCCAGTAATTTTTAATTATCAATCCAAACCCCTTGCCATCCGTGATCAAGTGTTTATTCAAGATAAACAAGTGATATATGGCTATAGTCTGATAGTATTATTAATAATTCTGGCCCCATCATTGATTCTGTGAAGAATATCAGCAAATAACCCCAATAATTGTCCTGAGACCATTTAAACTGTGAATCTATGCAAGCTTATTGGAGTAAGTACTTAAACTAGTAAGTTTTCTCCTCCTTGCAACCCAGGCATAAGTTCTGTAAGACATTAAGTCCACCCATCCCCTTGAGTTAGTCTTTTGTGAGCAATCATTTAAGAACTCATTGTACCAAGGTCTTTACACGGTTCAAAAGAGCCCCTTGAATAGAGGTTGTTATCCAATAAAGATCCCCAGTTTGCAAAAAATGTGGCCCTTCTTGAAACATATATTTAAACAAATTTAATCCAACCAAACTTTGCACTTGCTCTTAAATCAATTATTTGAGCATTTTACCGTAATTTTCTTGGAATTATTATTCCAAAACCAATATCAATTTCTGTAGCTAAAGGAAGGCAAAGTTCCTGGCATCAGGAAGATGACAAACCAAAATCATTATTATAAATAAATTTTTACAGGAATGAACCCAAACAAAAAACTTGTTTCTTACTATAACCATTATTTTGAAAAAAATATAAAATTTTGGTTTCATGAAATATCTCCTTTCAAAGTTGAAAGTATCATTTTAAAATTTTTCAGAGGTGTAATTTACAAGAAATCATTTGTAGAAACCTTCAATTTTCAAACATGGAAGCCACTGCTCCACTCCTGTTCTATAATCAGGAATTCTAAAAAAATAGTCTCAAATTAAAAAAATGAAATACTCACAACAATCTCATTCAAATTCAAGAAATATGCTCTGGATCAGCCCATCTCACATTATTCTAATGAATAAAATTTATCCTGTTCAGATGAACTTCTCTTTTTAAATTTAAGCATAATTTTTACCCAAGAAATATCCCTGACTTTTGGCTTGAATCCTAACCAACACCAAGCAAAAACTCATGGCATGGTATATCCATGCCAAGTGCTTTTTTTTCAATGGCCCAAACCAAATCTCATGGTTTTTGGCCTTCCAAAAAGGCCAAAACCCTTGATCTCTTGCCTTGGGCTACCCATGGAAATGGCCCTGATGGGCCACAAGAGCTCCAGGCCCTGGGGGAGCTAAAATGGTGCCTGGAGCTTGCTTTTTGTTGGCTTTTGTTTTTTTTTATCCTGATAAAAGAAAACAACCAATGATCAAATATTTAGTAACAGGCTTTCAAAACGCAACGCTGTTTCTGCCTCCCAGGTTTCCAGGAACCTGGGAACTTCTGTGCATGTTGATGGGCCCTGGAAACCTTACTGTTTCTGGAAAATGCTGGAAATTCTCAGCAATTTTTCAATTGCTAGGCAATAAATTGCAAGACATCTGAGGTGCTTGCTGCAATTATTGAAGCAATCCTCACTCATTGATTTTCAATCAAAAAAAAAAGTTCTTGAGAATTGACAAGATGTTCAATGGCCCCTGCAAATGACACAAAAAGCGTGGAAATTCAGAATATCCAAAGCAATCCAGGAGTTCCATCCAGGTAAAATTTCAGCCTATTTTTCCATTTTTAAAAATCTGAAAATTTATATGTATTGTTTATGTGCTCTACTGGTATCTGAAACATTTCAATCATCTCTCAAGATTCCAATCATCAAATAAACCTCCAAACAACCTCATCATCAAAAACAAACACTCCATCCAAATCCTGCTATTACCCGTTGACTGAAAGGCATTTCTTCAACCTCTCACTAATCATCACTGCCATTCAAGAGTAAGAGCTCCTGCGCCTATTTCAATATTACAAATCCATCATCTTCTTAGACCCAATATTGTATTAGCTATTTCCCTTCCTCACCATCACTCTTTCTTCTTCTTCAAATAATAGCTTCTGTATTCACCAAATCAACTCAACTTTGATCATCACCAATCAGCAAAGGCACCATCCATCCTTTTATTCATCTTTACAGTGAGAAGCAATGAAAATATTACCCTATCATCCACTGATCTTGATTCATTCCTGATTACTGTTGAAAACCTTTTTGAACCATGAATAACTTCCTCATTTTAATTTTTCAAAGTGGACCATGGATTAAGTCAACTCCCATGCATTCACCCAATTTCAAGCCCACCTGTTGCCATTGAAAACCAATAATGAGGATGTGTGTTTGAAATTGGTTAAACTTAGGAAAATGTATGTATTTCAATCATCATAAAGGGTTTCATATTATTGAATTTAAATTTTTCTTTCATCTCAATCCTTGTGACTTTTATTCCTGATTGCTCTTTTGAAAAAAAATTTTTTAGTGAGTATCAACACAGAAAAATGGACGCCCCCTTTATGCAGGTGGCATTTCTGTATCCCATTGATATCTCAGGGTTATGTGATGCTGTATCTCATCATCAACTTTCAGCAGGTGGTGAAATATTGTGACTAGAGATAAGCATTTGCTGAACTTCTGGCTCATTATGTCATAATAGATTGTCAAGTGAAAGCTAGATATGAGCAGAGCTTTTGTTTCACAATCAGTCCACATATCATCCACAAATTACTGCAGTTGGTGTTTGGGAATTCCCTCAAAGTAAAATTCAAAAATTCCAGAAGAGGCTGATTGCTTCCAGACTGGAATTTCCATGAACTGGTCAAAAAATGGGTAAGTCTTCTTATTGAAAGCCCAAAATTAAATGCATAAACATTTATTTAGGATAATACTAACATACCATGCTCCTAGAAATGTAAAAATCTTTCCTTATATAAATGAGCCATTGATGGATTCTTTTCTGTTGGTTTCTTATTCAGTAGCCTATGTTGGTTTAATTTTATTCTTTATACTTCTACTTTTTATTGGGGAAAATACGGAAAGCCAAGCCAAAATTGTTTGTTAAAATTTCCAAAAATGAAGAATATTTGAAATGGAAGATGACCAAAGACCAAGGGAGTAAAGAGATGAAAAAGAACAAAAGAAGGAAGAAAAAAAAGTCAATATCCTCACTTAGATGTTTTGATCACCATCCCTTGTCTGCACATAAGGTTAGGTTATTTTATTTTTTGAGGGAGAATGTTGAAACCAAGGCAACAGGCAGGCTTCTTTTTGCAATTTAGAAAAGCCAGGGTAGGTGAAATTTACAAAAATAGAAAAATGCATTGAACAAGTTCTGGCCTGAGCAGAAGGGAATCCATTTGGGAAGAAAGGGAAGACATGAATTGAGTGGGAATTGGGCTAGTCACCAAGGCATGCAATCAACAACTGCAGACATGTTGACTAACAGCCCTGGTTACAGAACAAAGTGTCACTCAATCACAAATTGATTTATGAAAATTAAGCCATGAGAGGAAATTTCTTTACCACAGGAAAAAGGTCAAATTAGGGCATATCATAGTTAAGAAAACATTTCATTTTTAAGAGTGGACTTCAACCCAAATCCACCACTTCAAACCCACTATTGAAAATCCAAAAAAATACCCTTATTTCCCATCAGACCTGTCAGAGTCACCTGAGAATAAATGGTTTTTTTCAAATAAAGTATCTTTAGGGTTTCACCACATCAACCCATCATTTCACTTCATCACCCCTGGTTTCAACCTCAATTCCTATCCTGTTTGCTTCATCACTCTACTTTAATGCTCAAAAATCTTCATTACCCTCATCACATTATTGCTTCCATCACATCCATGCTCTCATGACTTCATCCCCACTTTCATCATATCCCTTCATTACTGCATTACTTCCTAACAGAGGAGTCACTCAAGGAGATTGCTCAATTACTGGGCTTGTAAACATAATTGATTTATTGATTTGATAAAACTTTGAAAAATGAAAAAAATACAACAGAAACAATAGAAACAACATTAACCATATTGGGCCTTCTATCCCAAAATTCTTTCATCAATTTTTGAGAGACTGAAGACTTGGAGTTTTAAAAATACATTGACTAGTTTTTTATTTATTTGAATTGTGTAGACAAAGTGAGTGTGAGTTGAAGAGGTTTTTAAACTAGGAGGAGGAAATGTAGTCTGATGATCAAAAAATTGAGTCTTCCAAAGAATTTCAATAATTCCCTCAGCTTTTGCAAAGTCAACAATACAACCAAGTTTTGGAAAAGATAAACCATGACCCAAATTATTTCCGGGAGTAAGGATAGGCTGTCCTGTAGATTTGTTGATGTATGAATATATCCCATATTTGAAACCATTCAAGTCATTCTTATTAGTATGGAGCTTGTTTGAGAAGTCATCAAATGTCACAACCGCATTTGAAAACATGCAGAAATCTTGCCCCTTTTCCATCCACTCAGATGAAGACCAGTTTGTGATTAGATATTCATCTGAAAATTTCTTGTTATGAGCATGAGCTGAGGTACACAGTGATTGAATCCTTCCAAAGACAAATTTTTTGTGAGCAGGGAGATGGTCCCACAGTTCATCACCCTTCTTGATGGTCTCTTCATTCAAACCTGGTTTGCAAGAATAGACCCATAATTTTGAATTGAAGTCAACATCAATCAATTTTTTGAATTTTCTGACAAAACCTGACATAAAAAGGACAAACCTGCAGAGGCACCTCTTTCACTTCGGGCATGGAAACCAATGGCATGAATTCAGCCAGTCAAGGCTGCTGTGTTTGAATTGCTGATTGAATGGCGGTTCTTTGCCATCTGGTACAAGTCCAAGACAATTTTGCACAAAGTCACAATTTGTGGAGTGCTTTTGGCAGCCTTCAAACTGTGGTATTTAAGAATGAAGTAGGGCTGAAACTGGCGGTTTGGGACAGCATTAACCAGCTTGTGAGGGCACATGCGCAGTAATACAACAGGATTGGGTGCAAGATTGTCCCGCAGTGTCACAAATTATGTTGGGTCATTACATTCTTGTACAAAATGTCTCCTGGAACTGTTGAAATTTTTGTTACTTGTGGATATTGAAGTAACATTTGACTTCAATAGCCTGTGTCTCTTTCCTACTACAAGAGATTTCAATTCATGTTTTTTCTCCTTGGAATCCCATGAAACCCCAAGCTCATCAAAACTACAAACCATGTTTCAGGATGACAGCCAGGAATCACAACATGAATGGAAAACCAAAAGAAAAATAATGCAGAATCAAAATTTCAATTAGTAATTTTAAAAAATATTGAGGAATAAAATTTAAATCCCGTACCCATTTTTACCAAACATGCCTTCATTCAATTCCACATTAAATTCCATTTAGATTGATATATAAAATACTGATATCTAAAAACAATAAATACCCTCTTTTTTTAAAAAATAAAAAAACAAGAAAGGTTACTTACCAGTGGGGTGGTGGTGGTGGTGGATGAGGTGGGTGGTGGTGGTGGGTGGTGGTGGGTTTTTGTGGGTGTTTGTGGGTGGTGTGGTGGGTGGTGGTGGGTGTCGGTGGGTGGTGGTGAGTGGTGGTGGATGTTGGTGGGTGGTGGTGGGTGGTGGTGGGTGTCAGTGGGTGGTGGTGGGTGTCAGTGGGTGGGGTGGGTGAGGTGATTCACCTCATAGTAGGACAGACCCCCAAATTGGAGCTGACAGACCCAAAGTGTGGTGCAGGTGTCTAAATCACTCACTAGGTGGGGAGGGGATTTGAAATCCACTCCACCAAGCTACTCCATCCCCCCTTGATTGCTCTCTAGGTGGGGAGCAGATTTGAAATCCCCCCACCTCCCTCCCCCCTTGATCTCCCCCCTTTTTTGGTTGGTAGGTGGGGAGCAGATTTTAAATCCCCCCTCCCTCTCCCCTTGATCTTCCCCCTTGCTCGGTTTCTAGGTGGAAAGCAGATTTGAAATCCCCCCCCACCCCCCACTCAATCCCCCCCCCTTGATCCTCCCCTTGCTTGCTTGCTAGGTGGGGAGAAGATTTGAAATCCACCCCCCCTCCATCCCTCCTCAATTTCCCCCTCGCGCGCTTGCTAGGTGGGGAGCAGATTTGAAATCCACCCCTCCTCCAACCCTCCTTGATGTCATCCTTGCTTGCTTTCTGGGTGGGGGGGGGTGATGAAGTCCCCCCCACCAAAAGCCCCAATGGCTGCTCCCCCTTGCTTGCCCGGCGGGCGGGGGGGTGATCAAGTCCCCCCCACCGCAAGCCCCACACGTCCCCCCCCTCTCTCCCACCACAAGGAAGTGGCTTGCAGCCCCCTTGCTTGATTGCGGGGCGGGGGGTGATGAAGTCCCCCCCACCGCAAGCCCCACTGGATGCTCCCACTTGCTTGCTTTCCGGGGGGGGGGGGGGGTGATCAAGTCCCCCCCACTACAAGCCCCACCAGCCCCCCCTTTCTCCCACCACGAGGGGGTGGCTTGCACCCCCCTTGCTTGCTTGCTGGGCAGGGGGGTGATGAAGTCCCCCCCACAGCAAGTCCCACCGGCTGCTGCCCCTTGCTTGCTCACCGGGCGGGAGGGTGATCAAGTCCCCCCCACCACAAGCCCCACCAGCCACCCCCTTTCTCCCAGGGTGAGGCGGTGGCTCGCACCCCCCTTGCTTGCTTGCCGGGCAGGGGGTGATCAAGTCCCCCCCACCGCAAGCCCCACCGGACCCTCCCCTTTGATCCTTGCTTGGTTGGGGGTTGATGAAATCCCCCCACCGCAGGCCCCTCAAGCCCCCCCCTTTGCCACACACTTGGTTGGGGGGTGATGAAATCCCCCCACCGCGCTTCCCCCCCCTTTGCTGCTTTCTTGGTCAGGGGGTGATGAAATCCCCCCACCGCAAGCCCCTCTGGCCCCCCTCCTTGCCACTCACTTGGTCAGGGGGTGATTAAATCCCCCCACCGGTCTGCCCCCCCTCCTTTGCTGCTTGCTTGGGTGGGGGGTGATGAAATTCCCCCACTGCAAGCCCCTCCGGCCCCCCCCCCTTTGCCACTCACTTGGTCAGGGGGTGATGAAATCCCCCCACCGGGCTGTCCCCCCCCCTTTGCCCCTTTCTTGGTTGGGGGGTGATGAAATCCCCCCACTTTGAGCCCCTCCGGCCCCCCCCCTTTGCCACTCACTCAGTTGGGGGTGATGAAATCCCCCCACCGGGCTAGCCCCCCCTTTGCCGCTGGCTCGGTTGGGGGTGTGATGAAATCCCCCCACCAAGCCACCCCCTCCCTCCCGGCCTGCTCACTTGCTCAAAAAACAAAAAACTCAAAAAAAAAAAACAAAAGAAAAAAACTGAAAAAGCAAAAAAAAATGAAAAAAAAAACAAAAGCAAAGCAGAAACAAATAAAAAAATATAAAATATAAAATATAAAACTAAAAAATAAAAAAAATAAACCAAAAAAAAACCCAAAAAGAAGAAAAAAAAAAAACAGAAAATAAACCAAAAAAAAAAGGATAATAAACTGAAAAAAAAAAAAAAAAAAAAAAAGAAACAAGATAAGAAAATGAAAAAAACCAAACAAACCAAAAATAAACAAAAAAATAAACCAAAAACAAACAAAAACAAAAAAAAAACAAACGGAAAATAAACCAAAAAAAAAACAACAAAAACAAAATAAAAACAAAATAAAAACAAAATTAAAAAACAAAAAAAAAAATCAAAAAAAAAACCCAAAAAAACAACAACAAAAAAGCAAAAAAAAAAAACCAAAAAACCAAAAAAAAAACCAAAAAAAACCAAAAAGAAACCAAAAAGAAAAACAAAAAGAAACCAAAAAAACAACTAAAAACTAAACAAAACAAAAGGAAACCCAAAAAAAACCAAAAAAACAAAACAAAAAAACAAAAAAAAACAAAAGGAAAACCCCCCCAAAAAAACAAAAGGAAACCAAAAAGAAAAAAAAAATTGATATTTTGAAAAATATCCCAAATCAATAGATCATATTGAATGCACATAATTGACCCATGTAAAATACATTGGCAATACTAACATCTTTGGTTTTGAATTCAAAATCAAATTCCCTAATGGAAAACCATGTATTTAATTTTAAGATTAATGATCTTAATAAAAAGCCATTATTGGAATTGATATTTTTACATCAGGAAATTTTGGAAAACCTCATTAAGCAAGGAAATATCCCATGAAAAGAGTTTGTTTTCTTCACCAAAAAAAACAGATTTCATGACTACAAATATTCATTTTTCATAATTTTTTATAGATACTTTATTCAATCATCTGGGAGTGTGGAAAAACCAATTCATTGCATCATGAATTCTTCAAATTGAGATTGGCACCTGTTCAATTTAAGAAAAACCAAAACCTCATGCAAAAGTATCACATTGCCTCTTTCTCCAACTTATCATATGATGATCCTCTTGGGACCAGCTCTGATAAAATACATGCAAACTGCATCCACATATTTCTTGACTGCAGTGCCACAGTACCAGGCCAGAATTCACCAAATTGGATTGTCTTTGCAGCTTCCAGGGCACCTAAATAGTCCCTCATCAAGTCTTTGTGACGGATCATTGGTATCATTTCATCATCATAGATCTCAAAAGCTTCCAAAACCATGCACTTTTCTTGTAGCCCAATGTATTTGGACATTTGTTCACAGAAGTAAACTACCAGCAAAATTCAAGGCATCCAGATCAATGTTGGACCAAGGAAAACACAAAAACAATCTATCCTCCTTTGCTGGTAGTTTACTTCAGGTAATAAATGTCTGAATACATTGGGATACAAGAAAAGAAGATGCTTTTGGAACCTTGTGAGATCCATGATGATGATGGCACATGAATTGCCTGTCAAAGACTTGATGAGGAACTACTTTGGTTCCCTGGGCGCTGCAAATACAATCCAATGTGGTGCATTCTGTCCAGGTACTGTTGCATTTTAGCCAAGAAATATGTGGATGCAATTTGCACGTATGTTATCACAGCTGCTTCCAAGAGGATCATCAAACCATAAGTTGGAGAAAGATGAGATGTGATACTTTTGCATGAGGGTTTGGTTTTTCTGTAATGGAACATGTGCCATATTGCTGAAAGGGGTGGGATGGGATGGGGGGAAATTGCTAGAGGTGAGAACGAGGACCTGTTTAAGTAGTTCTTGATGGATGTATCAGCCAGGTGGTTGAGTAGTGGGTGGTGGCAAACAATCTGTGGCATTTTGAATGTGCAATTAATCTAAAAGTGCTGACTGGTGGGTTAGGGCTTTAGAAATTCCAAATCAAAAAGTTGACTTGAGGAATCCAATCTTGCTGCTCACGTAAAATTATTGTAACTGGGGCTTCCAGTATTGAAAAATATTTGACAATCACTCTTGTTCAAGACTTTTGATTATGAAGTATGATGTAAATTCAAGTTAGCAAAATTTCATAATCATGTCATAAAAAAACCAGATTGTACCTCATGATCTTCCTTTGAAAAGCAGAAAAAGCAGTGGGATGAATCTTTATTCATACATTAATTATACATTATTCCCAAGACCAACAAAGTTCCAGATCAAAGAGTCAAAAGAAACAGTTTAATTTCTATGCAAATAATAATCATGATCAGAAATATGGAGTAATAAATTTTAATTAGCTTTGGTATAATGTATAGTACCATCCTGAATGCTTCTACAAGTTTTTAGGGTTCCAACATTGATTTGTAAAGACATGGCAAGACAGGTATACAAAACATTTTCTACAGGATGAAGTGTACAGTGCCAATACTTTTTTGATTGCCAGAGTAACCTAACAATACCCTTTTGAGTAGAGACATTGATCCAAACCCCATAGTCAGGTATGACAAAATGCCCATCATGAAAATTGTAGCCCTTGGAGAGAGTAGAAATTGATACACATGCTTTCTTCTGTGGTACAAATAAATCAAAGGCAAATTTGGATATATCATTTTCATCACTATGGGGCAAATTGCAGAAGCCATCAGAGGTAAAGGTGAGGTGAGGTTAACAGGAGCTGGTCCCCAGAGGATCATCAAATGATAAGTTGGAGAAAGATGGGATGTGATAATTTTGAATGAGGGTTTGGTTTTTCTTAAATGGAACATGTGCCATATTGCTGAAGAATCCTCCAAGTATACTACAAGCCCTTTCAGAGTAAGATATAAGTTCATCATACTGGCATTTGGCAGTAGCAGTCTTTACGTCTGATGAAGTTTTTATAAATTTCTAAGAACCAAAACCAGTCTGACTTACAGAGTCAATAAGGAATGATGAGCTCAAGACACATGTTAGAAAACACAAGATGAAATGATGAGGGAACACACCATGGATAGAGATTAAAGGGACAGAAGAAAAAAGTAGAGGAGAGCTGATATAGACCAAGAATTACAACAGGAAGGTGGCAATCTAGGAGGTCCAAGGTTTAGTTATAAGTCCTCAGCAGTGTGAGGAACAGTGAAAATCTTACCAAATAAGAAGGAAAATTTTAGCAGGTGATTGTAAGTCACATAGAGGGTTAGTAAGATTGTGAATGGAAGTAGTAGTTGAGGGAGGAGAATGGATCCTCCAAGCAAATGAGATAGACAAATGTAGAGAAAGAGACCCAATGAGAGCATGAAAGCGGGGAAAGAAAAGGAGAGAAGAATTAAGAGAGAGACACGTGGAGACAGGAAAGGTGACACATGAGTGACATCACAGTTAGAGAGAGAGAGAAAAAGAAAAGAGAGACTGCGCATTTCCAACACCCCAGGTTATTTGGAGAGAGAGTGTGTTTCATCATTAAAGATGGTGATGTTGAGAGTAGCGAGTGATGACAGGGGGAACTTTTTGATAGAGATTCAGCCAGGAAGAGGGAAGCAGGGATCAGATCAAGCACAACTTTGCTTTTGGAGTACAGCTGCCATATGAATTTCATATTTATGTTGAGATGTTTGGTTTTAGAATTGGAGCCATGATGAATGATCTTGTCCTTCAATCCTTTTTTGTCTATTTTGACGAGATTGGGAGCTGGTTTTTTCTCCCATAGTTCTCCTACTAAGTGCTGAAGCCACAAACTTTATTGAATACCATCAGAGAGAGCATTGAGTTCCAACTCTGTAGAGGACAAGTTGATGTTCCGTTGCTTCTTGCTCCCCCAGAACACAGGACAGTCCTTCCACAGCCCCAGGTATCCAGATTGCAATAAGTGTTCAGTGCCGTTTTTTCCCCAGGTGGCTTCAGTGTAGAAGGTAAGTCAATCAGGGTAAGAGACAGACGTTGGTTTTAGTTGGAGATTGTAGTGGATAGTTCCTTTTAGGTACTTCCAGCGGTGCAGCACCTCTCTACAGTGCGTGAGTCCTGGCCAGAGGTTGAACCTTGAGAGGAGAGATACAGCTGCAGATAGATTGGGAAAAGTCCAGCAGGCCAGATGATTCAGCATGCCAGTGTACGTTTGATAGTTTATGTTGAGTTTGGCAAACTCCAGTTTTTCTTCCTCAGTGGGTTCCTTTAGTTTTATGCCTGGCGTAATGGGAGTTCAGACCAATTGACAGTCAGTCAGATGAAGTAGCTCCAGTCCTTTATTGATGAGAAGATGCTGAGATAGAAGAAATTGGGAGCCTGTGAATTTCATTTCCATGCCAAGAAGAATGTATGGATTGTGTGCTTAGGACTCAGGGAATCTAGTGAGAAAATTGGTCTGAAAGTTGTTGACATCTCCTACCACTATCAGATCATCAATGTCAAAGAAGATAAACAATGATCAATTCTGGTGAATGAATAGGAATGCATCTGAGTCGGACTGATGATAATCAAGATTTTCCAACCATTGAGTGAAGGTGCAATTCCAGTTGCAGGTAGATTGCCTGAGCCCATAAAGGGATTTCTTGAGTTTTAGGAAGGGAGCCTTGCAATGAGATTCCTTAGAAGTCTTGATGTCAATATCCTTGTCTAAGGGAGCAAAAAGAAAGGCTCTCTTAAAATCAAATTGTCTGACAGGGAGTTGCTTTTCCAGTGCAAGAACTATCATGACAAGAAGGGATGTGAATTTCCCAGTGGGGGAAAACGTTTAACTGAAGTCTAGACCCCGTAATTGTAGGAACCCCTGGATGCAGAGGCAATCCTTGGTTTTAGCCGGAGAAGACACAGTTTCCAAATTATCATGCACTGCACACATTGTGTAAAGTACTTGGTCAGGTTTTTCCCAACTATCCTCCCAAACTTCATGCTGTTTGATGTTCATCACCTTAACTTGCTTTGCCTGATGGCTCAATGGGCATAGCCTCTGACTGATTGGTGGGCATAGCCTCTGACTAATTGGTGGGCATAGCCTCTGAATGATTGATGTAGGCCTCATTGTCTAGAACCATGTGATGCTCTATTGACCAGGGCTGCAGTGAATTTTGAAATTTCTTGATGCTTTGGAGCCACATAACCATTAGTAGGTTTGCCTTGAAATTGGAGACTGGAGATGTGAGAGGATGGGGAGGCTGTGCACACAGTTCATTGTGAACTTTTTGCACTGAGAAAGCCACTGTCTTGGCCCATTTATTTATTGCTTTCCCAGTGGGATGGTCCAAGGCATGAAGAAAGCGCACCAGATTGGATTCTAGATGAGCAGTTTTCTGATCTAAGGGGGGTGCACCAGGGTGACAAGAATGGCTGTTCTGCAGGCAGTTGAGGGCAGGAAAATTGATGATTTCCGGTTCCCACCATGGCTCATGAGCATCCAAGCGTAGAAAATCTGTTGTTGTGAAATGAAAAAGTGGTCATTAGAAAAAAGAAATCTTGCAAGTTGATGGGATGTTCAAATAAAACTAAGCGTGCTAACGTATCTGCCAAACCCAGTTACCGTACTCAACATTGGCTGAATTGGAGATTTACCACATTTCTTGTGGTTCCATAGTAGTGGTGGCCTGGAGATGGAAATACAAAAAGTGCTTCACCGCATCCCA
Source organism: Puccinia polysora (assembly GCA_025617555.3). Lineage (NCBI taxonomy): Eukaryota > Fungi > Basidiomycota > Pucciniomycetes > Pucciniales > Pucciniaceae > Puccinia > Puccinia polysora. The sequence continues at coordinate 8,004,509 of CM062616.1, read as the reverse complement.
TCCCATTTGGAGTTTCTTTGGAGATTTCCTACCCTTGAAAGATTGAGTGATTGAATGAAGCTCCTTGTGTATTCTTTTGTGGTAAATGATGTTAAAATAACCTCAAATTTCTTGATCATCAAAATAATAAGTGAGCTCCTCATCTTGGGGAGTATCCATACCAGAGAAAATGTGCTGGGGAGAGGTTGGGTCTTTTTCAATCACTAATGCTTGATTGGATGTATCAGGATGATCTGGGGCCACCTGGGATTTCTCAGAAGTGACTTGGGGTTCTTCCATGGTGGCAATGGGTTGGGCACATAGGCAAGGTTCAGGATTTATTTAGATTTCCGGTTGAGGGGAGGGTGCAATGGCTTCATTCTTTGATGCTGCATCAGGGGAGGAGGGGGCTGGATTGTGATTTCCCATGATTTGTAGATGTGGGGTCATGTCCACAGGGGATGAGTCAAGCGTGGACGTTTTAAAGGTGGCCGTAATGTGGGCTGTTGGGACAATGAGAAGCTGGATTTCATGCTCAGCCGTTCTCTGTGGGGGAGAAATCTTTCAAAATTGTATTCTAAGGGAAAAAAAATCTATCAGACCTCCAAATCTGCAAATGTGATGAATAACAGTGGGGCAAAAACTAACCTTTTCAGATATCACTCAAGCTGGAGTTTAACCTGTTCACAGTATCTCGGATTGACCTGGGGATCCTGAGGCAAGCACAGGTAGTGACTATCTCTTGAATATTATCAACATTCTGATAGAATTCTTCCTCAGTTACTTCATGGACTTCTGATGCAGGGTTGGACATGTCTGCAGGCGCTGAGAGTCATTCATCTTCATGAGTTGATGGTGACGACTCTGTTGATTATGCCAAGGCATTAATCAATGGATGCCAAGGTTGTTAGGGATTTTTATTTCAATTTGATGAAATAAAAAACAATGGGTTAACAAACCTGAAGGTAAGGTTGATTAAGTAGGAGAAGTCAATGCCATTGTGAGTGGATTAATAAATAGATGGGAAAAAGATGTGGAGCTGGCTCAAGGGTATTGGGGAATGGATAAAAGGGGAAAAACCTTAGTAAAGGGAGGGTTATTTATAGAAATTGAGAAGAAGACTTGTTTCATTTTTCTTGCTTTAACCCACCAAACAAACATGGCTGCTGACCATGTCTACATGATGCAACATGCAGATCCTTATTCATTTGTGTGTCATGCTTGTGAGATGCATGTGGCTTTCATTATCTGGGGATAGACCTGTGCATATTTAAGCCTTGCTGACTTTCTTCATTAGCTGAAAAATAATCTAGCAAATTTATGGATGATGACAATTTCTTCTCATAACAGACTGCAACCATTAGAATGCCTCATGGAGGGTGACCAATGTTCTTCTTAATGGTTCCTGACCATTGCAGTTCTTTATGGATGATCACAATTGATTCTCATGAGCAATGGTGACCATTAGAATGCCTCATGGACAGTGACCAATGTTCTTCTGAATGGTTGCCGACCATTGCAGTTTTTTATGGATGATAACAATTGATTCTCATGAGCAACTATTACCATTAGAATGCCTCATGGACAGCAAGCAATGTTCTTCTTAATGGTCGCCAACCATTGAAGCTCTTTATGGATGATCAAAATTGATTCTCATGAGCAACCGCGACCATTAGAATGCCTCATGGACAGTGAACAATGTCCTCCTTAATGGTTGCCAACCATTGCATTTCTTTATGGATGATGACAATTGATTCTCATGAGCAAATATTACCATTAGAATGCCTCATGGACAGCAAGCAATGTTCTTCTTAATGGTCGCCAACCATTGAAGTTCTTTTTGGATGATTGCAATTGATTCTCATGAGAAACTGCAACCATTAGAATGCCTCATGGACAGTGACCAATTTTTTCTTAATGGTTGCCAACCATTGCAGTTCTTTATGGATAATGAAAATTCATTCTCATGAGCAACTGCGACCATTAGAATGCCTCATGCATGGTTACCAATGTTCTTCTTAATGGTCGCCAACCATTGCAGGTTTTTGTGGATGATGAAAATTGATTCTCATGAGCAACTGCAACCATTAGAATGCCTCATGGACGGCAAGAAATATTCTTCTTAATGGTTTCCAAAAATTGCAGTTCTTTATGGATGGCAAGAATTGATTCTCATGAGCAACTTTTAACATTAGAATGCCTCATCGACAGCAAGCAATGTTCTTCTTAATGGTTGCCAACCATTGCAGTTCTTTATGGATGATGACAATTGATTCTCAAGAGCAACTGGGACCATTAGAATGCCTCATGGATGGTGACCAATGTTCTTCTTAATGGTTGCCAACGATTGCAGTTTTGTTTGAATGACGACAATTGATTCTCATGAGCAACTGCAACCATTAGAATGCCTCATGGATGGTGACCAATAATCTTCTTAATGGTTGCCTACCATTGCAGTTTTTTAAGGATGATGACAATTGATTCTCATGAGCAACTGAAACCATTATAATGCCTCATGGACGGCAAGCAATTTTCTTCTTAATGGTTGCCGACCATTTCAATTCTTTATGGATGGCAAGAATTGATTCTAATGAGCAACTATTACCATTAGAATGCCTGATGGGAAGCAATCAATGTTCTTCTTAATGGTTGCCAACCATTACAGTTCTTTATGGACGGGCAAGAATTGATTCTCATGAGCAACTGAAACAATTAGAATGCCTCAAGGATGAAGACCAATTTTCTTCTTAATGGTTGCTGACCATTTATTATCCTGCCAGTATCACATCAAGGACAAGAGTGTACCACACAATGTCAAACAGTTTAACATCTTATCTACACATATGGGAGTATTGGTGACACGCGGTGGCACAAAACGCGTGATGTGAATTGTGAGCAAATTTACTCATGGCATAGTGGAAAAATTTTACTTCTCAAGAATTGTGATGGAAGAGTAATGTACAGGATAGTGAGGAGGGAAGACAAAAACCATATGAGTGAGATTGGGAAGAAGGAGATAAGAAGCTAAGGGAGAGGGGATTTAGGTGTCATCCTGCAGGGATTGGAACACTTCCCTCTAATCCCTGGTGGTGAGAATAGTAGACCTGAATATGATATGAGCACAATTTCCTGAATCAGCCAACTGTAAGGTTGGTGGATATATTTCCAGTAAAAAAAGGCTTACTGGGCAAAATTCTCCTTGCGTTTCTGAATCTGAAGGAGAGATGGAAAATTCAGTGAGGTGCATATGATGAGTGGAGTATGCGGAAATTACATTTTGAATATTCTCCTCAATGGTATTGGTTGCAATGATGTAATAAATCTGCACTGGCCTTGCTTGACCCATTAAATGCAGCCAATCAACTGCCTGTGCCTGGGTTGTGGGGTTCCAATGGGGTTCCTATGAAGATCAAATGAATGTAGACTAAGTAAATGGAACAATTCTAGAAAATATTGGGTGCTTACCATGATGAAGAAAACATTGGCTGATGTGATGTTGATTCCAACACCAGCTGCCTGAATGGAGGCAAGAAGGACATAAGTTGTGCTGTTTGCTGAAAACTGCTCAAGAATTTATTGTTTCGGTTTTGCCGTTTACCCTCCATCCAGAAGAAAGGAGGATATTCCATATTCATCTAGTTTCATTCCAATCCTGCACATTAGGGGAGAAAATGGACCTTTGAGTGGGGTCTCATTGGAAAAAGGAGAAAAAGACAGCCAGCTTACAGATCAAGATAAAGTTTCCAACACAAGAAGAACAAAACTTTGCTTGCTCCAGCTACCACCACTGACCCTGGCTAAATCATCCCTAAAAGCTGTTTGATTTTGGAGCTCTCAAGGGAGGTGTCAATATCAATGTGGTGGACAGTTGTTTCAACTCCCGTGGGGTGATCCTTGGGACCCGACTCTTCTGGGAGGATGAATTGTCCATTTTGGTCCATGACGACATTGGGGTCTGCCAAAACTGGATGATTACATGCTCCTATGAGCTGGCCAATATCTTTGAGGAGCAACAACCTCATTGGCTTGGATCCATCAGCAGGCAGCTCATTCCTAATATTAGAAATGAATTGGTCCTGGAGTCCATAGTAGAAGTCTTCTGCTGCAGGTGAGATTGGTGTCTTCATGTAGTTGTGAGTAATACTGGGGATATTTGAAAGCTCATCAACCTTGGTCCTTCAAAGGGTGGTGTATTGGAGAAACATTTGTATTGGGGAAAAGTCCCCTGCTTTTAGTTGGGGAAAAAGGGTAGTTGCCCAGTCACTGTACTCATTTTCTAGACTGATACACAGGAAGCTAAGGAGAGAGAGGAGATCTTGAAGGAAGTTTTGCACTGGCGTTCCTGTGAGACAAACTCTACAATTTGTGGCAACCTGGGTGACTGCTTGGGAAAACTTGGCCTTGGTATTTTGGATAGTGCTTTCATGCAAGTGAGTTGCAGTCAGTTTGGTCCCACAAAAACTACTTCGGTAGGAAAGATGTCAAAATGAAGGTTGTATTTACTGTGCCTCATCCAACATAATCCTGAACCATATTCTGGAGAAGATAATGGAGCGTGGGGTGTTGTGGTTGGCTTGAATTTTGTTTTATTCCAATGACACCAGGTGGTATGATTTTAGAATAACATCTGCATGTTCCAGTTGACAATCCATGGTCTGATGCCGCCATTTTACATGGTAGGTGAGAAAATTGATGGCCTTTGCCTGAATATGCTTCTTAATCTCTCTTTTCCAATTCTTTAGGAGCCGTGGGGGGGTTATCACCAGTGTGGATTGATGTGGAGGTTTTTCAGGGGGGGGGATCCAGGGGAAGGCATAGTTCTGGGATTGCAGCAAGTTGGTTGCAATAAGGTGGTTGCAATAAGTGAAATCAATTGTATTGTTTTACCAAGACCCATTTCATTGGACAGGATAGATCCAAGTGGGGATTCTGGAATGTCCTCACCCCTTGCAAGAGCTATGCTCTCACCAGTGATCTTTTTCTCCCATAGTGCACCACTATCGATTGAGGTACTCTTCCAGAAAGCCAAGGCGGATGCAGCATGTGGTGATTCCCTATCAAGGAGGAAAGCAAGTCCTTGGGACCGATGTGGTAGAAATGGGGTTTTGATTGTTGAGCTGAGGAAAATCAGAGTAAGAGGCAAGTAGAAGGATGCATTTCAAATAGAAAGAATCAAAGGAAAAATAATAGAGACACAAAAATACTCACCTGAGGAAAATCAGAGTAAGAGGCAAGTAGAAGGATGAGGAAAGGAAATCCTTCTACGAGTCTCAATCTCTGTCCTCAGGTGGACACAGTGATACAAGTGTCACAATAAGTGTGACATAGTTTGTGAACATCAGAGAACCAGAAATGAAGCGCGCATGTGTGACAGATAATAGAGAACACAAGAGTAGAGAGTTTCACACTAGGTTGATGATGTTGAAGACAGACTGAGAAAGAAATGAGGACATATGGAGAGAGAAAATTAAGAGAATGGATGAAAGAATAAAGACAGATAGAATCCGAGAGTCAAAGTCATATCCCGGGTGAAGTAGAGATATCAAAGTACCCAAAGTCCTGCGTCCCAGTGCTCAACGGAAGGGTTTTGAAGGAATTGAGACAGTTTGTTAACCGCAAAGGAGACATCCGGTCGAGTACACTGCGAGATCCAGAGTAAAGAGCCGATCAGTTGATTGTACTGCGGTGGTGAAGGGGGAACATCGACTTTGCGTTTTGTCAATGACTTGAAATTTGAGCTCGTGGGTGAGAAGACGGAAGAGGGAAGAGATGGCAGGAATGTGGAGGCGACAGAAGTGATGTAGTGACTCTGTCCTATGGAGACCGTTCTGGATTCCCAGTCAGGCCAAATGGAAATGGAAAGAAAAAGGGACAGGTCCTTGTCAGATCCAACTGTAAAGCGCTTTCCGATGTCTGTGATGAACGGCAAGACAAAATCCGGAGTCCCCACGATGGCTAGATCATCTACGTGGGCCGTGACAGCACCCACCAGGTGACCAGCGCGCAGTTTGAAATACAGAGACGGATCATATGATGATCTGGTGAGGCCAAGAGAGAGAATGGCGGAATTGAGTTCAACATTCCACTGACGAGGCAATTGCTTCAACCCGTAGATGGCCCTCAATACCTTGCACACCCAGTCCGGGTGTAATGGATCTTCAAAACCAGGTGGTTGAGACATATAGATTGGCTCGTCAAGGTGGCCGTTGAGGAAGGCGGTTTTAAAATCCACCTGACGACCAATCCAACCCTTGTTTCCAAGGAGACTGAGCAGAAGCATGAGCGTCTCGAGGCGGAGAGTAGGGGCAAAGACTTCAGAAAAATCTAGCCCATGAACTTGGGTGAAACCCATTGCCACAAGGCGGGCCTTGAGTTTGATGATCAAACCGTCTGCTTTTTGCTTGACCTTGAATATCCATTTGCAGCGGATGATTTTCCGCCCTTTTTGGGAAGGAACCAAGACCCAAGTATTCATGCCGCGCAGAGAGGAGATCTCGTCATGGGCTGAGAGAATCCAGCGGGAGCGGTGCAGATTCTTCATCAGCTGCTTCCACGTCTTTGGAGCTAGGATGTCCTCCTTGATGGAGGTGGAGCGCGAGTAGTTGCCAAAGCGGGATGGAGGACGAGAGACCCTGGAGGAATGGCGTGGAGCGGGGGGGGAGGGCGTGGGCGTCAAAGAGGGGGGATTCACCGGAGGCGACGAGGGTGAGGGAATAGGGACGGAGAGAGGGGAAGGAAGGGGAGTAGAAGGAGTCACGGAGGGAGGGGAAGGCGGAAGAGGAGGGGAGGAAAGAGGGGGTGGGGAGGGAAGAGACGATGGGATAGAAGGGGGGGAAAGTGGCGGGGGGAAAATTGAGCTGTTGGAGGTGGAAGAGGATCTAGAGCGCAGAACAGAGGAAGCAGGAACAAAACGGACAGAGGGGGAGGGGGAAGATGCGTGGGGAGGGGAAGAGGGAGACAAGAGGAGAGGAGAAGCGGGGAGGATGGGGGACAGAAGATTTGGGGGTTGGGAGTTTGGTTTCTGAACGGGAGAGGGTTTAGAGGTTGGAGATTCAACAGGCCAGGAGATTCCGACGGGATCAGGCAGAGCCGCAGGATTGAGAGATGATGGACGAGATGCTGCGTATGGAAAACTAGTGTCGTTAAAGACAACATCTCTGGATTTGACAATTTTTCGACTTTCAAGGTCAAGAATACAATAACCGTTTCCGTCCGCGAGGTATGACAGAAGAACTGCCTTACGCATCCAGCTTGGACCGGTTGGGTTTGGGTAACTTGTACCACACAAGGCAACCAAAAGGATGGAGATAAGAGGGAGGAATATCGGCGTGCTTGAGAATGGAGTTTGGCAATACAAATCCTTGAGGCGTTTTACAGGGATAGGAGTTGAATGCAAAGAGAGCATGATGCAGCGCATCTGCCCAGTATGACTTAGGTAAGGGCAAGGATGAGAGAGAGCAGCGTATTAGGTTAAGGATAGTTCTGTTCGAGCGTTCAGCCACACCGTTAAGTTGAGGGGAGTGAGGTGGACCAGGTTCGTGGGAGATACCCTTCGACCGGAGAAATCTTGCAGGTTGGCGTTGACGTATTCTCAGCCGTTTTCTGTGCGCAGGGATAGAACGGGATGGTGGAAATGAGCTTCGAAAAAGGAAACAAAAGATTTGATTGAGCTGGTGGCATTGGACTTGGAACGTAAGGGGTAGGCAAAGAGAGCTTTCGAACAGTCGTCTATGAATGTAATGAAGTATTTAAAATTTTCTCTGGAGCTGGTCTCAAAACTGCACAGATTGGAGTGAATGATTTCGCCCGGAGTGTTGGATCTATAGCTTAGTCTTGAATGGAAGGGATTTCGCGACATTTTGGATTGTATACAGGTGGCGCACTGCTGGACGGCCAGTTCGTTGTTGAGTCTGGGGGTAATTCATTTTAGCTTGAGCAACTTCTTAAGCAATTTTAGGTTGAGATGAGAAAACCTACAGTGGTAACCGAAAAGGCTGTCTTCAGGGAAGTTTGAACAAGCTGAGAGGGCTGTCTCCCGAAAGCTCACATATTCACAAGGGAGGTAGTAGAGATTGCCTTTGCGATATCCGCAAAGGATGGTTGAAAAGTCTTTGTCGGAGGACTGATGTCGACGTAGTTCGCATCCTGAGGAGTTGAAGACGATGTCGTATCCTGCGTCGCAGATACTAGAGATTGAAAGCAACGGTTCATGCAGATTTGGAACCAGTAGTGCTCTGACCGTTCCAACCGGCAGGGATATGGATCCCTCCTTGATTGAGGTGATGACTGATCCATCGGCTAGTTTGATGGAAGCAGACTTTTCCTTTTTTGAATCGAGTTGTTGTGGATGAGGGGTCATAGAAAGAGAGCATCCGGAGTCGAGATTGAAATTGGAATTTTCGCATTGGTCCATGTCCGCCTGGGCCAGGTTACATGATGCATATCCGGCGTGGACTACTATTTCTGAATTGGAAAAATCATCCTCTTCAATAGGTTCGGTGTTTTGATCTACTTTTGTTAGGTTCGCTTTGTGATTATTTGAGGACATTGGTTTAGATCGACCACGTTGTTTGTTTCTTTTTAAGATGGCGAGAGCTTCAATGACCTCTGGGCATCTAGAGAAGGAGTGTCCGTCCGTCTTACAGTTGGTAAAGAAGTAAATTTTGGGTTGGTTTTGAGTATTATCATCTCGTTTATTCAACAACCTATGATAGTTAGATGATGTTTGTTTTACCAAGTTTGCAGATTGGATGTCTTTGCTTTGGGTTTGTCTTCTTAGGTGCTCTTGTTTGAGTGCGTTAATAAGTTTGGATGATGGGACCGACTCCTCATTCATCATACTGGAGACGCATCCTAACCAGTCGTCCGGAAGAGAAAGCAGAATAGCGGTGGATTGGAGATCATTGGCCGTAAGGGGATTTTCTGTGGTGATTAAAGAGGCTATTTTTTCACCGTACGAAGTAATTTCCAAGAGATGAGTGGTCATCTCCTTGTGGTTGAGTCTCGTAAGGAGCAGTTTCCTTAGCCAATACATTCGTCCACCAGATGAGTTATCTTGGTGTGCATCATGTAGGGCGTTCCACATTCCTAGGCCGCTTTCTTCGTGTTTTCGTATAAACTGAAAGTTTGCTGGGCTGATAGATCTTGATATGACTGAGCATACAGCCAGGTTATCCTTAGTCCAAGTCTCGGAGATGGGCTTGGAAGTATTGTTGGTTATCAAATATCCTACACCAGTGGCTCGGAAATGGATTTGTAGGATCATGGACCAGTCGAGATAATTCGAGTCTGATGAGGGTGAGCTAAGAGGGAGAAAAGAGGGAGTCTTGAGCACTGGGTGTCAATGTTGTCCGTGTTCCATGTTAAACAATTTGTTTCAACACGATTTGTGCCGGATCCTTCTATAGAAAGCGATTTGTTTTGTAAGCTGGGTTAACTGGCGAATCTGGGCTCATAACCTGTTGAGCTGAGGAAAATCAGAGTAAGAGGCAAGTAGAAGGATGAATTTCAAATAGAAAGAATCAAAGGAAAAATAATAGAGACACAAAAATACTCACCTGAGGAAAATCAGAGTAAGAGGAAAGTAGAAGGATGAGGAAAGGAAATCGTTCTACGAGTCTCAAGCTCTGTCCTCAGGTGGACACAGTGATACAAGTGTCACAATAAGTGTGACATAGTTTTTGAACATCAGAGAACCAGAAATGAAGCGCGCGTGTGTGACAGATAATAGAGAACACAAGAGTAGAGAGTTTCACACTAGGTTGATGATGGTGAAGACAGACTGAGAAAGAAATGAGGACATATGGAGAGAGAAAATTAAGAGAATGGATTAAAGAATAAAGACAGATAGAATATGATGAAGAAACTGAAAAGGAAACACATGGGATTTATGATCAAGAGATAGTAATCCCAACATTGATTACATTGGAAGGAGGAGAAACAGGGTCCAGATCACACCCAATGGGCACCTCAAGTAGAGCAGGGTTGTAATGTAGCTCTTTGAAAAAAGGAGAGAGGTCTAAAATTTCTGTGGCAAGGTTGGAAAGGGAAATGGAGTTGTGTTTTGCGGGATCGTATTGTGGAGGTAGTTCAAGGGTAATGAATGAGGAAGCAATGGAGGTGGTGACGGCCATGAGATCACATTTGCTGAAAAATATCAATAATGACAAATTGAATGTGACAACAGGCTGGGAGGAGACATGCAGAACTGCCTCAACAAAGATCTGTGAAGCTGTCTGGTTGGAAAATTCCAAAGGGCATTTCCCAGCAGGGCCAAATGATGTTTGATTGGGGATATAAGGGAGAAGGAGGCATGACAGGATTCCATCTTGGAAAAGAAGGGAGACCCAATGAGTTGATGGGTTTGAAATGAGATAGGGAAGAACAGTTTCAGGAATTGAGGTGAGGGTGGTTTTGAGGAGGAAAAGACATTTAGCAGTGAAGGAAGCAATGGCTAAGGGTTGATGAAGTAATGTGATGAGTAAGGGATTGAATAGAAGGATGGATGGAATATGTGGGAGATTGTGAGAAGAGAAATGATTGTGAGGGGGAAAAAAAGCATGTGAAGGTGAGTACTTATATCTTTGAGCTGACCAGGAGGTGGCTCTGTGGTAGGAATTTGTGTCATTACATGGCATAGTCTCATGCAGATGATGTACACCGTTGTTGATCAAACTATATAAAGTTCTTGAAATGAGTGGCATATGACTTCATTACATTCAGTGTTATGCAAATTTGCATTGTGGAGGTATGCATAAGGGTGGGAGGGTTTATTTCTCACTTGATTCAATTGTGTTAAATGGTCTGCCACAGATTGATTTGAGAGGGTCTGAAATCAACTTGTGTGCTGGGTGGCAAGCCTACAGCTCCATTTTTGACAGATCTACAGGGGATGAATGGAAAGGTTTCTAGTGAAGGAACCCAACATGGAGTTGTACGCTGGGGGGCAAGCTTACAACTCCTGAAAGGACCATAGAGAATAGGACATAATGAGGTTGTTCAAGTGGGTGGCCAAGGTCCAGCTTGGCGTTTGAGTGCTACACAAGGGTGTGGGCGTAAAATAAGCTGTAGATCCAAACTGGCTTAATATGCCCACACCCTCCTGAAGGAACCAAAATGGAGTTGTATGCAGGGCGGCCAGTGTACAACTACTGAAAGCATCATAGTGCATAGGACATAACGAGGTTGTGCAATCTGTGCCTAAAAGGGCCAACTGCAATTTTTTTTGCCTTGTGCAAGGGTGTGGGAATAACTCAAGAGACACCTGTATTGAAGCTTCATTTTGAAACACCTCCTGGGGGGTTGGAATATATATTATGCATGTTGTGTTCTCAAGCTGCTTGCACAGAATTGCAAACAGAAACAGTAGGGTGCAGGCATCTTGGTGACAGACAAACTTCAAGCTTGCCCATGGTTGGCAACCACTGGAGAAACCTAATGGTTGACAAGAATTGGGGAGAGCTAATGGTAGGGGACCATTGGGTCAAGCTAATGGTTGGCAACCATTGGGGAAAGCTAATGGTTGACAAGAATTGGGGAAAGCTAATGGTCAGCAAACATTGGTAAAATGTCAGCTTGCTACTATTGCAGAGCAAGCTGCAAAAATTAACAAAAATAAAATAAAAATAATAATAATATAATTAACCTAAGAAGGAGTAGAAAAACCATAAACATTATTACAAAAACAGATTTTCCACCCAATATTAGGTAGGGTCACTCACTGACCTCACCCTTGAAATCCAACTCCTGATATTTTTAAATAATTAAGGAAAGAAAGACCAAAATATCACGTCTCCACTATTGAGCTTTTCTATCAATTAAAGATTTCACACGTATAGGTTTCACACCTAAAATTCAGTCAGAATTGAGTGGTTGTGTATATTTTAGGAGTTATGGACTGAAATGTGTTTTGTCACAATTCCCGCACGCATCCATGGCAGCCAATGCACCCGCGCATGGCTGATATACAGCCCTGTCACTCATTCAAGGTTTTGAACGCAGCCCTGGGCCTCTGAAAAGTACACAGCCATGGGCCTACGGGTTGACAGAGTGACAGGCGGCCTGAGAGGCTTAGGTACTGCATAAAAATGCTACAACCCACACGGGAACATTCTACATATGTAATAAATGTTCCTACGGATAGTAGATAGCCTAAAAGTGCATAATATTCTATAAAAAAATTAAATAACCCTTATACATATTTTTTATTAAATATAATTCAAAGTACCAAAAATGTCAAAAATAAGACAATGAAAACTTCTAAAAAAATATTAAAATACTTTAATATACTTTTATGAGAATTTCTAGAAATCATAATCTTTGTGACATACTAAGAAAACTAATGATGTAAAAATATTACATGAAATCCCATGACTTATATTTTTAAGTAATTATTTTAGTAAATCAACTGGAACTCAAAAATAAGAAGTAAAATCAATATCATGACTTTACTCCAGTTCTTTGATACATAATGAGAACTCACCTGACATGAGGATGTCTGTAGAAATGTCTTTTTAAATAATTATTAAATTACTGGGAACATTTACAAAGTATAATTAATTAAATAATGCATAAATAGGATGGATTAGTGTTATTCACACGTCCTAATATCTATTATAAAGTAGAATAATTCCCATACCCTGAGGAATTGGACGCTACCCGTGCTATAGCACCAAGAGCACGTGACAGGCTACCACTGAATACCCTGAAAGCCTTAGTGTCCATCCCTTTGGGCCCATGTGCCCCTCAGAAGGATAGTAATGGGACTCCAAAATCTATAAATAAAGAGCTCTTTTGAGGATATTGATGGGCAGAGACCCAGTTATATTTATATCCAGACACAGTGCCAAGGTAATCAAGTAATTATAAGAGATAATTAAGTTGTTTATGGCTAATTTTGATCAATAATATCCTTCCTCAAACTCTTTTTTATCAATTGAAACTTCTGAAAAACCTTATAACCCCACTATACAGGTTTAACTCATCATTGCACGTCCCAAAAAAGATACCCAAAGGATTTAATAATATACCAGTGAGTTTTATTATCCTTTCTCTGTTGTGGCAGATTGGTTACAAGGCCCTGCCACTCCACCGTGTATTTTATATACATATTATCTTTGGGTAAAATATCCTTTAAACTAAAGAGACAAAAGTAACCAGGACAATGTGTTTTCATACTGAAATGCCCAAGTTTTCATACTGAAATCCCTGAAGAGAGGTGTTTAATATCCCCAATATAATTGTGGCCCCTCTATAAAAATATTTAATAATCAATTTATTCATATTGATTTAAAACAATAAACCATAACCAAACCAATTAACCTTGTATAAGCTTAATTCAAATATTTTAAGGATTTTTGCTACATTTATTAAATAATATATTGATTATTTATTCTATCGCCTCTGGAAGCTAAAGGATAGCAAGGGTCTTGGCATCCAGGATGCTGGAAGGCAAGCTAATGGTTTGCAACCATTGGTGCAAGCTAATGGTCAGAAACCATTGGGGCAAGCTAATGGTTGGCAACCATTGGGGCGATCTAATGGTTGGTAACCATTTGGGCCAGCTAATGTTCAGCAACCATTGGGTTGCACACTAATAATTGATGACCATTTGAGAAAGCTAATGGTTGGCGACCATTGGGTTACATGCTAATGTTCAGAAACCATTGGGGCAAACTGATGGTTGGAAACCATTGGGGAAAGCTAATGGTTGGAAACCATTGGGGCAAGCTATTGGTTGGAAACCCTTGGCTCAAGCTAATGGTCAGTGATCATGTTGGCAACCATTGGGGCAAGCTAATGCTCAGCAACCATTGAGTTACACACTAATGGTTGATGAACATTGGGGAAATCTAATGGTTGGCAACCATTGGGTTACATGCTAATGGTTGATTACCATTGTGGAAAGCTAATGGTTTGTAATCATTGGGGCAGGCTAACGGTTGGCAACCATTGGGGAAAGGTAATGGTTGGAAACCATTGAGGCAAGCTAATGGTCAGCAACCATTGGGGCACGCTAATGGTTGGCACCCATTGGGGAACGCTAATTGTTGGCAACTATTGGGGCAAGCTAATGGTTGGCAACCTTTGGGGAAGGTTAATTGTTGGAAACCATTGGGGCAAGATAATGGTCAGTGACCAATGGGGAAAGCTCAGCCTAAGCTAATGAACAGCAAACATGAGGCTAAGGTAATTGATGGCAACCATTGAGGGTGAGTCACCCCTCAATGCATAAATGCATACAAGGTAGTGTATGTGTGGGTGGATAGTGCACCAAATGAACAAATAAATCCCTCCCTCCATCCATCCATCCCTCCATTGAGAGATTCATCCATCCATCCATCCATCCACCCATCCATCCATCCATCCATCCATCCATCCATCCATCCATCCATCCATCCATCCATATCATCCATCCATTTATACCATCACCACAAGACTTCTCCACTATGGCTTCATCACCTGCACACAGAAAACCCTCACCCTCAATTCCCTCTTCCCCGCCCACTTAGCCCACTGGAGATCAACCAACTGCTGATCAAGTTCATACCAAACCCCCACCCTCAATTCTGTCTGCCCAGCCCACTGAGCCCACTGGAGATCAACCAACTGCTGATTACCCCGCAATCATCAATCCAGACCGTGAGTCCTCTTTTCACTTTTTCATGCTTGCCTCAACTACTGACCAGACCTCCCTTAGCCTCTCTTCCACCACCCCCACCATGTGTTGAAGTCGTTGGAACAAAATCATAATCAAGCCGCCATGCTGCACCCCCACCCCCACCCCCAGCCCAGACTGGTGGCTTGATGAGCACACAGGCAGCCTTGTTTGTCTCAAAGTCTAACTTCCTTGCTAATAGAAAGCTTCAAATGGCAAAGCTGCTTAAGATGGCCAATGAAAAATCACTTCCTCAATCAGTGCAAGACATGGCAGTCAAGGCCTGTAAGGTTCTTCAAGATGCAATGGCCTGTGAGTTGAAACAATTGAATGCTAGTCTAATCCCTGGCTGGTCCTCATTTTGTCCTTCAACAGTGGTTGAAGACAGTGATGACCTCTCTCCTGAGGAGGAGGTTCAGATTGGGTCAGGGAAACTTCTTTCCAAAAGACGGGCTAAAACTGCCTATACCATTCCCAACAAGAAGAGTCATAAATTTGTTCCCTAAAAGGAAAGTGATGAAGAGGAAAGTACCCCAGGCCCCGCTACTCCGCCCACACAAGCTGCTCCAAATGAAGTGCCCTCTGAAGAATCCCAACATCCACTCTTTACCCCTGAAGTCTCATCAGAGCAGGCCTCCATCACTACTCCCCTTGAACTCAATGCTACCCCAATGGTAACAGACTCCCAACCCACCAAGAAGGCTACCCCCTCCTCTGCCACTGATCCTGCAAATGACCCCGGTAAGTCACTTCCATCACATCCATCCAAATAAATTCCCTGATTTCCAATCACTGTAGCTACCTCCATAGATTAACCTACACTGTTCAAAGAATACCCAGCTGCACTCCAGGAAGCCATTCAATGCTTTGCAAATGGCATCATTGACTCTAAGTGCTACAAGAGCGCTATTGAGGCAGCAGTGCACCTCTTTGAATTATGTTGAAATGACCACAAACAATGGGGATCTTACCCTCAATTGCTATCTCACACAATCCATTTCAACACCATCAGTGCTGGTATTAAGGAATCAATCAGTCAATCGGCTAAAAGTGGTGAGCTTGATTCCACTGGGATCTTTTTCCCTCACAGTAGCCAACCTCTCCTCATTCCTAAAGATTAAAATCCCTTCCAACCTTTCACATCTGAGACATATTACATGCCAGATGTATTTGCTCTGCCTCTTCTACCAGGTCACCACCCCCACCAGCCACAACCATATAGTCTAAAATGCAAAATCTCTGGATCCACCTTACTCACCCTCCAGAGTTATCACAGGTTAGATGGGCACAATTATTGTTCCAATCAATCCTCCTGGTCTCAAGAGAACTCACCCAGCCACCAGAATTTATCCAACAACCAGGTACTGAAAATGAGGCAAGCCATGATATGTCAATCAGCAAGTATTTTGCCCCTTGTCTTGGCTCACATGAAGACATGGCTTGGATTGAAGGACAGCCAGTTGACAGCCCTAGTCACAAATATGGCTTCAACTCCCTGCACAAATTGGTTGAAAACATCTACCACCTGCTCATTGCTTTTTCTCCCCTGTGGTCAAAAATTTGATTGGAGGGGTCCTCCACAGAAGTGGCACCGCAGCAGGGTGAGTTCAAAACCATCATGTTAACCATCAAATACCAACCCTACTACCACATTCTTGTGGACTACCTTGTAGCGGGAGTACATGGCCTCTTGCTGATACCATCAGACATTAGGAAATTTACCCTGATTTAATCCCTCCAGCTCCTGAGCCTTGTCTCCAAAGCCAACAAGCTAGAGCCCAAGAACATCAAGGAACAAGTATGGAAGCAATCAAATGATCACATAGTGCAGCTTATCCAAGACTGCTTTTTCAGCCCTGAATTTTGGCCAGGAACACAGGTATCCCGCATGGAATTGGCAAAATGTCTTGTCTTTTATTTCAGTGAGCATTGGCTGTCCCAAATCCCTTCAACTGATAATCCTGTATTTAATTTACCTTAAAAATCTAATGTTTCTATTTCAGCTATCCCAAATTTCTCAGTATCTTTGGGTACTAGCTTTTCTTTCTCCATTGCTTTTAATCATCATTCTTATAAATCAATTCATGTATGCCTTATGCAACTTACTTGATAAATGAGTTCATGATGTGACATTGTGGTGAGCTGAGTCACATGAGCATCTGTGAAAGTGAGAGACTCAAAGTTCATACACACTGTTCATTCATCTGAACCATTGGCCAGATGAATTGTGATAGCTTTATGGATGGTGACAATTGTTCAAGTCCACTGTAAGCATCTAGTAATGTGAGGCATGCAAAGTTCATTCACACTGTTACACAACTTTCCCAATGGGCCAGATGCATTGTGATAGCTCTATGGCTGGCAACCATTTTTGTAATCCAAAAATTTGGCTCAAAAACCTGTGATTAAACTTGGGCAAAAATTGATGAAACCCAAAAAAAATTGTTGCCCAGTCCAAGCATTCTTAAAAACACAATACTTGTTTCATCCAGTTATTTTTTATCCCAAATTCACAAAATTGAATCAAATGTCTTAAACTCATGCATCAATTACAGAAACATAAATACTGAAACTTGTATATCAACTTTTATTGCATTAAGAAACATAGGAATAGAAAGGCTCTCAAGATACAGGAAGAAAAGAAAGACGACCCAAGTGTCAACTATTTTTGGTGCAATCTACTTGCCTTGGGGGTATGAGCTGGAAATATGCCAGTTGTGGTAAAAGGCTTCTTGATTTTTTCTGATAGTAAGGTGATTGCTGCAACAATTTTTGAGTTTTCACAAGGAGCCACAAGTTTGAGGTCAATTTCTGAAAGGGCTTGCAGTGCTGCAGGGTGATAAGAAGTTTTTTTGGGCATTCAAGGAGGGTGAATTCTTTGGGTTTCACCTTGCCTGACACATGATTAAGTATTGAATGCAACTGCTTGATTTCTTGATGCTTCATAGCAACTTGTAATGCTATTTCATCTAGGATTTGAGTTAGATCATTTAGTTCACAGCTTCTCCAGGGGTTTTCAATGGTTGTGCAAGTGCCATCTTTATCCCCCTCCCAATCAGAAACAACATTCACACGGTCAAATATTGCAATTACTTCTGCTGCTTCTGATTGGTTATGAATTTCTTTGTCTAATAAAAACCAAGGAACTTTTGTAGAGTAACAAGAAACATTAGAACAAGGAAATTGTGATCACAACAGTGTAAGAGTTCCCACCAAGATAACAGAAGATAAGAAAAGGTATTGAGATCAAGCAAGAGTGGTGAAGACTTTTCAAATGAGCCTAATATTGATACCTAAACTGATGACTGGATTGAGGTATAGATTCAGCACGTGAGAGTAGAACACAAGTGACAGTGATCGCACCAAATTAGCTTGAACTCCTTGTTGATGGTCAATCTTCCATGAAGCCTTCATACGTTTGAATTGTTAATCAGATGATTTGGGAATTGAAGAGCTCAAATTTTATAAATGAAAGAATTGACAATTTTCCTCTTCCTCTAGATCCTTGTGTTTAAGAATGTTATAAGCTAGTGCGGGTTGAGTGTAGATGATAATGAATACGAATATGCCTGTTGAGCATGAAACGCGCGACCGCGCACAACCTCAGGCCTCACACTCATTTGCAGTCATCCAAATCATGTAAAAGTGTAACATGAGAAATTAAAATAGAAAAGAAAAATAATGAAGGAAATAAGAATCATAACAGCTTCTTTGGGAAAGTATTTGCAGGCTGTGTGAAAATGATTTTCACTTATCTGTAACCCAAACCAACACAAACCATCAGCATCCATTCTTTGAATACAAACCCCCAGGACTCATGCTCTAACCTTCTTTTTGGCTTGCTGGCCTTGGTAATTTTATTTTCTTGCAACTTTGACCCTAATAGTTCCACTTTCCATATTTCTTCTCCCTGCCCCAGGACTCATCTCTCCAATAATGCGCTCATGTTCTCCATTACATCCCACACCATACCAGGTTGTGCCTTTTTCCAGTTTGAGTAATGCAGGACTATGATGGCACCTATTGCTGCATTCCAGCCCAATGATACAAAGGAACTTCCATGCCACTCAAACGTAATCCTTGAGAAACCTACATTTTGCACATCTCTCTCACATGATAACTTAGCACTCCATGGGAGATTGTTGGTTGATGGCACATTGGGTGCTTGGTGGAATTGTGGGGGTATAATGTTGTTTCTGAGTCTAGCCACTTCTTCATTGTATCACAGCTACCCATCTGCCTGATTTTCCCTTCTATTTTCTGTCCGGACAGACTCCAGATGTGCCATGACCCGCTGTGCCCTCATAGGAGCCCACTGTTCCCATTTCAGTATTTCTTCAGGAGAGGGAGGTGAGGGGAAGTTCATTAAATTAGCTGGAATCCCCATCAAAAAGCGGACCCATTGACCTAAAGAACTTGAGAATGTACTAGATTGACTGGGAAGGGGGGTTTTTGTGACCATCTGGCACACTTGTCTCAATTTGTGGTCTAAATTCTCCTTGTCAAGTTTTTGATTTTCAGAAAAGTTGGTCAGTCCAATCCTAGATTGAGCAGTGCAATCATTAATGTCCACTAAAACCATCACAATCAGAACCTCTGTGTTAATGAAATTAGTGGACTTCCCAGTTCAATCATACTGCTCACATGATTCTGGTATAGTATTCACATCTGGGGGAACCCCCCTGAGTAATTCATCTAGGAGTCCCTCATGATATTGCAAACCAGAGGACACTGTCTCTTGCACACCAGAGGATATTGTCTCTTCAGGCAGCATTGGAGTGTCTTGACAAGCTGCAGAAGGTTGGGAGGTATGGGCTCTTTGGTCTGGCATGATAAATAATTAATACTCAAGGGGTGGCTAAGGGTGTAATGTAATACTATAGAACTAGTCCGTAATGCCCCAAATTTGAGGAGGAGGGCCCTATGGCTGGTGTGAGAGGCAAGGCAATATGCAGCTTATGGTTAAGTTGCAGAGCAAATGCCTGGGACTGAACTGATTTTGTAGAGGGTTGAAGTCAGGATTTTCCAAACCATGAAAAACCAATATTTTTATAGAGATAGATGGTGAGTGTGTGAGATATTATTGTTTAAATGTGAGAGATTATGAATAGATAACTTGATTTTTAGAACAGGTGATTGGTATGGGGGAAAGAACAGATGGAGGATGATGATCAATGTGAGATAAGAGGATTTCTTATTTATATTCCTACCCTCCTCCTTCATCACCCCCCAATTGTAAAAATTTGACAACTGAGGATTTTTCTGTCCAATTCATTGGAAACTAATACAATTCATGATGACAATTTTGATATCCAAGATTCTGTTGTTACAAATATTACGTCTACCAAGCTCACATCTAATCTCCATTTCATCATCCCTTAGGCCCCCTTCATGTCCACAAAAGGTATCATATGGTTGTTGTTTGGTGTCCACTTGTCCATGTTTCCTCAAATGATGCTTGTTGATAATTATAGGCCAAACACCATGGGTAATTTCATGCTTAAATCCATCCCTGCACATTCCACAATCAGTTTTTCCCTTGTCCTCAAATCAGCTAAAAGGGAAACTCACTACTCATGCCAGGGAAACCAAAGTCATCATCTTGCCTGGATAAGAAAATGTCCCTGGAACATTGTCCAAAACAGCCACATATCCCACTATCTCCTTTCCCGTCATCACAACAGTCTCCCTTAGATCTTTTGAGACCACTTGCAAATTCAAGTTGGGGTGGGCTGTGCATGGATCTTTGGAATCTTCTGCAAGTTAATCTTGAAATAACTGAATCACAAACCAAACATCCCCACCTTCTGATTGCACAAAGAGTTTGGTGATTTCACCAAATGAACAGAGTTCATCCCGCATGATCTCCAAATAGGAATTGGAGTGATTTCTACCTTGATCCGGCAGTTTCAATTTAAATCTTTTATGATTTATTGAGGTACTGTTGATTTTGTGCACATTTTAATTGAGAGACACATCCTGTTGCAGACCCAATTTTCCAACCTCTTGTATCCATGAGCAATGGATTTCTGGGTCTAATTTGGTGAGGCTGAAGTGGGGATCTGAGTTTTCTTGCCCCTTGTGAATTAACTTGGACTGGATCAATAAACTTGAATATTGACTCCTTGATATACATTTCTTCATAATTGTACCATGGATATCACCTGTAATAAATTCATTTATTATTTGCTTTGTTTTCCCAGTAAGAGGGAAGGTGTACAGCATGATTCTTAGTGAGCTCACCTGTGCAATTGTTCTTTTGTATCCTTCCCAAGATACCATTCAACCTTTCATGGGTCAAGGCTGGCGTGGCCGTTGGTGGACCAAAAATTTGATAACTTCTGGGTGATGCTGAGTAATGTGCATGTTGGGTTTACTTCTTTTTTTGTGGCCATCCAGTCCTTAGTGTTTGACGGTAATCCAGCATTAGTCGTTGAACCTCCATGATATCTTTGTTTGAACCATGATGCTTCATCAACATGTTTGTTCTGTAAATGAGAAGCACTGTTGAGTCCTTCAAGATTTTTATTGAGCCAATGTGATAAATACCAGGCCTATGCTTACCACTCCACAAAGGAATCATAGCAAGGAGATAGTAGACCATGTAGAGTGTCAGCCACTCTGCGGCCTTGAGGGATCCTGAAACATGAAATCCAACATTCTTTGGTACCCTTGTCATCCATGATGGCACCTTTCTGTCCTTAATCACCTGTTGGATGCGCCTCAAATCGTGAAGCATTAATTGAGGCCCTTGAATGGATGATTCCACTTGAGATGCTTTACCTCTGTCATAATCCTTGTTAACTGGACTGCTTCCCTCACCCCCCGTAAGCTTCAGAGTGCTTGTGTGGCTTCCTTGACTGGCTATACTTTGTGAACTTCCCAAGCTCCCAATAATTCTACTTTGTAAAGAATACAAGTGAGTACTATCATATTCAGAAGATGGTTGTGATATCTTGCTTTGCTGTGAGTCTGATGATTATTTCCCAGCCTCTGAAGATCTCAATTCATATTGTCTGGATTGACTTGTTGATCTTTCTTCCATTATTTGTGTAAGTGCTCTCAGATTGCTGGAATTAAGCCATCTCTTGGGACTTCTCTGGTTGTGATCACCCTCCTCTGATTGATCTTCAGGAGACTTCCTTCTCTTCCGCTTTCCAATTATGCTTTCCAATCCAGTTTTATCTCTTCTGTTCTTCTCGTGGATTTTTTCTTCCCCAATTCTTCTCCAGCTAGAGCAATGTTAAGATAAATCATGCTATGATCCTTGAGATTTACCAAAATCCACCCATGCATGAGCTCTATTACTGAGTATTCTATTGGGCGCCAATATGGTAGCCTGTTCAAACAGCTTGCTCTGACCCCCTTCTCCTTGGTAATTTGATCTTGCTCCCATGATTTCTGACATTTCTCCCACATATTGGCATTCTTCATGTGTTTGGCATTTCTCCTTGGCTGGAACTCCTTGACATTTGGATCATTGATCTCGTCCTTTGTAATTTGAAGATATGACCAGAAAGTGGTTGAAGAATGACCAGAGAATCCTGCCACCTTGCGCATAGCTGGCAAATCTCCAATCAATGGGAACAGTGAAACAAATATCTCCCTACCTTGAGGAAACAGGCTTGTTTCAGAATACCATGAAAAGATTTGAATGTATTTCTTGAGAACTGAAAACCTAAGGACTAGATACAAGAGTTAGAATGATGAAGAAAGTATATTGAGAAGGCAAAGAGAATGAAAATACCAACAGCTTGAGTCACTTAGATAGTAGAAAAGAGATCAGACAGCATAAAGAGTTGGCGGCGAATTGGGAGAGTGTAGGCAGGGAAGACAGAAGACTATAAGTTGGAAGAAGTTGTTAGAATGATCATACGGGTGTGATCTTGAGGAATAGATTCTTACCAGGCAGAAGTTAGACGGCAAGGCGAGATTTCGGATCAGAGTGGAGAAGTTAGGAGTTGGGATTGAGGTGAAGTGGTAGGATTGGAATTTGAGAAATGAAGATAAAAAGAATAAGAAAAGATAAAAGGAATAAGAAAAATAAATAGGAAGAGAAGAGATGAGATGAAAGAGAGGAAAAAGAGAATTGAAAGAAGTTGAGAAGATAAGAGTAGAGATTTGTCCTGGGAAGTGCGCCCGGGGATTCCGGGAGGTGAAGGGACCGGGGAAGACAGAAATGTCACGAGGACCCGCCTCAGTTGGTCCGCGGAGCCGCTGGGACGGAGGTTGAGTGAAAGGCGGAACATCAGGGGAGATGGCGTAGTCTTAACAACCCTCGTGACTGGTAAGAGGGTAGTCCAAAAGATCAGCTATGACTTGCCTCAAAGATTGTGTTTTGGAGGAGCTGTAGAGAGGTCAGTGAAGAGGCCTTTGTAAGGGAGTCCGCAACTATTGAGTGACTTTGGATTAAGTTAAGTGTAAACTTTTTGTTTGCGTAGTCCTCGCGCATTCCTTTAGTTTTGATGTCTATGTGTCTTGATTAAGAGTGCGACCCAAATTTTTTGATCTTATTGTCTAAGCCCTTATTGTCAACATGTAGAGTAGGTTTTAGTTTGAAAATTTGGTGAATTTCAGCAATGAGATGTTTGATCCACTTGACTTCTAAGTAGCAGTCCAATAAGGCATTCAACTCTGATTCAGTGGAAGAATACGTGATGTTCTTCTTTCAAGTAGAATTCCAGATGGCTGGACTACTGTAATGAAGAATCACATAACCAGTTTCAGATCTGCGAAGGGTGGGGTCATCTCCCCAGGTAGCATCATTAAACCCTGAGAGAATCTCTTGCTTTGGATTGTACTTGATAACCAATTTTAGATCTTTTGTTGTCTTGAGGTACTTCCAAACCTTTTTGACTTCCCTCCAGTGAGTCATGCCTGGTTTGGTATTGAACCCGGCCATACTAGAGACAGAGAATCAGATATTGGGCCAGGAGTAATGAGCCAAGTGATTTAGAAGTCCAATAGCGGACCTATAATTAAAATTAAGTTGACAGAATTCGGCATGGTTGAAGACGGAGGCAGGTTCAAGGTTTAGATTTTGAGTCAGTGGAATGTGGGTATCTTTGCAAGAGGTCAACCCAAGTTCTTCCAAGCCCTTTGCTATGTGTTTGGGCTGACTCAGGAGAAATTTGTCATCCTTGACTTCCATGAGCATGCCAAGTATGGTGCTAGGAGGGTGGCACAAAGAATTCTTGAACCGTTTGAGGAAGTTAACTTCAAATAGGTTGGAGCTGCCTACATGAATAAGATCATCTACGTGGAAATAGAGAATTTTTCCGGTTTTGGCGTTGGGATATAGACAAGGGTCGCTAGTTGATTCATGATAGCCTTGAGATTTGATCCATGACGTTAGAGTTTTTTACCAATTCTTGGGGTATTGTTTCAAGCCATGAAGAGATTTTTTTAGTTTAAGGTAAGGAGATTTTCTAGATGATCCTTCTGGGGTCCTTATGATGACGGTTTTGTTAATAGGAGCATGGAGGAATGCGCCTTTCACGTTGAATTGGGTAAGCTTCATCTTGTTTTTCAAGCCGTAGACAAGAGATACTCAAAGCAAACCAAGCTTGCTGGTTGGTGCCCAAGTTTTTTAATAGTCTTTTCCTAGGAACTGATCAAACCCTTGAACGCAGAGTATAGCTTTTTATTTGATGGGGACGCCATGGCGATTTTCTTTGATCTTGAAAACCCATTTTGTATTTAAGACATTTTCTGGGGTGCCGTGGTATTCTTCCCAGACACCTTGAAGTTCTATTGAGTTCAATTCCTCTTCCAAAGCTTCCTTCCACTTTGGCCATTCTGGGAATTTGCGTGCTGCTTTGTAGGAGGGAGACTTGTAGTAGTGATGGAACCCGTATTGTTGAGGTCTTCTTACCTCCCTTCTGGGTCTTTGAGAGATAGTTTTATTTGGAGGATCAGGGACTGGCAACAGAGAAGGAGAACGATCAGAAGGTGGAGAAACTGTAGATGCCAAATCAACTTGATCTGAGTTGGATTTGGAGGAATCATCTTGAATTTCTCAAAACGTGTATTTCTTTTTGAATGTTGAAGAGTTAAGTCCTTGAGATTTGGATTCAATTTGAGTGAAAAGGTTGATTCCTGGAGATTCAAGGAGAGGGAAGTTGTGGAGAGGATTCTTGAGAAACTGTACATGTTTGGTTTCAATAATGGCACCAGATGAGCTGAGGATCAGGTAAGAATGAAACACATGATTGAACCCAACTAAGATCCCTTCCAATCCTTTCTCATCAAACTTGCTTCCCTTTTGTAGCTTGTTTGCAAGATAGATGAGGGAAGATCCTACAGGTTTGAGATAATTAGTAGGGAGTTTCTAGCTAAACATAAGTTCCAACGGATATCAATCATTACCTTCCCTCAGAACTTGATTAAGCATAAGGCAGCAGCTTCAAATCACGACATTCCAATAGCACTTATTGATCCTAGATGATTAGAAGGTGAAGTGAGCTGATTCTACAATTGTTCTGTTAGCTTGTTCAGCTTGACCGTTGTGTTGAGAGTGATATTGCTCTGAGGTGAGAATTTTGATGTGTTTAGATTTTGCAAATTCCTTCAGGGTGGAGTTAGTGAGTTCCTTTCCTTTGTCTGAAAAGATCTCGGTAGGATAATATTTTATTTGCTTATATTTGGTCTCAAGGATGTTAATAATGAGGTTGGGAGTTTCTTCTTTGGAATGGAGAGGAAAGGCTGCCAGATAACCGGTGAAGTTATCCACGAGTGTCAAGATGTACTTATGACCAGCTTTTGACTGGGCTTTATCTGTCCAATCAGGTCTAAGTGAATTTGTTTGAGAGTTTTAGATGAGGGCGTTGAGGTGCCTGGGAAGGGAGCCCGTGTGATTTTGCTCCTTATACAGCCATCACACTGGAATCTGTCCAGCTCCTCTTTAGAGTAAAGGTCCTTGATTATTAGTTTGAGCATGGAGATGGAGGCATGACCGTATGTCTTTTGGATATTGGATAATGTTTGAGTTTGATTAGGTGGATTAAATGATGATTGGCTGGAATGATTCACCAAGAGGTTATTCCCGGTGTGGTTTCCCATCCTGGAAACCTTGGCCAGTGCGGAGATTTTAATTTTTTTATGATTTTTCTTTATCATCATTCTTAGGAATCATGATCCTAAAAAAAAGAAAAAAAAAAAAAAAAGAAAAAAAAAATAAAATAAAATAAAAAAAAAAAAAAATAAAAAATAAAAAAAAATAAAAAATAAAAAATAAAAAAGAAAAAAGAAAAATAACCAATCCCATCCATCATCTCATCCCATCATACCCACCAATCATCTCTCATCAATTGACTCAAACAATTCTTCATCAACTTGATCTGCACCTTTTGGGATGAGAAGAACCTCTACATCCTCATGTAATTTGTTCAAGTCATGATATCATCTACCGTGACCGCAAACCTGAGAACATCCTCATTGCCTCTAACGGTTATTTAAAACTCATTGATTTTGGGTTTTCCAAACACCTTGAGGATAACAATAAAACGTGGACGTTATGTGGGACCCCAGAGTATCTAGCCCCAGAGATCATTCAATCCAAAGGTCATGGTAAGCCGGTTGATTGGTGTGCCTTAGGGATCCCAACCTACGAGATGTTGGACGGTTATCCTCCCTTCTTCAACCATCAACCATTCCTGGATCCTAAAATGACCACCACTCATCAACCTTCCAACAGTGCCTTTTGGATCTATGAAAAAAAATCCTGGCTTGTGGTCTCAAGCCCCCCCATCCCCACCGCCATTGACCAAGTCGCCGGCTGGCGTCGTCAGCTTCAAGATCAGTTCCTGGATCTTGACGTCAATGTTGAGATGGATTCACCCTTGCAGATTCCCTTGATCCCTCCCATCAATCCTCCCAACCACTTCGATTGTTGGTCATCGATACCAATATCCTCATTGGTCATCTGAGCCTGATCAAATCGCTTGCTGAACAATTCATTCGGCCGTCTCAAGCGGCCATCTACTTCAGTCAGCCGTCTCAAGCGGCCGTCTACTTCATTTGGCCGTCTAATTCATTCAGCTGTCTCAAGCGGCCGTCTACCAATCCTTTCCACCTCTAACTTTCTGGTCTCCCACGCGTCTTGTCCGTTGCCTGCGCGGGTATCTTCTGTTACTGGTGCCCGTCAGACACCTGCCGGCGGTCATCCGCGGTGTTTGCAGTCGCCTGGGCCCATCAGGATGCCCGCAGGTGTCCCTCTTTGGTTTTTTTCCTTGATTGCTTGTTTATTTCTAAAAAAAAAAAAAAAAAAAACTTTTTTGCCTTTTTTTTCTCTGCTGTATTTTTAGTATCTCTTGTAAATAGTCTACAGGCCTCTGGTCTATAAAAGGAGGGGCTCTCCCCTGCTTTTTCTGAGGATATCATATGAATCAGATAATCATATTGATGGGAGTGTGTGCCTATGTTCCCCCCATTATTGTGAAATCAAATCCTGATCCTTATCCTGGGTATATCTCTGATTGCCCCCTGATCCATTTTTGACCCTGAATCTTTGCCCCTCTGTGGCCTGATCCTTTCCACCAACCAATAGCCTTTCTGGTTGAAGAAAAATGCTATCTTTTGGAATTTTTGAGCGTTTTATACCGCTCCTTGATCCCTTTCTCTGACCATACTGGTCCTGATCCCCGATCATCTTTCTGGAGCCAATAACAATTGATTGAAGAGGTCTTATTAAGCTTAAGACCTGGAATGTTATACCTGCCTTTATTTCCTTTGGAGTTGCATTCTTCCAGCCTACTCTTGAGTCCCTTGAGAAGTGTTGTGGTTATCCTTGCTTCTAATCAGTTACTGTTTGCTTTAGAGCTTCTTAAAACATTGTGCTTTGTATTGTACAGCCACCCTCAGTTATCTGGTACCCTTCAAGCGCTTGATTGCGGAGAGTCGGGCAGGTTCATTGAGAACCTAGAGGTTGGTTGGGTTTGAGTTGATCATCCCCAATCTTCTTCTGATGACCAGAGTTATTAGCTTGTGGGCGTTGTTTACATACAACAGCTTTTGTTCTTTGAACTCTAAGCTTCTTTTGTTCAGGTTTTTCCCTGCATAATCTTGTCTCAGATAGTGCTGTTCCATCTTTACCAAATTATTATCATCTTTATCCTCTGATCCTTGAGTCCTCATTTACCAGGTTCTGGACCTTGATCTTGGTTACATTTAACTATTTTTGTAACACTCAGGAGGGCAGCCTAAACAGCACCTTTCCCCTCCACACAACTGCCACAGCCTAGCACCGTTTGGAGTCTTACATTTGGTCCCCCGGGCCGGGATTGAACCAGTAACCTTGGGATTTACAGTCCTAACTTGAAGAATCAACTCCGAAATCCAATCTGATCTTTTTTCTTTTCTTTCTTTTCCTGTTTGTTCTTTTTTCCAATCTAATCCGTGGAGGCAACTTGGTCCAGAAGTAAGTCCTCCCATTTGTGCACCATCTGGGCAAGATCCTTGTTGTTTTGTGAAACTCTACTCTTGCCACACTTGTGAGCCACCTTGAAACTCTGCTTGTTTGGATCTCTTAGGAACCCTTCAACATGGAATCTGCCGGATCCTCCTCATCTGTTTGGGCCAAGATGGTCAAAATCAACCCTCAGAACAAAAACTTAGGCTTCAATGGGACCAATGTTGAACAATTCCTGGACTCCTATGAGATGGCTGCTGAAGTAGATGGTGCCAGTGAACATGATGTGGCTTATCAGTTACTATTTTTTATCTCTTCTGACAAAGTTATGGAGTTTATCGAATTGTTTGAGGCATTCAAAACTCATAACTGGTTGCTCCTGAAGGAGGCTATGTTGGCCTATTGGGGAAAAATAGATGTAGCCAGATTTACCTTGCAAGACTTGGATGCCCTGGTTTCTCAATGGATCTCCAATGGTGGTATCTCCTCAGCCTCTGACTATCAAGCTTTCAGAAAATCTTGGGACCCTATCCAGTCCTATCTTATGCAGAAGAGTCACATTGATACGTTGGACAAAATTTGAGTGCAATTTTTTCAGTATTTCTCTCCAGGAGTGCAGGAAAGAATTAAGGATGAATTGGTGAAATCTGGATCCATGATCACAACAAGAGATAATGGGTTCAAGATCCCTGCTTTCATGGTTCTTAGGAATACTGTGGATAAAGTGATGAATGGTCAAACAGCTCTCACCTTTGAAAAACCTCAAATCACTGAACCAGTCCTTGCCCCCTCTTTTCAAGCATCTATCAAAATCATGAATAAGATGGAAGCCAATTGCAGACCTAAACCCAATCCTCAGATTCACTGGGAGACACCTACTATAGATGAGATCACTAAATTACTTCAGGCATTTGAGAATAAAATAGATCAGAAAATATCCTCTTTAGCCACTCCTAAACCTGCTAACTCTGTTCCTAAATCTACTATAGTCTGTTATTACTGCCATAGGGAAGGCCATGGTACCAGTAGATGTCCTGAACTCCAGAAGGACAAGGAGGAGAAGTTAGTAGAGCAGAAGGGAAATAATTTCTTTCTTCCTAATGGTGCTTTGATCCCCTTTGATTCATCTTGTCCGATCCGTCATGTGGTGGCCTCATACCAACCACCAACTCCCAAGAAGGCATCCTTGGTCTCTGTGGATTTTTGATCATCCTGTGGAACTCTGCAACCTTGGTATCCTCCATCTATCACTTCTTCCAGCTTCCCTGGCACCTATCAATCTGATCCAGCTAGGAAACGCCATGAGGAACCAAAACCTCATAAGTCTCCTCCTGTTCCATCCTCAATCCTGCAAAAACCCGTTAAATGTTGATCCTCACCTGAGCCTCCTTCCTCTGATGTGGAAAACATGGAAGTAGAAAGAGAACCACTTATGGAAAGGTCCCAGGAAAACTCTGATCTTCCCCCTCTTCAACCTGTCCAACCCTCAGATCCTCTTCCAGCACCTATTTCACCTGATCTTCCTCCCTCCACCCAGCCCAAAGTTTGATTTGAGAGGGGCATCTCCAAGGACTACCCTAATGCTGTTGAAGGAGTATTAAAGAAAATTTCTGATCTTAAAATCCCTGATCTATCTGTGGCTGAACTCCTGTCAATCTCTCCATCTGTGGCTGAAGGGATGAAGAAATGGGTTTCTCATTGACGTGTGGAGATTGGTCCAGACAAATTAAAGGTCTTCTCTGGTACTCTGATAGAGGATTCTGGCGGAACAGATCCCTCTTCAGATACCAACCTGTATTCCTGTCTTCTTGGATTTACCCATGTTATCTTGGTGAATCAACTAAAACGGTTTCTCTCCTTGTGGATTTGGGTTCTCAGCTCAACTTGATTTTGGACTCCATGGCCTGCAAGCTTAAACTTAGCCCAAGGGTCAGTTTCAGTTCTGCTGTGTATGGAATAGGGAACCAGTCCTGTGAGCTGGTTGGTATTTCTGAGGATATCCCTGTTCAAATTGGTCAAAATATTGTTGGCACCTGTGAATTCTGGATCACTCGTCTGGATGGTCCCATGATCTTGGGAAGACCTTTCTTAATGGACTTTGGTGCTACCCTGATGTTTTCTGATCAAGTTGGGGAGAGAATTCTTCTCCCTGATGCTTATGGCAGAAAGATTGAAGTTCCTATTTGTTCTCTGGATTCTGGTCGCTGGGAAAGAGACTTCCCTGGTCATTCTCCCAAATCTGTCCTGAAGGGAAAGCAGAAAGAAAACTCTCATTCCTCTCATCCTCATTTGTTAGCAGAATAGTTGGCCCTACTGGTAGTTTTAGTTCTTCTCAGCCTCAGACTTCAACTCATGGACCAACTCCCACCTCAGAGGCATATCTTTATTTTTCCTCATCATTTCCTTCTCATCCAAATAAGATCAAAAATCAAACACATGAAAAATCCGAAAAATCCAAAAGTATTTCTTCTCTGTCTGGATCTGTTGTATCTTCTTTTTCTTTTCAGCCTGATCAATCATCCTCTATTCCGGTTTTGAATCTCTGCAATGAGTCTAAACTTGATCTCAATCTTGATTCTTTTCTTGGTGGCTTTGGTATGAAGGCGTATGGTCTTCAGAACATTGAACTTGGAAGATGTTGGAATATGGTCTCAGTTTTTGTAGTCAGGTCTCACTGGTCAATGCTTTGAGGAACCAAGGATTCCTCTCCTTTGCCACCAAGTACAAACCAGTGGCAAAGAAGGTCCAGCCAGTCAACCAGCCAATGCCTCTCAACCTCAATCCTCCCCTTATGCATCCTCCTCTATCCGACAATCCTTACTGTAGTCTATCCCAATCCCTCACTGGTCCACTCATTCCCTCTGGTTGGGTCAGTGAAGAACGTCTGAAAGTGTTCAACTTTGGTCCAGATGGATGGCTTCTTCCTGATGAGTTAAATTTGATCAAAAATATCTTGTCTCTAAGGGAAAAATCCATTGCTTTATGTGAAGAAGAGAGAGGTCTCTTGAAAGAATCCTATGTTCTCCCTTACATCATCCCTGTAGTTGAACATGATCCTTGGCAAAAGAATAAGATCCCAATCCCTGCTGCTAAAGTTGAAAAATTCATCAAGTTGGTCCGCAAACAAGTCCAAACCGGTTTATACAAACAATTGACTTCTAGCTTTTCCAGTCCTGTGTTCTGTGTTCTAAAGAGTAATGGTAAACTTAGAGTAGTTCATGATCTCAAACCTCTTAATAAAGTTACTATTAAAGACTCTGGTGTGCCTCCTGCTACTGAAGAATTTGTCAAATCCTTCTCTGGGAGAGCTTGCTATGGTCTAGGTGACATTATGGGTGGCTATGACAAAGGATCCTTGCATCCTATTTCTCGTCCCCTTACTACTTTCAATACTCCCCTTGGTTGATTTCAACTGACTTGATTGCCTCAAGGTGACACCAACTTGGTTGCAGTCTATGAGGCTCAGATGATGTGGATCCACCAGGACAAAATCCCTGATCATGCGTGTATCCTTATTGATGATGGTGGGATTAAAAGCCCAGTTTCTGACTATGATAATGAGCTCTTACCTTGGCATTCAGGAATCTGACAATTCATCTGGGAGTATGCTACTATCTTGGAAATAATTTTGTTTTGAATCAAGGAATCTGGCCTTACTGTCTCTTGATCAAAACTTGCCACCTATTTCCCTGCCTTGGAGATGGTTGGTCATATAGTTTGCAACAAAGGAAGAAGGATAGCACCCTCTAAAGTCAACAAAATCATCTCCTGGCCTACTCCAATAAATCCAACGGAAGTTAGAGGTTTCCTAGTTGTTTTAACTTATGTCAGGATCTTCATTCCCTCACTATCTAAAATCTCTGCACCCTTGCGTCGTCTAACCAGAAAGGAAGCTGAATGGATTAGGACCCAAGACTGAAAAAAATCATTTCAGTTGCTCAAAACAATTGTTGGGAAAGACATTTTTTTGAAAAAGATCACTTATGGATCTGGAGCTGGCAAGATCAAGCTGGCAGTGGACTCTAGTTATCAATCTGTTGGGGCTGTCCTTACCCAGGAAGATGAAAATGGTTTGGATCTTCCTGCTCTGTATGAATCTATTCTTTTCTCAGATGTGGAATCCAGGTACTCCCAGCCAAAACTGGAACTTTGTGGTGTGGCCCAAATGTTGAAGAAGCTCCAGACTGTCCTTTGGGGTCAACACTTTGAGTTAAAAGTTGATGCACAATCCATTATTGAAATTATCAATGCCCCCAGCCTTTAAAATGCTCCAATGACTCGTTGGGTGGCTTTCATCCAGTTTTTCTCTTTTGATATTTCTCACAGGCCTGGAAAATCTTTCACCATGCCTGATGGTTGATCTTGATGCCCTCTTGGAGATGATGAATCAGATGTTGGAATGGATTTTGATGAGGAAGAACCCTTGGTCCGCGCTGTTTTTGCCTTCTCCTCGCAAGATTACTCTGGTTTCCAGAAAGGTTTATGGCTTAAGTTAGAGCAGTACCTTTCAACTCTCCAAAGACCCCCTGATCTCTCTGAAAAAGAATTTTGGTCCCTTAAAAGGAAGTCCTCCAACTTCTTTGTCCAAGGTTCTAGGCTTATGAAAAGAGCAACTCCTTGTGCACTTGTTGTGGTCACTATCCCTTCTAAGCAATATTCAATCTTGGAAATTCTCAATAAAGGCCTTGGTCATTGTGGGGAAACCAAAACTTATTGGCAAATATCCAAACAATTTTGGTGGCCATCTCTGAAGAAATACATGTCTCAATGGTGCAGGAGTTGTGGAGTGTGCCAGAAACTTGATCTTAGGCACCCCGCCAAAATTTGTTGCCCCACTGGAGAGTGCACTGTCTTTGGGAGAATTGATATGGATGTGGTTCACATTAAGGCTGGTGGAGCTAAGTACCTCATTGTGGCTAGAGATGATTTTTCTGGATGGTTTGAAACAAAGTTTCTTAAGAACCTCAGCTCTGAATCAGTAGCAGCTTTCCTTTATGAGACTTGGACAATTTGTTACGGCTTGGCACAATCTTATTTGACTAATGGCGGCTCCAAGTTTGGCGGTAAACTAGCTGATATGATCCAATCACTTCCTTGTCAACATAGGGTGACCACTCCTTATTATCCTGAAGGCTAAGGCATGGTGGAAAGAGGCCATGCCCCTTTGACGGCTGCTCTTGTCAAACTGGCTGGTGAAAGTGGCAAGAATTGTTGGGAATTCCTCCCCTTTGTCCTCTTTTCTGATTGAATTTCAACTAAAGGTACCACTGGCTACTCACCTTACAAAATCATTTTTGGTCAAAGGGCTGTCCTTGCTCTGGATCTGAAATGGAATCTTTCTTAGGTATTTCTTGGGAAAATGTTTCTTCCACCACTGATCTATTAGTTGCCAGATCCAAGCAGCTGGAAAGGAGTGAAGATTTCTGTAATGAAGCTTATCAGAAGATGATGGATTCCAGGGAAAAATCAGTTCAGTATTGGGAAGACAAGCATTCAAAGCAAATCAGGGATCCCTTGAACCTTTGGGATCTAGTCTTAGCTTATAATCGTTCCTTGGAAACTCAGTGGGGAAAGCTTTTCTCTAATCTCTGGAATTGTCCTTACCAAGTGATCCGTCAAGTTAGAGGTGGATCATATGTTTTGGAGGAACTGGATGGTACTCAGATGGCCAGAAGGTTCTCTGCTGATCAGGTCAAGAAACTTCATTCTTGTGGAGGCAACTTAGTCCAGAAGTAAGTCCTCCCAATTGTGCAACATCTGGGCAAGATCCTTGTTGTCTTGTGAAACTCTACTTCATGCCATGCATGTGAGCACCTGGTACGCCTTCTTCATTTTATCTCAGCCACTTCTAGGATTTTTTTTTTGGATGGATTGACATATTCTTTTTCAATCACTCTCAAAATCAAAATGGCAATTCCTTGGTTTCAATCATCTTTCTTTCCTTTCTTTTTTTATGGCATCAAACTTGGGTGCAAACTAGGGACAGTCTGTAAGTTGGGGGGAGATGTGGTGCCCCATCCTGGACACCCTGGCCAGTGCGGAGATTTTAATTTTTTAATGATTTTTCCTTATCATCATTCATAGGTATCATGATCCTAAAAAAAAAAAAAAAAAAAAAAAAAAAAAAACCATCCATCACCAATCCCATTCATCATCTCATCCCATCATACCCACCAATCATCTCTCATCAATTGACTCAAACAATTCTTTGTTAACTTGATCTGCACTTTTTGGGATGAGAAGAACCTCTACATCCTCATGGAATTTGTTCAAGTCATGATATCATATACTGTGACCGCAAACCTGAGAACATCCTCATTGCCTCTAAAGGTTATATCAAACTCATCAATTTTGGGTTTGCCAAACACCTCGAGGATAAAAATCAAACGTGGAAGTTATGTGGGACCCCAGAATATCTAGCCCCAGAGATCATTCACTTGAAAGGTCATGGTAAACCGGTCAATTGGTGGGCCATAGGGATCCTGACCTACATGATGTTTGCCGGTTATCCTCCCTTCTTCAACCATCAACCATTCCTGTATCCTACAAGGACCACCACTCATCAACCTTCCAATGGTCCCTTTTGTATCTATGAAAAAAAATCCTGGCCTGTGGTCTCAAGCCCCCCCCATCCCCACCGCCATTGACCAAGTCGCTGGCTTGCATTGTCAGCTTTGAGATCAGTTCCAGGATCTTGAAGACAACCTCAAGATGGATTCACCCTTTCAGATTCCCTCGCTACCTCCCATCAATCCTCCCTACCCCTTCAATCAATGGCCATCGATACCAATATCCTCATTGGTCATCTGAGCCTGATCAAATGACTCGCCAAACGCTTCATTTGGCCATTTCAAGCAGCCTTCTACTTCAGTTGGCCGTCTCAAGCTGCTGTCTACCAATCCTTTCCACCTCTAACTTGGACGGGCACCGGCAACCGAAGAGACCCGCGCAGGTCTCTTCTGTTGCAGGTGCCAGTCAGACACCTGCCGGCGGTCATCCGCGGTCTCAACAGTCACCCAGGCCCATCAGGATGCCCGCAGGCACCCCTCTTTGGTTTTTTTTTCTCTGAGTGCTTGTTTGTTTCTTTTTTTTCTTTTGTTTTCCCATAACACTGATCCTTAAAAAAAAAATTCTTTTTTTTTCTCTGCTCTATTTTGATATCTCTTGTAAATAGTCTACAGGCCTCTGGTCTATAAAAGGAGGGTCTCTACCCTTCTTTTTCTGAGGATATCATATCAGATCATCATCAGATAATCATATCCATGGTAGTGTGTGCCTATGTTCCCCCCATTATTGTGAAATCAAATCCTGATCCTTATCCTGGGTATATCTTGTTGGATCTGAGAGTGCGCAGAAATACCTGAGGGTACGCAGAGATTGAGAGCAGACAGAAGGATGATGATCAAATGAGAATGGGGATAATCATCAGAAGGAAACAAACAGACACATGAAGGAAAAGTGAGAGATATAACAAGTTAACTTACCTGAGGGTATGCAGAGATTGAGAGCAGACAGAAGGATGAGGAAAGAGATCCTTCAGTCTGGCCCAAACTCTGCCCTCAGGTAGTGTAAAACTGAACTAAGATTTGTGACATGTGTGTGCGGGCATGTGACTGGCGTGGTTGGGGTGAGTGAAGGCGCGCATATGAAAGGTGATTGAAAGTGATGAGGGAAATGAGGTAGGAAAAGAAAAGATAGAAAAGAAACAGATTGAAGAAGAAAGTAATAAAGATACAGAGACATGAGGAATGGATGGAAAAGAGAAGAATAATGAAATGGAGAGCTCTTTATTCCAACACCCCCCCTTGCTAGCCAAAGCCTGTGAGACCAAACATACTCTGATGAGCTTTGAGAAGGACACGGGACAGAGGCTTGGTTAGCATATCTGCCAGCATGTCTTTTGTGGGGATGTGACCAACCGTGAAAACGCCACGCTCGACGCACTCGCGAATAAAGTGATGGCAAGCGTTGATGTGTTTTTTGCGGGAGTGATGTTTGGGATTCTTGGCAAGCGCTTCAGCGCCCTTGTTGTTGATGAGAAGGGGAACCGGTGAATCATCCCTCAGACGGAGCTTGCACAGTATGTTTTGGATCCAAAGGCCTTCCTTGCAGGAATCAGATAGCGCCTTGTATTTGGCTTTGGTGCTGGAGAGGGAAACTGTAGGCTGTTTCTTGGATTTCCACGAGACGGCCCCTTTGCCAAGACAAAAAGTGTAGCCAGAGGTTGAATTGAGATCCCCTTTATCCTTGGCCCAGTCTAAGTCCAAATAGCCCAATAGGTTGATGGAGGGACCACCGAGTGTAAGGCGGTGGTTGCGGGTGTGGTTGAGGTACCAGAGGATGCGGAGAGCGGCGTTCCAGTGCTGCAGGGATGGGTCTTGAAGAAATTGGGACAGCCGGTTGCTGGCGAATGCCGCGTCGGGGCGGGTGCATTGTGACACCCACAGGAGAGAGCCGATAAGTTGGTTGTACTGAGGTGGTGATGGAGGGGAATCAGATGTGCGCTGCAGGAGATCTTTGAAGTGCGAGTTGGTGGGAGTACGGACAGTGAGGTGGTCATTGGGGAGAAAGGAGAGCATAATAGAAGAAATTTAGTGGCTTTGGGAGATGGATACTACCCTACTGTCAAGGTCACGCGTGATGGAGATTGAGAGAAAAAGGGAAATATTTTCATCCGAACCAACCTTGAAAGCTTGCTGATGGCGCCAACAAAGGAGGTGACGAAAGAATCTTTTCCAACTATGGCAAGGTCATCAACATGGGCTGTAACGGCCTCTATCAGCTCACCATTGGATAGTTTGTAGTATAGGGAAGGGTTGTAGCGAAAGCGGGAAAATCTGAGGGAAAGAAGGGTGGAGTTTAGTTCAAGGTTCCACTGACGAGGGGACTGCTTAAGCCCGTATATTGCCCTTGTGACCTTGCAGACCCAGTCAGGATGGCTAGGGTCCTCAAAACCCGGCGGTTGGGCCATATAAACTGGTTCTTCAAGGTGCCCGTTCAGCAAGGCGGTTTTGAAATCCAGCTGACGACCCACCCACCCCTTGTGACCCAGAAGGCTAAGAAGGAGCCGGAGATTCTTGAGCCAGAGAGTGGGAGCAAAGACCTCTGAGAAGTCCAAACTGTGGACTTGGGTGAAACCCATGGCGATGAGTCTGGCCTTCAGCTTGATGATGGAACCATCCGGATGCCGCTTCACTTTAAAAACCCATTTGCTAAAAATGATCTTTTGAACTTTAGGTGGGGGGACAAGAGTCCATGTCTTCATGCCCTGGAGCAAGGCCATCTCCTCTTGTGCCAAGATGATCCAGCGACCGTAGTGAGGAGACCGCAGTAGTTTTTTCCACGTTTTAGGGGCGGTTAGATTGTCCTTGACAGAGGCATGTTGTGAGAAGTTCCCGTAGCGGGTCGGAGGGCAAGAGGCATGAGAGGATCAACGTGGAGAGGGAGGTTGACAAGGCTGAGGCATTTGAGGAGGGCACAAGGGGAGGGTAAGGGGGCAGGGTTCTGGTAAAGGTGGTTCTGGAGAGGACGGTTCAGAGGGTGGGGGGGTGAGAGCAAGTGGGGGGAGGATGATGGAGTCATTGGATGGAGAAGGGCTGGATGAGAAAAAGGGTAGAGGTGTGGGAACAGCAGAAAGGTTAGGGTTGACAACAGAAAGAGGGGCAGGGAGAGGAGACAATGTGGAGACAGAATTAGGATAGATTGCATTTGGAGAAGGAACGGATGGGGGACAGGGATCAGGAATTTTGGATGATCAAGGAACCAAAAGCCGGGATGGGGAAGTTGATGGAGTATTTGGAGGGGGGTCAGGCCAAGGGAGTTCCATAGGCAGGGGGGACTGAGAAGGTGAATTGTTGGTGGGGTGTGATCCACGTGGGAAACAGGAGTCATCGAATAGGCAGTCCCTGGATTTTATCACCTTCTTGGTAGTGAGGTTGAAAAGATGGAATCCAGTGTGGTCTGTCAGGTATGAGAGAAGCACGGCGGGCCAACCTTTTTGATCCAATTTTTTTCTGTTAGCTTCAGGGACTTTGTAACATACAAGACACCCAAATGGGTGAAGAATTTGAGGTTCCACATTGGGGGCTTTGAGAGTGGAGTTCGGAGAGACAAAACCTTTTGGGGTCTTGCAATGATAGGAGTTGAAAGAAAAAAGACCGTGTCTTAGGGCGTCCGCCCAGAAGAAGTTTGGTAGATTCAATGAAAGAAGAGAAAACCGTATTAAGTTTGATATCGTGCGGTTTGTCCTTTTGGCAACACCATTCAGTTGAGGAGAGTGTGGGGGACCAGGTTCATGGGAGATGCCTTTTTCTGCAAGGTAGGCTTTCATGGGTTGATTTAGGTACTCTCCGCCGTTATTGGATCTTATTGAGGTAACCTTTGCGTTTTAGTTGTTTTCAAAAAAAGCAATAAATTTTTTGGTGGTTTGAAAGACATCATATTTAAGTCAAATGGGATAGGCAAAAACGGCTTTGGAGCAATCGTTGATGTAGGTAACAAAATACCGGTATCCTTCCCTGGACGTGGTTCCAAAGCTGAACACGTCCGTGTGAATGATTTCTCCCGGTTTTGACAAACAATAGCTCAGGCAAGAGTGGAAGGGTTGCCTTGTCATTTTTGATTGAACGCATGTGACGCACTTCTGAACCTCTTTCTAGTTTTTTGGTTGTGGTGTGATTCCGTGTGTCTTGAAATATTTTTGAAGAGAATTCAAGTTTAAGTGAGATAACCTACAATGATAACCAAAAAGACTATTGTCAGAGGTTTGATTGATGCTTTAATGGGTTGATTCTTTGCTGCTTATGCTCAATTGTGGTAGATAATAGAGGTTTCCTTTCCTATATCCTGTTTGAAGTGGCTGTTGATTTATGTTGGAGATTGATTTGTCAAAGATTTTGCAGCTGTCCTTGTGGAAAACCACCATCATACCTGAATCTCAGATGCCTGATATGGAGAGTAGAGGATCTTGGAGATCTGGAGCGACCAAAGCCTTCAGTTTTCCAAAAGGGAAATTGATGGTTCCTCTCTTGAGTGAGGAGATTGTAGACCCATCTGCCAGACAAATGATTTTGCTATCCGGACTGTTGTTTCTGATTTGATTGCAATATGGAGTCATCAAAACTGAGCAACCTGAGTCAAGATTGAAATTGTTTTGTGGTATTTGGCCAGGTTTGTTGGAGCAGCTTACAGCAGATCCGGCATGAAATACAATCTGAGAGTCAGAAAAATCATCTGAATTGGATTCTACGTTTGCATCTGTTTTAATTGGATTTGCTTTGGATGATCTTGATTTGTTTGTGGTGGTGCGGTTCTTCAATTCGTTATTGTTTTTCTTAATTTGATCCAGCGCCCTTTGTACCTCTGTGCATCTTGAGAAGGAGTGACCTTTGACGTTACAGTGGGTGCAGAAATAGGTTCTGGGTTGTCTTGGTTCAGCGTCTCGATTAGAGGAGGGAGTTTTTTGTTGTTGTGATCTGGCTGAGTTGGCCATAACGTCCTCATTACTAGTTTGAGGACGTAGATGCTCTTGTTTTAAAGCTGAGATAAGTTTTGAGGAAGGAACGGACTCTTTGTTCATCATGCTTGATACGCATCTGAGCCAGTCATTGGGTAGGGATAAGAGTATGGCAGTCGATTGAAGATCATCTGCAGTTAATGGGTTTTCAGTGGTGATTAGTGAAGATAGCTTTTCCCCGTAAGAGACGATTTTGGACAGATGAGCGGTCATTTCCTTGTCATTGAGTTTGGTGAGAAGGAGTTTTTGTAGCCAGTACATTCTCCCTCCGGACGAATTGTCCTGATGAGCATCTCGTAAAGCATTCCACGTTCCTAGCGCACTTTCCTCGTGTTTGCGTATGAACTGAAAATTTGATGGCGTGATTAACCTTGAGATAACTGAGCATACTGCGTGATTGTCTCGTGACCATATCTCATCAGTTGGTTTCTTTGATTTGTTGTTGATGAGGTATCCGACGCTGGATGCTTGGAAGTGGATTCTGAGGATCATAGCCCAATCCAGATAGTTTTAATCGGATCCTGGAGCAATTAAGGGAATGATTGATGGGGTTTTAAGAACTTGATCGGAGAAATTTGTGTTGTCTTCCATGATTGTAAGGTTGACGGCACAAGTTGTGATGGATCCTTCTGAAAGATGGTAAGCACGTTATTTATTGAAAATAATCTGGGCTCATAACCTGTTGGATCTGAGAGTGCGCAGAAATACCTGAGGGTACGCAGAGATTGAGAGCAGACAGAAGGATGATGATCACATGAGAATGGGGATAATCATCAGAGGGAAACAAACAGACACATGAAGGAAAAGTGAGAGATATAACAAGTTAACTTACCTGAGGGTACGCAGAGATTGAGAGCAGACAGAAAGATGAGGAAAGAGATCCTTCAGTCTGGCCCAAACTCTGCCCTCAGGTAAAGTACAATGGAAATTAGATTTGTGACATGTGTGTGCGCGCATGTGACTGGTGTGGTTGAGGTGAGTGAAGGCGCGCACATGACAGGTGATTGAAAGTGATGAGGGAAATGAGGTAGGAAAAGAAAAGATAGAAAAGAAAAAGATTGAAGAAGAAAGTAATAAAGAGACAAAGACATGAGGAATGGATGGAAAAGAGAAGAATAATGAGATGAAGAGCTCTTTATTCCAAAATATCTCTGATTGCCCTCTGATCCATTTTTGACGCTGAATCTTTGCCCCTCTGTGGCCTGATCCTTTCCACCAACCAATAGCCTTTCTGGTTGAAGAAAAATGCTATCTTTTGGAATTTTTGAGCGTTTTATACCGCTCCTTGACCCCTTTCTCTGACCATACTGGTCCTGATCCCCGATCATCTTTCTGGAGCCAATAACGATTGATTGAAGAGGTCTTATTAAGCTTAAGACCTGGAGTGTTATACCTCCCTTTATTTCCTTTGCATTTGCATTCTGCCAGCCTACTCTTGAGTCCCTTGAGAAGTCTTTAGGTTATCCTTGCTTCAAATCAGTTACTGTTTCCTTTAGAGCTTCTAAAAATATTGTGCTTTGTCTTGTACAGCCACCCTCAGTTATCTGGTACCCTACAAGCGCTTGATTGCAGAGATTTGGGGAGGTTCATTGAGAACCTGGAGGTTGGTTGGGTTTGATTTGATCATCCCCAATCTTCTTCTGACGACCAGAGTTATTAGCTTGTGGGCGTTGTTTAAATACAACAGCTTTTGTTCTTTGAACTCTAAGAAGACTTTAACTTCTTTTTTTCAAGTTTTTCCCTGCATAATCTTGTCTCAGATAGTGCTGTTCCATTGCTAACAAACTATTATCATTTTTATTCTCTACTCCTTTATTCCTCATTTACCAGGTTCTGGAACTTTATCTCGGTTACATTCAAATATTTTTGTAACACTCAGGAGGGCAGCCTAAACAGCACCTTTTCCCTCCACAGAACTGCCACAGCCTAACACCATTTGGAGTCTTACACCGACAGTTTAAGGCTTCTTGATCAAGAATAGATTATCCCAAATTAAACCTCTAAGAATTGTCAAATCGCCATGGGTGATACTGAATTGATCTTATTTTCGAGATAAGCTGCAGCCCTTCTTGGCCAGGAGGCGGGGACTGATCAGATTGACAACAATATCCGGGACATACATGCATTCTTCAATGGTGATGACAGAATCTTTCCACTTGAGTTGCATGGTACCTGTCCCTCGTATCTTGAGGTTTGCTTCCAACTTGCCTGTCTTAATTTCCTTGAGTTCATCATTCAGGTTGATAGAGATGAAATATTTTAAATCATTGAAGATATGTATATTAGCTCCTGAATCAAGAAGGAGATTAGGAGTGCTGTCTGCGTTTATCCAGAGAGTGATGAGGGAATGGTAGTTGATGGTAGGTGTCTTCTTTGTCCTGTTATTCCACTCATTTTTCTGTTTGATCCACCAATTGGGAGCAATCTGAGGATGGAGATGGAAACAAGACAATTCAGGATGAGGAGCATTTGGATTGTTAAAACCTTCTTTTCATCTGATCATTGGCTTTCTATCATCTTTATTGGGTCTTCTCTTGAAAGTCACCAAGGAAACATTGGTGGTTGGTTTTCCAGTCTTGAATTGCGCCTTCCTCTCGTTTTTTTATTGAGTTAGGTGGTTGAAAAAAACTTCTACTGTTATGAAATTTTTGCTGTGCATGATTTGCGGTTTCAGATTTTCTAGAGTTGATGGAAATTTGAATAGAATTAGATAAGCCAGTATGTCATTTGGGAGATCTATCCCTATGTCCGCCATTTGAGTAAGTGATTTTTGAATGTCCTTTATGAATCCTTCAATCGCGTGTTTTTTGAATGGAGCGTGAAGGAAATGTTTAAAAATCCTTGCTCTATTAGCTGTTTTGGATGAATCAAATCTAGGTGTGATCTCGGTCCAGAGTAACTTGGAGGATGTGATGTTTGAGGCATTGACAACATTGGCGTGTGTGGTGCTATTGATTATGGATAGGATGATAGCCCAGATCTCTTGGTCTTGTTGTACTGGGAGTTGTCCAGGGTTCTTAATCATGAAGTCCTTGATTTCCTTAAGATCGAATAGCACCAACATCTTTTTGCGCAAAATGGAGTAGTTGTGCTTGTTGAGTGGGGGAATGGCATTGAAGGAAGCCTTGAGTGCAACTTGATGGAAATAGTCACTTGCTCAGGCTGGTTTGTTCATCTTTGATAACACAGAGTTGTCCTTTGGCTTTTAACCGTGAAAAGATTTGATTGTATTTCTTGAGAACTGAAAACCAGCAGACTAGAGAAAAGACTTAGAATGATGAAGAAAGTATATTAAGAAGACAAAGAGAATGAAAATACCAACATCTTGAGTCAATTAGATAGTAGAAAAGAGATCAGACGGCACAGAGAGTTGGCGGCGAATTGGGAGAGTGTAGGCAGGGAAGACAGAATACTATAAGGTGGAAGAAG
This sequence comes from Puccinia polysora, assembly GCA_025617555.3. NCBI lineage: Eukaryota > Fungi > Basidiomycota > Pucciniomycetes > Pucciniales > Pucciniaceae > Puccinia > Puccinia polysora. Next base: position 7,961,522 of record CM062616.1, on the reverse strand, counting down.
TTGTTAGAATGATCATAGGGGGGTGATCTTAAGGACTAGATTCTTACCAGGCAGAAGTTAGATGGCGAGGCAAGAGTTTGGATTAGAGTGGAGAAGTTGAGAGTTGGGATTGAGGTGAATTGGTAGAATTGGACTTTGAGAAATCAAGATAAAAAGAATAATAAAAGATAAAAGGAATAAGAAAAATAAATAGGAAGAGATGAGATGAGATGAAAGAGAGTAAAAAGAGAATTGAAAGAAGTCCAGGTGATAAGAGGAGAGAGTTGTCCTGCTAAGTGCGCCCAGGGATTCATGGAGGTGAAGGGACTGGGGAAGACAGACATGTCATGAGGACCCGCCTCATTTTGTCCGCGGAGCTGCTGGGATGGAGGTTGAGTGAAAGGCGGAACATCAGGGGAGATGGCGTAGTCTTAACAGACCATACTCCTTCCCAGAGGTCTTTGATTTCATCAACTATTGGATATAGGATGTGGTTGATTTCTTCCACTTTGGGTTCCTTGGGCCCAGGGATAATACCAAAAAGAAAAAAATTCTCTATCTTGTAATGTTCCGCTAGTGGAATGTTGAGACAGATCAAGATCACTGCTCCCACTGAGATTTATTTGTGCCAAACCTTATTTCCAAATAGGTTGAACCAATCCACATAGACACTGAAGACAAGGTTCCCTGGTTTTTGGGTAAATTTCCTCTTCTTGTCTGCGCCTCCAACAAATTTGCGCCAAACTGAGCCATCCCAAACATTGCTCATCACCATTGAATTGAGGTTTTTATGATGAAGATTGCTTTCAATGAGCTTTTCAAAATCTGCAAACCATAATTTTCAACCAAGCCAGGCCTTCAAGCTTTGATAATGAAATTTTTGAGCTGTTTTGATGGGTCTTTTATTTTTCCCACTGGTATTAATCAGAAATTCTGTTCCACAGTACATGCCCTGCTCATTACCAGTTTGTAACACAAAGATTTTTATAGTGGAATAGAAATTGGAATTAAATTTCTTGACAATTGATGCTTGGTTGTCTGATTTTTCTGGGATTGGATACAGCTTGAAGCATTCTGGACAGCATATCCTTGTTTCCAGGTTGGGTCCAAAACCTACCCTTTGAATTAGAGTGACTTTGCTTTGAAATATTGCCTTCATGATGTTATTTGAATCAAAATTTAATTCCCTCCCCAGATTCTTAATTTTCTCCCGCTCTGTCTTCAAGAAATCTGTGATTGCTGAGTCACTAATTTGTTGAAAAAGGCACATTTTTGCAGCTTGGAGAAGCACAAGCAGACTGTTCCCTGGGACTAGATGAAAAGAGTTATACTTGAGGTCTTGAGAATTGAACCAGTGCCCTCCAGGGTGAAGTGGAATCTGAATCTTCTCTTTGCTTTCATTCCTTGCTGGATTGTTGGAAACCTGAAAATTATTGTAGCAGGAAAATCAGAAGATCAGCACATGAATGTACAGTGTTAACTATTTTCCCATCCCTCCTCTCCACTTCCATGACTGCTCCCTTGTAATGGCAATATATATGTTGTGACTTGCAGGGCCTGATTGAGTCTTCTTATAGCCCCCTGATGTTTCTTGAAGGCAGAGGAAGAAAAATCCATTCCTATATTTTTTTTCCATCTTCATCTTCATATTTTCCCTTGCCACATTTGAATACCAGACATTGGCATATATTCCATTTGACTGTCTTCATATTAATTAATGGATGGATGGATGGATGGGTGAATGGATGGATGGATGGATGGATGGATGGATGGATGGATGGATGGATGGATGGATGGATGGATGGATGGATGAATGGATGGATGAATCAAATGATGGAGGGATGGATGGATGGAGGGAGGGATTGATTTGTCAATTGGGTGCACTATCCACCAACATCTTATAAACTACCTTGTATTCATTTATGCATTGAGGGGTGACTCACCCTCAATGGTTTCCATCCTTTACCTTAGCCTCATGGTTGCTGTTCATTAGCTTAGGCTGAGCTTGCCCCAATGGTCACTGACCATTAGCTTTCCCCAATGGTTGCCAACCATTAGCCTTACAAAATGGTTGCCAACCATTAGCTTGCCCCAATGGTTGCCAACCATTAGAATGCCCGAATGGTTGCCAACCATTAGCTTTCCCCAATGGTCACCAACCATTAGCTTGCCCCAATGGTCACCAACCATTAGCATTCCCCAATTTTTGCTGGCCATTAGCTTTCCCCAATGGTTGCCAACCATTAGCTTTCCCCAATGGTTTCCCCAATGGTTTTTGACCATGAGCCTGCTGCAATGGTGGCTGTCAATTGGAAAAATTCCACCTTTTTTAGAATTCAAGTCATCATCCCCCTGTGCTTTGCAATTATTGAATGCTGACCCTTCTCTCCTACTTTGATTATCATGCAGTGCAAACAACAAACAACCCATCATGGTAAAATACCTCTTGAATGGAGCCCCATCAAAAAACCCCAGACTCTTCAATCAAGCTGTTTCCCGCAGTTTCCCTGGCTCCAACTCCCACTTCTCTTGATGTCTGTTATCCTACTGTGACTTGTGATGAATATCACCAAGTCAAATCATACTCACTGGCAAAAAATCCCCAAATCCCTACAACAATCCCAGGTTCAATCACTGCCATCATCTTGCATTCATTATCAGATTTACCCCACTACCTCTCTAGTCCCATGCAAGTCTTCATGTCTACTACATGGCATATCAACCCTAGCAAGAGATGTTTTTCTTCAAGACCTTGCAAAAATCAACTTTCCTTGCTGTGGTTAAAATTTGTCTGAGCGTTGGGAATTGCATTGGAACAAGTTGTTTATGGGACTGATCATTAAAAATTGGAACCATGCCCATGCACATGGTGCATTTCAAAACTACCCATTCAACTCAGTGCATAACACCAAATTCAAACTTACCATTGTCCTCAAGAGGTGGTTCATGGGCAGGAGATCCAATATTAAGTCTGGATAATATCTTTCAGAAGCCCATGCAGCAAAAAAAAAATCAGACAAGAAAATCCAGATTGCGCAAACAACTAAGCAATTACTCCTTATCATCCCATGGCATTTTTTACCACATTTCTTTCACATGGTTTTTCCTCTCTGCTTACAGCTCTCAAATCAACAAACAGAGATCTTGGAATCACTTGGATTACCAGAAAATAATTCCAGTATATTCAGTGAAACACAATGTTGCTGTCCAGTTCCAATGGCAATCTCAAGGTTTCTCTGACCTTGGTCACCAAATAGATAAAGAATTTGACAACATGAAAGTTGAGAGACTTGGTAGAGGGTAAAAACGTGGTCATTCAATGTGGATGATGAGTAAACCTTCCAACCTCCAAGAAAAAGTAACAAAGGTGCCAAAAAGACTCCCCAGAAAATTTTATCATCCTCATTTGATATCTTCCCTTTCTCCAGTGGGCAAACAGGTTTTGGATATGCAGCCTCCAATTGACCTTGCCTTCATAATGTCTAAAATCATACCCTAAATTATTTGTAGATCTAAATTCATGATTCAATATTGATACTTGTGATAATAGAATTTTCAAGTCTCACTAATTCAATCCATAGAACCTTGCAAGAATACCCTACTTAATATATTTTTTTCATCAGACAAACCTGTGTTGTAAAATTACATAAATATCATTAACTCTTGAAAATTTCCAAAGTGTTATAATTATCTTCCCCTGCATCAAAATACACTCTAAATTGTGCAATTATTATCAACATAACTGTAAAAATACCATTGACATAAAAGATCCTTCATGCAATGATTTCATGTGGTACATACCTTTGACATATAAAACTGCTTTTGGAAACCATGCACATGTATTTGCACACCACGGGGCCAGTTTTGGCCATTGAGGACCGCAGAGCCAACGGCAAGGGTTGATTTGTTGGTGGCGCGCATCAACCGCCTGACATTTTGACAACCGGGTTGGCCAACGGTCAACCAACCAACAAATGATGGTCAACCAACCCATGCGTCAATCCACAAGTTGCCTGGTTGGTGACGGGTGGTCACTGTTTTTGTTATGGCAATTTTCCCCTGAAGGTGAATGACCAGCAGGGGTGGCTGTCAGTGACTTGCCATTGGGGTAATGGCGACATCACCTCACCCCTGTGGTTGATTCACCAGCTGGACGCATGTCAACATGCTACTTGGACAGAGAAACCTGTCAAAGCAGATTTAAAACAGAAATAAAATAATAAAACTATAAGGAGTGAGAAATCCATGAGTATGATTTTAGAAATGGATTCCCCACCCAAAATTAAGTAGGGTCACTCACTGACCCCACCCTTGAATTCTAACTCCTTACATTTTCAAATAATTATTAAACAAAATGACCCACAGACCACGACACCACCATGGCACCTTTTTGCCATTTTAACATTCCACACATTATGCCATGTAAAGGTTCCACACCTAAAATTCAGTCAGAATTGAGGTGTTGTGTATATTTCAGGAGTTACAGGCGTATTTGTGTTGTGTCAAAATTCCAGCGCGCAGCCCCGCATTCATACTGTAAGGGTACACACGCCTGACACTCAATATGTGAGCGCATGTCAAAAGGCCTGCATGCAAAATGACTGAATGGCCGCAGGAAACAGATTCCCAGACGCAGCTGTCAAGCCTGCGCGCATCAAAAAAAATTGTACTAAGCCTGAAAGCCAGGTACCGCAGGAACAGGCTACAACCTGCATGCATACATCATGTATATGTAAAAACTTGACTGCCGGACAGAGGGATGTCTGAAACCTAAGAATATTGAATAAAAATATATGAAAATCAAAATATAAAGCAAATAAATTGTGCGAAACAATAATGAAGGTTGTCACGTAAATGAGATTGCCAAATCTTCATGAACCATGAAACACAACAAGGAGTTAACCTAAAAATTATTAAAAATTCCCAACATGTGCAGAAGATGCCTTAAAATCTATTAGGACCCACTTCTACCCATGTCAGTCAAAAGAAATTAATACAAAATAAGGAAGTGTGTCTGAATCATAAAAATAACAAATTAACATTTAAACACCTTCTGAAAATTATTTCACAAAGAAATATGAAGTATAAAAGGCTAGCAGATTGACAGCACCAGAGCTACGTGCCAAACTAGCCCTGGCCAGCCTGCTTGCCTCAGCACCCAAGCATAACCCTCTCTATGTGCCCCGAGAAGGCCTTATTACCTCAAAAAGGTATATAAACAACCCTTTTTAAGTGATTTAAACCCAAGGAATTTTTAAGTATCAATCCAGACCCCTTTTCCATCTGTAATCAAGTGTTAATTCAAGATAAAAAAGTGATATATGGCTATAGTCTGATAGTATTATAAATAATTTGGGCCCCATCATTGATTTGGTGAAGAATATCAGCAAATAACCCCAATAATTGTCCTGAGACCCTTTCAACCATGAATTTCTGCAAGCTTCTTGGAGTAAGTACTTAAACTAGTAACTTTTCTCCTCCTTGAACCCAGGCATAAGTTCTGTAAGACAGCCAGTCCACCCATCCCCTTGAGTTAGTCTTTTGTGAGAAATCATTTAAGACCTCATTGTCCCAAGGTCTTTACACAGTTCAAAAGACCCCCTTGAAGAGAGGTTTTTATCCAATAAAGATCCCCTGTTTGCATGAACTTTGGCCCCTCTTGAAAAATATATATTTAAACCAATTTAATCCAACCAAACCAACCAAACTTTGCACTTGCTCTTAAATGAATTATTTGAGCATTTTACCGTCATTTTCTTGGAATTATTATTCAAACACCAATATCACTTGCTCTAGCTAAAGGAAGGCAAAGTTCCTGGCATCAGGAAGCCGACAACGCACAGGGTGGATCCATGTGATGTCATGGTTTCTGAACCATGACATCAGCTGTTTACCAGTTGACTATTGATTGGCTCAGACAATGATGATCATCATTGCTCTCACTCACTCCACCTCTCTTGATCCATCCCACCATGGTGTAATGCTACTACTACTTCCCTCTCTCTAGACCAACCAAGACCTTACCATCATATCCCCTCCTTCCCTCCTCATCCATCCATCCATCCATCCATCCAACACCCCCCTCTCTCTCTCCTTTGAATCTCCCTCTCACAGGGACTGGTCTCTTCTTGTGTACCACTCAATCACTTGCCAACAATGATGGCCCCCTTGGTCTCCTGATGGAATTCTTGGTCATGGGAACTGGTTGATCAATTCATTCCCTACCTAATCTACCTCTCTTCTTCCCTTCTCTAATCCACTGAAACCACTAAATCATCACTCAGATTACTATCACCAGTCCTTTGGAACGTCATGGCCTCACTGTTGTGTGAAATGAGTTCCTCTGGCCCTCCCTCTCCCTTTTCTTGACTCCTCTGATCTCCTTCTCTCCTCTCTCTGCTACCCAGTCTCTCATTTTCCCATTGCAGGTGGTCATGTCACCCTCATCATCCATCCATAACACATGTCTGTTGTCTCCCTTCCATCATCAACAAATCAATCAATTCACACTTTCAATCTCATGCCTCTTCACCACTGAAAGCTGTGAACAACCGTGATTTTATTCAACAAATTGATTGAAATCAACAGTACTGGCGAGCTGGAGGGTATCAATATTAAACACTAATTGTTTTACAATCCCCATCCCATGAGAAAACTTGACAAAAGATTTTGTTGTTTAATTTTTTTAAATTTCTCTCTATTTCATTGTTAAAATACAACTGTAAAATTCTCCCAAAAAAAACAAAAATCATGTCAAAATATTTATGACAGATTAAAACATTAGCAATTAAAATAAAATAAATATAAATTATTTATTTGATCTGGCAAGCCCCCTGTACCAACAATGGAAACCAAAAAAAAAAGGTTGAATAATTGTTGAGAATGGAAATGATTCAACCCACGAGGACCTTCTGACCCTCGAGTCAAATTGCTGTCAGATCAACATTTACAGCAATTCAACAAGGGCCCAAACGCGCATAGGTGGAATTTGCATCAAGATGTTAGCAAGCCTTTGACCATGCTTGACGTTTTGGAACACCAACGTTATTAGCAGGGGCGCACTCCCAGTAAGGGAGTGCTTTCAAACCAGCATTGGCCAAGCTGGGGGCTCAACAGTAGCTTGGCCCTGTGGTGTATGTGTATGGTCTGAAAAGCATGTTTTGGTGCTGAGCCAACTAGGGTGTTATTTAAAACTATTTTCCTGCAAGAGAATTTTTATCCCCCTGGTTCAGCAGGCAGTAACATGATTACTGCAACCTGGTGGTTGAAAAAGTGAATTCTTCACTCCAACGGTGTGTTGAGGTTGGTGGCTCACTACTCTGTTCATTTTCCCAATCCAGCAATTACAAATTTATGTAATTGGAGGTAGCATTTCTGATTATTTGGAGGTTGAATGGTTTTTCCACTTTCCCCTGGAATTTGGTGGAGCAATGTGGGTTGAACTTCACTCATGGATTCTGTCCATGAAAAGAGGATATTGAAGGTGTAGTAGGGTAAAGATACGTGGGTTTAGATTTGAGGGTGATGTGACAACCCCTGCAATGACAGAGGGGGGAGGTGAGATCAACTGAAGGTACAACAGAGGTACTTCTTGAGATATAGCTTGGATACAGGTGAGATACATCTGGCCACCTGCATACAGGTGGCCCCCTATTTTTTGTGTTGTATGAGCCCTTGAATTTAAAGCATCATCAGGAATCAAGCCAAGTTTTTTCTGTTCTTAGGCCACCACCAAAACCCTTAATTCCATCAATCCCATCCTCATCCAGGGCCCACAAAAAGAATTGTAAAGCTGAGCATTATTATTGAAATAAGGAGTGTGTATCTGAGTAAATCTTCTACATTCCCCTGAAGAAGGGTCTAATTCCATGCCAAGTAGTAGTACCTAATTTAGGTCTCTGAGTAAATCTAAAAGTGGTTTGCAACAGGAATACCAAACCTATGTGGTTCTCAAGTATCATTCATTGTAGCAAGGACCATACCAATTGCTGGAAACTCAATTTTGTGATATCATAAAAGATCTCTATATGATTTCAAATAATCAACACAACCTGAACAAAACCAATCAAAAATTTCAAACTGGATCTATGTTTGGAATTGGCCTTTGTAAGTTTACTGACCAAGTATATTCTGCGGGTAATTTGCAATCAATATTAACTTGCTAATCATGTCATTTTTCACTTTTTTCCATCAAAATATATTTCAAAATAGTAATATATGCAAGGGGAAAGGACATGAAAACAGACCATATAGAAAATGATGATTTTTTTTGGTCTAAGCTTCCAGTACTTAACCAACTGATTTCCAATAAAATACAACCTTTATCCAACAATTTTCATGTAAAGAACAAGGAAGTATCAGAAGAGTTAAAATCACAAACTGGACATCTCCAGAGTGGAATAACCAAAGGGATTTTTTTCTTCATGCTTCTTAAGTCATTGTCACTTGTGATTATTTCTCAAATGTTCCTTATACAGATCAGGATGACTTGAATGTTTATACTTATGGTTTTTTCTCTTACATTGAAAAACCTACTGGAAACCCAATCCCTCCTCCCTCTAAAGAAAAAGGCCATGGTATCCCCTTTGCAAATCCCTTTTTCATAGTTGATTTTGCAAAATCTGGGATTATTATAGAAATTTTATTTAAAACTTCTGTTTTTCATCATCAAACTTTTTTGACTGCACCCAGCTTTCAAAAAAATTAGAATCATACTAATTCTGGTTTCTTGTTCCAAATTAAAAAAAGAAACTGGCAAAGGCTTCTTTTAAACTTCAAAATTTTTTCTACTTATGAAATTTTAACTAGATTTAATGGAAAGCAAGCCAGATATGGTTGAACATGTGCTTCAATTTATATAATTCATAGATGATCTCTTTTTTCCAAAATTCTTACCAGTTATTCCATGGAATGATTTCAAAGTGTCCATGCGTTTTAAAAAATTTTGAATAGTTTGAATTTAAGATCGGATTTCTTTGGATTGATGTTTGACTCATGCTAAGTTTTCTACCTTCCCATGCAATTAGCTTTGGCTTTAATGCATAGTACATGTATAGGTCATGTCAAGGGAGGTGGAAAACTTACAATAATTTTTTACCCTCCCTGGAATTGGGCGCATGCAGGAATCAAAAGAAATGGGAAATCCTTTTGGAGAAGCTGGGGAGTTAGAAGACTGATTATGAGTTTTTGAATGTCCCAGAAATCATCAATCATTTGGCATATTTGTAATCATTCCCTCAGGTTGTTGGAGGAGGGGTACAGCTTAGGACAAGTTTTTCACCTCCCCAGCTGACTTGACAAGTTTTCCCATGTAATGTGTTTCATTTCAAAGGAGGTGGAAGACTATCATAAGTTTTCCACCTCCCTTGACATGAAATATTAATATGTATAATATGTAGGAAATCAGGGCCTCTGGGTATACAGCAGGCTATTTACACAAATGAAATATGTCTATTGTACCTAATGAGCAACTTATGTTAATATTACACACACATGTAACATGTGACTAGGTTTTTGAGGGTATATAATTGACAGCTTCTTCACCAAGAGGTCTTGCTTCATTCTGATCTTAACAAAATTTTACCCATCAGATTTAAGTAGCATCATCTCAAGCTTCTTCACCTTGTCACCTACCTTGATTATACCATGGCTGACTTCCATGGTAAGTGTTTCAAATGCCTGTTTTCCAATTTTTCAAATACTTATTTCAACTGGTATGATCAATTTCTAGAACAAGACTCTCTTAATCAATTGAATGCACTCCTTTGTGAGTAATATGTTTGAATATCCCATCAACAATTATTTCAGTCAATGATGTATTTTCAACAACAAAATTAAAATGCAACGGTGGGAAAGATGACGTTGAAAACCTTCATAGATCTTGGTCTGCTGAATCCTTCAACTGAATAACATCAACAGCCAACAATAGCTAATAGTGCACATGTTGAATCAACTCACAAAATTACCACCAGTGGATAATGAAACAACAACTGCTTAAGAGCTGCCTCCCCCCCATTTGAAAGCGGTTTCAGCAGAGCACCTGGCTAAAAATACCAGTGATTTAAAATAATCATTTGAAACAACAAAGGGTTTATCAAACATTATCCAGATATACAAATCTGATAAATTCCCAATTTCTCTAGGTCAAACTGAAATATCCACTGCAGCTGTGCCTGTTGAGGATCCAGTTCAATAAAACAGGGCTTTTGCCCTTGATCATGCAACTTTCTAGGCCCTGGACAAAACTCATTTTCCGCACCCAGAAACACCATCTCAAGTACCCTGGATTGCTCTGGGAACCAGGTAATCTGACTGGCTGGCTGCCCAAGCTGATTTTCCAGCAGCTAGAGGATCAAGATTGAAGCAGCTTCCTACCTCTCAAGAATCATCCAAATTCTCTGATTCTGAAACAGAATTCACTTGCTCAAGTGATGCACAACCAAAGGAACCAGAATTCTTGATTATTGAAACATCACCAAGGAGTCCCCCACCTGCACCCAACCTGGTCCCAAAATCTCCTGGGCTGGTCATTTTTCTATTTTCAAGGCCATTTGGGATAATAAACGCAAAAGTTACTTCAAAATTAATCTTCCATTTTGGAATCAAACTGCCCCATCCTGTGATACCTCGCAAAACTTCAAACCAAATGAGAGGCAAGGCCTCACCAAAAGGCTATGAGACTGGATGAAAGCCATTCCACTTTGCAGTTATTATGGTTTCACATACCACTGTGTGAGAGTACCGCCGGGTTTAAGGGCACTTTGTCCCAAAGTGTGTATGGCTGGTGGCACTAACCCATGACCACGGAACATGGAGCCATATTCAGAAACACTCCTGAACGCCATAAGGAGCCACCAAGAATTGTGAGTCTTGCTGTTGACAGGCGGAAAACCCAACAATTTTCACAGGAGCAAGCCGTTCCCAAAACTTGTCCTGATGGCAAATTGAACCCGCAAAAGGGTCATCCAGTCTACTTTCATACCTCGCACTACTGCTCCCAAGCCTAATTCTTTGACCCTGCTTTTGACATTGATCCAGGCCCTCACTCATGGTGCCCAGCAATCTAGTCCGAGTTTTCCTAGCTTTTGCACTCCGGGCATGAAACAACCCAATTGCTTTATGGGAGAACACCCTCATAAGCTTAGATCCTACCTACAGTCTTGTAAAATCATCTTGGTAGCAGGTTGAGAAGGTGCTACATGAAGGGAAGAGAAAGTTGGGTTTCTACCATAAAGATTTTGGAAGGGCAACTGTTTGGTGGAGGAATGAGTGGAGTTGTTGTCGGCAAATTTGACTAGTGGGAGCCATTGCAACCAGTTGTCTTGTTGATAGGCAACATACATTTGAAGATATTGCTCAAGAATCTGATTAACTTGCTTGGCTTGCCCATCCCTTTCCGGGTGGTACGCCTTTGATAAATTGCAAGTGATCTTCAAATATTGGCATAGCAAGGTCCAGAATCTTGAGACAAACAAAGATTGACAATCACTAACTATATTATCAGGGAGACCATGTTTCAAAAATACATATTCTATGAAGAAGTTAGCTAAGTCTTCTGAAGAGGCCGTCACATTACTGCGCAGAAATAAAGCCATCTTTGAGAAGCAATCTACTATTACTAGAATAGCATCACATCCACTAGAAGAAGTTAATTGAGAGATGAAATCCATAGAAAGCGAGTTCCAAGGACAAGGCACAATTGGAAGAGGCTGGAGCAGCCCCTACTTCTGGTGTTTCAAGGACTTTTTACGATTGCAATCATAGCACGCGCTAACATAGTCTTTTACTTCTTTGGTTATACCAGGCCAGTAGAAGTCTTGTGCAATCAATTTGTAGGTTTTATCCTGCCCATGATGACCAGCAAGTGGAGAATTGTGCCGTGACTTGAAGATATCTAACTTAATGCAAGAATTATCTGGTACTACTATACAATTATCATAGACTAAGAAGTGATTATCATCAATACTGTAACTAATATCTAATAAGTTTGCACTCTTGCAAAGTTTGATGCACTTGGGATTGGCGCGTTGAGCTTGTCGGAGTTCGGAAGCCAAATCTGGTAAGTGAGCGATGATTGAACTGAGTTGGGCAGATTGGGTTGAGAAGAGTGTCCTAACGTTTTCAGGGTTGTTTTCAGCAAAGGTGCTCGCCCCCCCTGGGTAACCATCATCCCAACGTGATAAAGCATCAGGGACTACTGCTTGTTTCGCAGAGCAGTACGTGATTGTAAAGTGGAACTTGGAGAGGTATTCGGACGATTGTACCTGTCTACGTGTGAGGACTTTTGAGCTCATGAAATACTTTAAAGAATTATGATCAGTTAAAACCTCAAAGGATTCCCCAAGGCTCAAAAGTTATGAACGCCATTTCTTTAAGCAATAAAAAATTGCAAGAAGTTCCTTGTCATTAATCTGATAGTTAAGCTCTGCAGAGAGCAATTTGGGAGACTCAAAAGCTACGGGGTGAAAGAGAGAAGTGGAGGAAGAGAACTGCGAGATTACTCCTGCAATTGCATAGTCGCTTGCCTCTGTTTTGACAATAGTGCGAGCTAGCTTGTTGAAGTGAGCGAGTATTGGAGCAGTGGTGAACGCTTTCTTCAGAGCTTCAAACTCCAAAGCAGCTTGTTTGGTAAAAAAAAGGAGTGTCTTTTTGAAGAAGGTTAGTAAGATGTACAGTTTTCTCGGCGTAACGCTCAATAAACCTCCTATAAAAATTACTGAAACCAAGGAAAACTTGAAAGGATTTAACGGAAGAAGGTGGGGGCCAGTCCAATATTTGTTTGCTTTTGGCTGGGTCCATTGATAGTCCTTGCTGCAAGACTACAACACCTAGAAACCAAGGAGAAGAGGAATGGAATTGGCACTTAGAGGCTTTTGCAAACAGGTCATTCTTGCAAAATTGCTGCAGGACCCCTCGCACATTTGCAATGTGATCTTCAAGGTTCCTAGAGTAGACTAGTATATCATATAGATATACCATGAGTTATTTACCTACAAGATTGGAGGAAATGTCATTGAAAAAATTTTGAAAAGTGGAAGGAGCGTTACAGAGGCAAAAAGGCATGATGGTATACTCATAACTGCCAAACCGGGTTCTCATTGCGGTCAAATACTCATGACCTTCCCTAATGCGAATTAGGTTATAGGCACCTCAAAGGTCAAAATTCAAGAAATAAGCAGCTCCATGGAAGAGGGTGAGGAGATGTGACATAGGCGGTACTGGATAGGCATTCTTCTGGGTACTTGGTTCAGTTTCCTGTAGTCAACACAAAGGCAAAGTCCAACATCCTTTTTTGGAACAAATAGGACAGGTGCACCGGTATTCAAATTTCTTGGTTGAAAAAATCCTTTTGCTACATTTTCCGCAATTTAGTCTTGAAGCGCAATTGATTCTTGTGTTGAGAGAGAGTAAACTGGTCCTGTTGCCGGAGGTGGGCCAGTAAGTTTGATCTTGTGATCATAAGGACGGTATGGAGGCAGTTTATCTTCTCTTGCAGCTGAGAAGATGTCAGCAAAGTCATGATAAACTGAAGGTAAGGACTCTCGAATGATTTCTAAATCTTCAATCTTTTCATCTTTGAGAACTGGGTTTGAGGTGCTTGCATGGTGCAAGAGGATTAGGGAGCTCAAAATACACCGTTTGTTTGGTGTCTGTTTCTCTTCAAAGGAACAGGAAAGAGGTAAGCTGGATAGGTAAGCAATAACTCCTAAATCTGAAGAGGGAATTTGGGAATGAAGGTCAGGATATTGCAAATCTCCTGGCGGAAAAGTGTCATCCAACTCAATGACAGTGTCAGGTAGGCTGTTTAATTCCTGTTTGACGGAAAGATTAGCGTTCTGGGGGTGCGAGGTTTGAAGGTTAATTACTCCTTCTTGCAAATTCACATCCGGATTCCAGAAAACTAGGAAATCATGGCCTAGAATGGTATCATCCATTCCAGGTATAGCCAAGACAAATAAATCCCATTTGAAGCTGGGGAAATTGGAGAATGCAAAGGTCCATTTTGCGTTTTGGGAGACCCAATAAGACGGTTAAGTTGCACTACTTACTAAATAGATAGGAAATTTGTCTATCTTGGAATGCGTAAGATTTTTGGAAGTGGCAAAAGACTCACTGATGAAGGAAACATTAGCGTTGGAGTCAAGTAAGACTTGATAAGGGGTGTTGTCAGAATGGAATAGGATAAATCTCAAACTGGGAGCACCTAGTGACTCGCAAGTGCAAAGATTTACTCGCGGTGATTTAGATAATGTGTAGCTTTCCTTGCAAGTATCAGAAAAACTACAAGCTAATTTTTTGACTGCTTAGCCGCTTCACACGCTAACCGCTTTGCACACCTCTTGACATCATTTTTCCCCCCAAAATACATACACTGCCAATCCTTCTCCCTCCGTAGCCGTTCCTCGTTCTGTAGCATCCCGGTTTCTTTTTCCAAGAACTTTGGAGTTTTGGTGACAGTTTTCCCTTTTGAGTTGGAGTTTGAAGTCGGGGTTTTTTTGGATGGTTTTGAGTTCCTTTTGTTTTGCTTTGAGGAGTCTTCCACCCTTGGAGCCAAGGTGGATGGTCCATGGTTGTTTCACTGAGAGCGATTATTGTCGTGATAGCCATTATCAAGCTCAATCACTCAATTTATTAGCTGCTGGAGCAAGGCTGTCTTATGACCCCCAACTGCAAGCTGTTTGATTAAGCGTGCCAGTAGAACCTTTTGGAAATGGAATAGAAGAGCGGCCTTGTTCCACTGGATGCAAGACTGCAAGGTTTGAAAGTGAGAAATATAAACGGAAGCTCTACTATTTTCCTTCATAACTAGACTATTAAGTTTGTATTCAGCGTTTCAAACTTCATTGGGGTCGCCAAACAGGGTGAACAGTTGTTTCTCCAACTTGTCCCAGTTGTTGAGAATACACGTGGGACTATTGTTGGACAAAAGTTCGAGGTACGGTTTGAACCACTGCAAGGCTCAACCTCCTAAGAAGGATGAAGCATACATAACTTTATGCCTATTGGAAGGGAAATTGTTGGAGTCATTTGAAAAGATGATTTTACAAGACTGTAAGTAGGATCTAAGCTTATGAGGGGGTTCTCCCGTAAAGTGATTGGGTTGTTTCATTCCCGGAGTGCAAAAGCTAGGAGTACTCGGACTAGATCGCTGGGCACCATGAGTGAGGGCCTGGATCAATGTTGAAAGCAGGGTCAAAGCATTGGGCTTGGGAGCAATAGTGCAAGGTATGGCAGTAGACTGGATGACCCTGTTGCAGGTTCAATTCGCAATCAGGACAAGTTTTAGGAACGGCTTGCTCCTGTGACAATTGTTAGGTTTTCCGCCTGTCAACAGCAAGACTCCCAAGTCTTGGTGGCTCCTTATGACGTTCAGGAGTGTGTCTGAATATGGCTCCATGTTTCATGTTCATTTTTTAGTGCCACCAGCCATACATACTTTGGGACGAAAAGCCCTCAAACCTGGGGGTACTGTCACACAGTTGTATGTGACACCATTATAACTGCAAAGTGGACTGGCTTTCATCCAGTCTAATAGCCTTTTGGTTAGGCCTTGCCTCTCAGTTGGTTTGCAGTTATGCAAGGTATGAAAAATCCTGAATATCCCAAAAAAGGAATTCATCTAATGCTGTACTCATCACTATGGATATGGAACAGAGAACTTTGAGGCAAAGGATTCAGGACCCATCATTGACTGATTCATCTCATCCTGAATGCCAGGCTAGTAGCCGTACTGAAAAATGGGCCCAAACAATTGGGCCAACATCAAATCCTGGTTCACATCAGCCAGTTCAGTTGAATCATTTTTTGATGAAATGAAAATCATGGCAGCTAATCCTTTTGAATTTCCAAGAATCTTTGGTTGGCTTGAATTAGGGAGACTTGTTGAGTTTGTAATACTTGGAAGAAGTAAAAAACAATTCAACACCTTCAATTTATTCCAACATTATTGGAAGTAACCAGTTCTTGACTGCCAACACCCTTAACCTTCTTGGACAAAGAATTGTTTCAAAACCCCCAAAGTTGTCAAAAATCTTAAAATTTTCAGAAATCTTTTTAATGTCAGCTTGCCACTATATACAGAGCAAAACTGTCAAATAGTAACACAAAATATGAAAAATAAGAACACCTAAATTAACAAAGTAAGGAGTGAGAAATCTATAAAAATTATTACAGGAATGGATTCCTCACCCAAAATTAGGTAGGGTCACTCGCTGACCCCACCCTTGAATTCCAAGTCCTTACATTTTTAGAATAATTAAAAGGAAAAGTACTAAAAATTACAACACCTGTATGGCACTTTTTGGCCATTCTAACATTTCACACTTAATTTCAAGTATAGGGTTTACACCTAAAATTCACTCAGAATTGAGGTGCTGTGTATATTTTAGGAGTTACATGGGGAAATGTGTTATGTCACAATTCCCGCGCGCAGCCCCGCATCATTACATAACCCTACGTACTAGCAGCAGCAGGATCCCGCGTACTAGAGACCCGCGCGCAGCTGATTCTTCCACGCACAAAGCGGATCCTACCCCGCGCGCATCTGTACTACTGATCCCCGCGCCTGGATCAGTTGTGACTAATCTGACAACCAGGTACCGCTCAGAAGAGCTACAACCTAGTTGGGGTTGCCTAGTATATGTAACAAACAGACATATGCATTACTAATGATCTAAAAAGATCAAAACTTAAATAAAATTAATGAAAATTAATTTTTAAACATTTTTTAATAATAAATCAAAGATCAAGGACTAGCACGTAAACCACGGTTCTTGATCTTTGAAGACCACAAAACACTACAAGAAGTGTTCATAAAAATTATTAAAAACGAACTAAATGATCAGCAGATGACAGAAAATCAGTAAAAATTCCCATCTGCACGCTTCAAAGCAATATCAATGGTAAAAATGCAGGATGAGTACAGAATGATCAAATTTACGCCATAACTAATTAACAGATCCTGTGGCTAAAATAGTACAGAAATCCAGCCAATCTAAGGAAAGCTGATTGACAGCACCAAGTAGACGTGCTAATTGTGCCCTGACTGGCTTGCCAGCCTCAGCCCAGCAGTAGAACCCTCTCTATGTGCCCTGAGAAGACCAAAATCACCCCAAAAAGGTATTTATACAGACCTCTTTGGATCTAATCATTTAATCAGTTTACCAGGAATTATTTATTATCAATCAGACACCGTGTCATTGTTAATCAAGTGCTTATATGAATATAAGCAAGTGATTTATGACTTAGTCTGCAGTAGTATTATTTTACCCTTATGACCAATCAACCATTGAAGTTTAGTCAATCAATCTACCCCATCTGCTCTGAAACCCTTCCAATTATTCCAGGATTTTCGTGGTAAAGTTCTCAGAGTGAGTGTTACCCTTTCTGTTTAGGCCGCTTGTGCTGTTAAGCCCGGCCATCAGTGGAATAAGTCCTTTCTAAGGTACCCATATTTATTCCAAGGTTCTTAAAAACTGCCTAAGGAGGCCCCTTGAAGAGAGGTTGCTAGTCTGAAAAGATCCCCAGTAGTATAATACTGTGGCCCCTCTTTTATATTATATTGAAAACCCTTTACTACCAAACCAATTAAAACTTGCAACTGCTCTTATTTGAGCTTCTAAGCATTTAATATTGGAATAATAATTATTATTATCATTCCAGCACTTTTATCACTCTCTGTAGCTAAAGGACTGCAAGGTTCCTGGTATCATAGAGCTGACATTTAACATGGTAAAAAAATGGTAAATTTCATGGTTCTGTCCTTCACTCCTATGAAAATAAATTAATTCTTACTCTTTGATTTATAATAAAAATATTTGCTTGGAAAAAATGATGATGTTTTTGTTGGAAACACCTTCATCAAAACTAACTCCCTTGATTGCTCCAGGAATACATTCCAGATCAATATTCATCCCCTCTATGTGATTCTAACTTATACCAGAGAGCCAATACATGGGGCATGCATTAAACTGAAACACACCTTGAAAGAAATCATACGTGTAGTCTCACACAAAATCTCAAGAAATGTCCTTTTCTTGGTGGAAGGTATTGACAGGACTTCAGCTCAAGATTTAATCTACAAAAACAGCAAATTTTCCAACCTCCAAGAAGCTGTAATCGATGATTCAATCTTTTCTCAACACAAGAGGTTGGGTGCTAACCACAAAGCTGAGATGAATACTGGAAGAGGTGGCCTTAATACTGTTTTTTAATTTGTTGCCTCTCTGATCACTGGGCTCATCTTATAACTGATAATGTTAAAGGAAAAAATTGGTGATCCGATTTCAATCAGAAACCATTGTGACTAACAACAATGAATAAAAAGGGGAACAAGAAAAGAAACAATAAATAGTAAAATGAGTGGGACAGAAAGGTTGTCTTACCCATGGAATTTTCATCTTCAATAGGACACAGAGGAACATAGTGACGTGAAGAAATAAAAAAAAGGGTGTCTAAAACAAGGGAAAGAGAGCTTAAATGTGAAATCTGAAACAAATGGAGAGGAAGTGAGGAGTAAAGAGACTTAAGGAGTATGGGCTGAGTGTGAAACACACATTTGATCAATTTTAGGAGTTGAAGTATGATTTTTATGATGTTCAGCTTCATGAGTTTATTGAGGCAAGTGGAGTTAAAGAAGAATCTGATGGTAGTCGTGATCTGAGCGGGAGTTTTGGAAATTGGCAAGGAGGGAGGTAATTCAATCTGAGCAGGATTGAGGTAGGAGGTTGGATGGTGAGGGAATAAGGACCAAGAGAGGAAGGAAAGTTGAGGGTTTGAGGATGAAGAAACAGTGGAGAATGGTCAGGGGAGGATGAAGAAGAGAAGTGGGAGGCAAAAAGAAAAGAGGGAGGAAGCTGATGGAAATGTGTTGGTGATTGAGGTGAATCAATTTGGGTAAATCAACGGGTTTAAATGTTTTAACCAGGGGGACAGGCGCGGCAAGTTGGGGACCACAATTCAGAAGCAGCTGCACTGGGCCCAACAATAATGACACACTGCCCTTATCAAATATCAGGTGTAGAATGGTGGAGGTTAGATGAGAGGTTGATGAACACAGCGCAGGTTTTCTCAGGGAATTTGCTAGCATTTGGTTGGAGGGATTTAAGCAGGTAATGAGGGAGTGGTTTTCTTGTTTCTTGCAAAGCCACTTGATCTGAGTATCAATGTGCTTAAGGGCACCATGGTGTGAGCTTTTATTTCAAAGATTTTGAATAGCTTTGTTTTGAATCAGTGCGCAGTGAGTCAGCTTGAGGTAGGGATTCATCTCTTTGATTAAATTTGAAAGCCAAATTTTTTCCTGAGTTGCCAACACAAGTGCCTTGAGGTCCCCCATGGTGAACAAGACTGAGATGTTGGGCTGAAGCTTAATTTGCCAAGAGACAGCAAAAATTTAGAGAAGAACCACATAGCCGGTATGCCTTCTTTGTGACTTGGGATCAGTTTTTCCTTCAGAGTTTCTGTAGGCTTCAATATTGTAATCAAAGGAATTTTTGTGTCCTTGAAGGGCAATTATTTTGAGAAGTTGAGATCATTCCAGGCATGCTTAGAATAAATCAAGTGCAAAATCCCAAGCTTATTATTTCAAAATGAGATATTTGAGAGAGCATAAAAGATATCTGAATTGGTTCTACTTGCTATAAAGTTAGGAAATCCCATTAAGGAGTAAAAATTTATGCTCATTTTGAGATAAGCAGCATGGTCATTGTTGGTAGCAAAAGTTAGCTTAACATTAGGAGTGATGGCAGTAGTGATTGGTCTGAAATCAGCAAGTACAATCTCAAAAAGAGCGGTTTTGATGTGAATTGTTTGTTGCAGTCCTGTTCCTTAATTTGTTTCCACAATGGAATTTCCCATAATCTTAGTGAGGGGACCATCAGCAGATATTTTTCACAAAGTCTCTGAATTCAACTAAGTTTCCAACTATTAAGAGTTTTCTACAAACACAAAGACATAGATTTGTTTGTTTTGGTTAATATGAAGGCATTGGTTGGCACTCAAGACTGTGAATTTTTCACTAATGAGGCCATTCTTTAGATGTTTGTGACAGCTTTTGGGGCCTGTTTAAGGCTGTAGAGGGCTCTTTTCAGTTTAAGGAAGGGCAAGGTTGAGTATTAGGCATTGGGATTTTTAATGTAGATATCATTTTTGAGTGGCGTTGGAAGGAATTTATACTTGATGTCCATCTGCCACAGGTTAATTTTGTGATTCAGAGCATAAACAAGAAGTTCTTGTAGGGTGTTCATTGAGCCAGTGGGTGCATAGGTTTTGCCATTTTAAAGAAACTCAATCTACTTGAATCCCTGAATGCACAATTTTTAATTGAATTTGAAAGCAGCATCATTGGGTTCTTCCTTCATCCTATATACCCACACAGTGGTAAGCACATTCTTGCTGTTTGGAACTTGGTGACTGTTAGAATTATGGTCAGCAATTAGCTTAGGCAAATGAGCAGTATTTAAAGCAAAAGAAATGCTGGACACTTGGTGTCAATATTGGCTAATGGGGCTCTCACAATGGGGCAATATGTTGGATAAATTTGATTGGAATGATGAATGAATGAACGGGAAACAGCAGGGAGAAGAGCTCCTTAAGTACAAAAGATTGGCCTCTTGTGAGCCCATGATGCAACAAGCCAAAGGCAAATTTTCCGCCCCAAAAGAGCTCTCCAGGCTCTACTAGCCTTTTTACTTGTTTTGGACTACATCAGCCTGCATGGAGTCAGTTCCTGAACCCTTAGGACTGGCCTATTCCGGTCCATTCCAGTGTTTCCACCAATACGGGGCTGAACCAGCCCCTTGCTGTTCAATCCCCTTGGCTGGTTGTCCGTTACAACCAGCCATGATTACCTCATTACCTTGTTTATGGGCTGGTTGCCTCATGCAGCCAGCCCCTGGCCCCTTAAATGGGCCAGGTGGGACCCAGCGCACACCTGGGTCCGGTCTCAGACTCACATGGGGGGGTGTGACCAGCGGACATGCTGTCCCCCCCCCTCTTTCTCTCAAATCCCTGGTGGGGGCGGTCAAATCCCCTCACCAGGGGCCCTGGGGGTGGATACCCCAATGGTGTTGTCAAGAAGGTTGGCCTGGGAGGTGATCAGGTCCCCCCAGGCCCATTGCTCCTCCCCCTTGGCAAAAGGGGGGTGGGAGAGCAACCCTGCTTGGTCCCTTCACACGCTCAATGGTGGAGGGGTGATGAATTCCCCCCCCACCTGCCAGTTGCTACGCTTGCGGCTTGGGCAAGGAGGTGGTCAGGTCCCCCCTGCCCTGACTGACCGGACTGTCGCGGCCGGTTGCTGGCTGGTTCAACCCAGCCAGCTCGCC
This sequence comes from Puccinia polysora, assembly GCA_025617555.3. Classification (NCBI taxonomy): domain Eukaryota; kingdom Fungi; phylum Basidiomycota; class Pucciniomycetes; order Pucciniales; family Pucciniaceae; genus Puccinia; species Puccinia polysora. The sequence goes on along the minus strand of CM062616.1, from coordinate 7,940,223 downwards.
CCCATCCCCCTTGTGAAGGCAAGCGAGGGGAGGGGGAGCAAGCCGGGGCCGTGAGCCCCAGTGTAAGATTCTAAAAGGTGCTAGGCCGTGGCAGTTCTGTGGAGGGGAAAGGTTCTGTTTAGGCTTCCCTCCTGAGTGTTACAAAAATATTTAAATGTAACCAAGATCAAGGTCCAGAACCTGGTAAATTAGGAATCAAGGAGTAGAGGATAAAGATGATAATAGTTTGGTAGCAATTGAACAGCACTATCTGAGACAAGATTATGCAGGGAAAAAATTGAAAAAAAGAATTTAAAGTCTGATTAGAGTTCAACGAACAAAAGCTGTTGTGTGTAAAAAACACCCACAAGCTAATAACTCTGGTCGTCAGCATAAGATTGGGGATGATCAACTCAAACCCAAGCAACCTCCAGGTTCTCAATGAACCTGCCCAACTCTCCGCAATCAAGCGCTTGAAGGGTGTCAACTAGAGATTCCGCGGCCACCGCAGCTCTTATGCGCAACCTCCCCTTGACTTCTACTTGAACTCTCCAGTGTTGAGCGCCTTGTCCAAACCAGGAGGTCTCCTTCCTATTTCCTCTTGTTGTCTCTCAATCTCTCTCTTTCCTTTTTCTTTGTTTCTTGTCTCTATCTCTCATTTTCCTTCCCTTTATCGCGCTACTCCGTCCAAACTCTCCTTGACCAGATCAGTCAACCCTTGAACCGCTCACCGGAATACGACCACCAACCGCGACTATAAACTTGGCACCGTAATATCATCAAGGAGGAGTAAAATCAATCCATCCACTCCTTCGAGGTTAAATTGCCAAACTAACGTCACTAGTTCAAGACCAAGGTGATCTTTCGACCTCAGTTTCTTTATTTCATTTTCATATTGTGTCACTGCTTCTTTCTCTCGTCAATTCTTCTCTCAATCTTGCTCAAAGTTATCTCCTAACAAGTGTTATGTTCACACAGTTATACTATTACAAGAGCTGCTTGATTGAATTGAAATAAAGAGAATTTTCGTGACTCGTGACATCTTCACATGGTAGCAAGAGTCGACTCTTGATTAAAATCAGCTCTTGAATAGATACACAGGTTGAACTTATTCAGGTATCTCTCCCTATGGCTGAAGGAAAAGGACACCCCATAAACATCCCAATCTCGGAAGACTCAGACAAGGATTACTCAACCAGATCGAAGATAGTCAAGCTCAACCGCCACAACTGGCATGACAGGAAGAGCGCCTTCAAGGACATCATTGTTGGGAAAGGACAGGAAGAAATCCTTGATGACGAGTGGATCAAAACTAATTCTAAAACTAAAACATATTACCAGAAGAATGCTTTGGCCCTCAGTCTCCTACAGAATTCGGTTGAAAAAGATCTATTATCCTGCATCAAATCGAGAAAGTCTGACTTCAAGAAAGCCTATGGTCTACTCGCTAACAAATGCGGAGAAAACTCCTTGATAGTCATAGGAGATGCTCTGATCTGAATGGTCAATCTAACCTACAAGCCGGGTAAAAGCCTCCGAGAGCATACCTCAACATTTAGAGACACGTATGTAAACCTCATCAATATGATCGACAGTCAACCTCCCGAGAAGCGAATCATGCAGGTCTCCACTGGTCTGGCCGCGGTGTTTTTCATCAAAAGCCTACGACAAGATGACTTACTCTCAAGTATCACATCCACTCTGTACAATATTCAACCATTTACTCTAGAGGCCGTGTCAACAAGAGTGTTGCTAGAAGACTCCCAACGAGAATCAAACTCTGTCAAAACAATCTACTACGCTTCCAGCACTAAGTCACGCTTCAGTTGAGGCAAGGAGAAGACCCCAGCCAGATTACCAGAAAGACTGCCACGCTCTGTTTCTTTCCGTCCCAGGTCAATAGCTCCAACGCAGAAGAATCCTCAGCTTGGTTCCAAACCACCCTCACTCACCAAACAGATTGAAAAACTGAATCAGGAACTACAACAGCTTTGGTCTCAACACTCCATAAACGCTACCGAGGAGTGTTCGGAGGAATCAGATGTTGAGGACCAAGCCAACACTGCTGACCTAGTGGCGGACCAATCCACCGACCCAGATGATTGCGGCTTCCTAGTCAGCGAGGACGCCATTTATCATACCTCTACCCCTCAGGACCAGAGGATTGAGCTGGTATACAACTCTGGCGCATCAAGATCCATGGTATGCAACATTGCATTGCTTCAAGATCCTGCCCCTGTTGCAAAACGGCTAAACACCTACGGAGGAAGTGTTGATGCTACTCACGTTGGTAAGCTTAACATAGGGGGAACGATGATTTTTCCAGTATTCTACGCTCCGGGCGTTCCCAGAAACTTGATATCAGCCATGCAGTTAGAAGATCACGGTCTACGGGTTGTTCATAAACACCAAACGGTTCTTGTAAAACTCGCAGACCGGATTGTCTATTGCTTCCCGCGCATTGGCAACTTGTACATCTCGTACTACTCTCCCCCTCCCGATATCTACCTAACCAACATGGGCGATGAACCGGTCGACTGGCACATAACCCTTGGTCACCCGTCGGACGTTTACCTGAAGAAGTTCCTCCATCTTCATAAGATACCAGTTCCGATCCCCTTCCCGTTGTTGAACCAATGCAATGTCTGCTCGGAATGCAAGATCAAGCGCAGGTCGCACTCAAATCCCCTACCCACCTCAACCAAACCGTTTCAGCGACTTCACATGGACGTCCTTCAAATTACTCCCCCGTGCAAACAGTCAGCATCCTACATGTTGGCAATCATCAATGACTATTCGAGGTTCAACCAAATCTACGTCATAAAGAACAAGTTGGATGCTGAGGAGAGAATAGAAAGTTACATCCATGAAATAAAAAATCAACTGGAGGTGACCCCTGCGTTTATAAACTGCAACCGCGGAGGCAAATTTGGATCGACGAAGCTGCGGGATTTTCTATCAAGTCGCGGGATTGTTCTCAAACAAGGCCCGGCCGATTCACCACAATCCAATGGACTCGCGGAACGGTTCAATCAGACAATTCTAACAAAAATGCGCTGCCTACTTGCCCAATCGGACGTACCAATAAAATACTGGGACGAAAGGGCCAGGTACTCGTCTATGCTAATAAATATTCTCCCTTCTGCTTTGCTTGGATGGGAATTGCCGGTTAGCAGGCTACTTGCTGTGAATGCAACCATAGAGCCCGTCCGGAACGTACTGACCCTCATTCCGTTTGGTCTCAAGGTGCATGTGCACAGTTCCCCGCCCTTGAAGCTGGAAGTACGGTCAAAGCCGCTTCTCTTCCTCGGATATGAGCCTTATTTGGATGCTGGCAGGTTTCTGGACCCAAAAAAACGGAAGGTGGTGGTAAGCCGTGACTTCAAACCAACCCGCCTTGTGTTTCGCTACCACTCCACCCAATCTCTGAAGAAGTCCCCCTCATCGCTTCCGCAGATTGTGCCATTCCATTTGCCATCCCCTAACGTTGCGGATGAGCCTACCCATGTTCTGCTGCCCGCCTCCAGGCGCCTCAAACGCCCCGGGGTCTTGCAACCTTTGGGTCCGCCTATTTCTCCTCAGCCTTCGATGGAGGTCACAACCGGTCCAGTAGCATCCTCCCCTCCGGATCTGCTAGCTGAGGAAGCTCCGCCAGAACCACCCATAGCCCCAAAGTCTGCTCCAAAGGGGTACGCGTATGTGCTGTACTACGATAAGGCACCAAGGAACGTCTCCTCTGACATCGACGTTACGGCAATCATCCCACACGGTTGGCGCCCACGGAATTCAAATGTCAAGGATGACAACGCCAAAGATGCTCTGATCAGCAAGGTTGTATCGGTGGAGAAGGCCATGGCAGATCCAAACAAACAACCGAAGTGGATGGAATCCATGAGGGAAGAAAATCAGTCCCTGCTGATGCACGAGACGGGTACCCTGGTGCCACGACCAAACAACAACAAGTTCATTGGGGGCATGTGGCGGTTGTTCAGGAAGAAAAATGAGTTCGGCGAGGTAACAAGGCGCAAATCCCGATGGGTGTGCTTCGGCAATCACCAGGAATATCCTTGACACTATCTTGATACGTATTTTTCGGTCGGTCGGAGCGAATCCTTACGAGCCCTACTCTCGGCGTCTGTGCAACACGGCTGGCAAGTTTATCAATTCGATGTTGAAACGGCCTTTCTCTACGGCGAAATTGGCGCAATCGTCCATGTGGCACAGGTGGCGGGGTTTGAAGTACCGGGCAAGGAGGACTGGGTGTGGCGCCTGAACAAGTCGCTATACGGGACTAAGCAGGCTCCGAGATGTTGGCAATTGCACCTGGCAAAAACGCTTGACTCTCTTGGCCTGACTCGGTCGACCAGGTACGAATTGATCTTCGTGAAAAAATCCAAGTCGCTGCGTCTGCATCTACATGTAGATGATGGTCTGATTTTTGGGAGTGATTGGGAGGAGATAGTGCAATTTCTGAAACTTCTGGGGGGCCGCTACAAAATCAAGCTTCAGGAACGCCCTACTCAACATCTAGGCTATACCCTCGAGTGGAATCAAGATTGATTGCTAAAAATGCATCAGCGCGACTTCCCCGAGAAGTCCCTAAAGGCCTTTGGTTTTGAGCATCTCAACGCGGTCAAGGCGCCCGCACCCATGAATATTCACAACGTAGTGGGACAGGAATCACCAAATTTTGACGTGAAGACAATGCAGAGGGCGCTGGGTACATTGATTCATCTGGCCATCCACACAAGACCGGACATACTGTTTACAGTCAATCTCCTGTCTCAATTCGCAAATAGACCAACACAGGCTCAGTGGAAGATGGTCAAGCACCTGTTTCGATATCTGAAAGGAACAAAATCCAGGGCATATTGTTCACAAAGTCTGTCAATCCCGAGGACCAACTGTGCGGGTGGGCGGATGCAGACTACGGTCGATCCGTCACAACCCAAAAGTCAACCTCCGGTTACGTGGTCACTCTGTACGGAAACCCCATCAGCTGGACAACCAAAAAGCAATCCATAGTTGCTCAGTCCACTACGGAGGCGGAATTTGTGGCAATAAACCTTTGTGCAAAACAGATGCAATGGCTTTCCACTCTGATTATTGGCCTCGGCATAGCCATCTCGAAGCCGAAGATAAAGAACAACAATCAAGGGGCCAACTTTATCAGCAAGGAAGCCCAGCTGAACCCCAACTCGCGACACATCGAGATCCGCTTTCAATACGTGCAGGACCTGGTGTCTAAGTCCCTCATTTCCGTCGAACACGTAACTAGCAACGAAATGATCGCAGATATACTCACGAAGCCCCTTGGATACGTCAAGGTGATTCAGGCTAGAGTCCAGTTGCATCTCACTGCCGCAGAATCTGGGAGGAGTGTCAACTAGAGATTCCGCGGCCGCCGCAGCTCTTATGCGCAACCTCCCCTCGACTTCTACTTGAACTCTCCAGTGTTGAGCGCCTTGTCCAAACCAGGAGGTCTCCTTCCTATTTCCTCTTGTTTTCTCTCAATCTCTCTCTTTCCTTTTTCGTTGTTTCTCGTCTCTATCTCTCATTCATCCTTCCCTTTATCGCGCTACTCCGTCCAAACTCTCCTCAACCAGATCAGTCAACCCTTGAACCGCTCACCGGAATACAACCACCAACCGCAACTATAAACTTGGCACCGTAATATCATCAAGGAGGAGTAAAATCAATCGATCCACTCCTTCAAGGTTAAATTGCCAAACTCACGTCACTAGTTCAAGACCAAGGTGATCTTTCAACCTCAGTTTCTTTATTTCATTTTCATATCGTGTCACTGCTTCTTTCTCTCGTCAATTCTTCTCTCAATCTTGCTCAAAGTTATCTCCTAACAAGTTTTATGTTCACACAGTTATACTATTACAAGAGCTGCTTGATTGAATCGAAATAAAGAGAATTTTTGTGACTCGTGACATCTTCACAAAGGGTACCAGATAACTGCGGGTAGCTGTACAAGAAAAAGCACAATGTTTAAGAAGCTCCAAAGCAAGCAGTAACTGATTTTGAAGCAAGGATAACCTCAACACTTCTCAAGGGACTCAAGAATAGGCTGGCAGAATGCAACTCCAAAGGAAATAAAGGCAGGTATAACACTCCAGGTCTTAAGCTTAATAAGACCTCTTCAATCAATTGTGATTGGCTCCAGAAAGATGATCAACAATCAGGACCAGTATGGTCAGATAAAGGGATCAAGGAGTTTTATAACACACTCAAAAATTCCAACAGACAGAATTTTTCTTTCACCAGCAAGGCTATTGGTTGATGATAAGGATCAGGCCACAGAGGGGCAAAGACTTAGGGTCAAAAATGGATCAGGGGGCAAACAAAGATATACCCAGGATAAGGATCAGAATTAAATTTCACGATGATGGGGGACACAGGCACAAAACCCTATGGATCAATTTCTATGATGATGATATGATATGCTGATGATCCAAAAAAAGCAGGGGAGAGCCCCTCTTTTTATAGACCAGAGCCCATTAGACTATTTACAAGAGAGATTTACAAATGGGAGCGGAATTTTTTTTTTTTTTTTTTTTTTTTTGATGGGATCAAGATCATGAGAAAACAAAAGATAAAAAACAAGTACTCAGAGAAAGAGAAATCCATAGAGGGACGCCCGCAGGCATCCTGATGGGCCCGGGTGACTTCCGAGGCCGCAGATGACCACGGGCAGGTGTCCGATGGGAATGGACGACTGCCAAGGCTGCGGATGACCGCCGGCAGGTGTCTGACGGGCACCAGCAACTTAAGAGACCCGCGCGGGCAACGGAAAAGCTGGGCGGGAGACCGGTCAGATAGGAGTGGGACCAGAGAAAGAGGTTAGACTGTTTTTACCTGGATGCTGATAAAGAAGGAGTCAATGAAAGACTTCTTGACTTATTTCCCGGAAAAATCAACCACAGTGTAAGGTGCAGGATGCCCATGGATTCTGATCTTTCTACCCTGATAGGTGTGTTGGAAGAGACTATTGATATGAATGGTCTAGATTAGAGAGTCAACGGATTCCCCAGGGAACAATATACTAGGAACAGGGAAGAGTATACTTCCAAAACTAAGGAATCCCCAGCCACTAATCCAACTACCTTGGAGGTCAAGAAGACTCCAGACTTAAAGGAAAAAGTATGTTGGAACTTTAACCAAACAGGACATGTAAAACCTTATTCTCCTCTACCTAGGAAAAGGATTCATCCTATTGAAGGAAAAGAGTATAATAATCCTGACCCTTACCTTGATGATACTGATGGATCTATTTTTGAGTGTGATTTGATGATCACTAACCCCATCAATGTTATTGAAGGAAGTATTGAGTCTTAATAAGATTTGAATGTATTTCTTGAGAACTGAAAAACCAGCGGACTAGAGACAAGAGTTAGAATGATGAAGAAAGTATATTGAGAAGACAAAGAGAATGAAACTACCAACAGCTTGAGTCACTTAGATAGAAGAAAAGAAATCAGACGGCATAGAGAGTTGGTGGCGAATCAAGAGAGTGCAGACAGGAAGACAGAAGACTATACGGTGGAAGAGGTTGTTAGAGTGACCATATTGGAATGACCTTGTGGACTAGATTCTTACCAGGCAGAAGTTGGACGACAAGGCGAGAGTGGATCAGAGTAGAGAAGTTGAGAGTTGAATCGAGGTAGTTGAGAGTTGGGATCAAGGCAAAGTTGTAGGATTGGCCTTTGAGAAATAAGGATAAGAAGAGTAAGAAGAGGTAAAAAAGAATAATGGAAATAAATAGGAATAGAAGAGATCAAAAAGAAGGAAGAAGAGAATCAAAAGAAAAGAAGACAGCCAAGAATTAGAAAAAGTTGATTTGAGAAGATGAAAGGAGAGAGTCATCCCAAGAAGTGCGCCCGGGGATTCCGGGAGGTGAAGGGAGCAGGGAAGAGAGACATGTCACGAGGACCTGCCTCAGTTTGTCCGCGGAGCCGGTTGAGTGAAAGGCAGAACATCAGGGAAGATGGCGTAGTCTTAACACCCCTCGGGTCTGGTAAGAGTGTAGTCCAAAAGATCAAATATGATTTGGCTCAAAGATTGTGTTTTGGAGGAGCTGTAGAGAGGTTGGTGAAGAAGCCTTTGTAAGGGAGTCCGCGACCATTGAGTGACTTTGGATTAGGTTAAGTACAAACTCATTGTTCGCGTAGTCCTCGCGAAGTCCTTTGGTTTTGATGTCTATGTGTCTTGATTTAGAGTGCGACCCAAATTTTTTTATTTTATTGTCTAGGCCCTTATTTTCAATATGTAGAGTAGGTTTTAGTTTGGTAATTTGGTGAATTTCAGTGATGAGATGCTTGATCCACTTGATTTCTAAGTAGCAGTCTAATAGGGCATGCAACTCCAATTCAGTGGAAGAATATGTGATGTTTTTCTGTCAAGTAGAGTTCCAGATGGCTGGACTACCGTAGTGAAGAATCACATAACCTGTTTGAGATCTGCAAAGGGTGGGATCATCTCCCCAGGTAGCATTGCTAAACCCTGAGAGATTCTCCTGCTTCGGATTGTACTTGATTACCAATTTTAGATCTTTTGTTATTTTGAGGTACTTCAAAACCTTTTTGACTTCCCTCCGGTGAATCATGCCTGGCTTTGTATTGAACCGGGCCAGACTAGAGACAGAGAAAGAGATGTCGGGCCGGGAGTAATGAGCCAAGTGATTTAGAAGTCAAATAGCGGACCTATGGTTGATATTGAGTTGACAGAATTTGGCGTGGTCGACGTCGGAGGCAGGTGCAAGGTTTAGATTTTGAGTCAGTGGAATGTGAGTATCTTTGCAAGAGGTCAACCCAAGTTCTTCCAAGCCTTTTGCTATGTGTTTAGGCTGACTCAGGAGAATTTTTTTGTCCTCGGCTTCCATGAGCATCCCGAGTATTGTGTTAGGAGGGTGGCACAAAGAATTCTTGAACCATTGGAGGAAGTTGACTTTGAAGAGGTCGGAGTTGCCTACATGAATGAGATCATCTACATGGAAATAGAGAATTTTGCCGGTTTTAGCGTTGAGATATAGACAAGGGTCGCTGGTTGATTCATGATAACCTTGAGGTTTGATCCATGACGTCAGGGTTTCGTATCAATTCTTGGGGGATTGTTTCAAGCCGTAAAGAGATTTGTTTAGTTTAAGGTAAGGAGATTTTCTAGATGACCCTTCTGGGGTCCTTATGATGACAGTTTTGTTAATAGGAGCATGGAGGAATGCTCCTTCCACGTCAAATTGGGTGAGCTGCATCTTGTTTTTCAAGCCGTAGACAAGAGCTACTCAAAGGGAGCCATGTTTACCGGTTGGTGCCAAAGTTTTTTTATAGTCTATTCCTAGGACCTCATTGAACCCTTGAACGCAGAGTCTAGCTTTGTATTTGATGGGGTTGCCATGGCAATTTTCTTTGATCTTGAAAACCCACTTTGTATTTAAGACATTTTCTGGGGTGCCGTAGTATTCTCCCCAGACACCTTCGAGTTCTATTGAGCTCAATTCCTCTTCTGAAGCTTCCTTCCACTTTGGCCATTCTGGGCAATTGCGTGCTGCTTTGTAGGAGGGAGGCTTGTAGTAGTGATGGAACCCGTATTGTTGGGGTCTTCTTACCTCCCTTCTGGGTCTTTGAGAGATAGTTTGAATTGGAGGATCAGGGACTGGTGACGGAGGAGGGGAAGGATCAGAAGGTTGAGAGACTGTAGATGCCAAATCATCTTGGTCTGATTCGGATTCGGAGGAATCATCTTGAGTTTCTCAAAATGTGTATTTCTTTTCCATTGTTGAAGAGTTAAGTCCTTGACATTCAGATTCAATTTGAGTGAAAAGGTCGATTCCCGGGGATTCAAGGAGAGGGAAGTCGTGGAGCGGATTCTTGAGAAACTGTACATGTTTGGTTTTGATAATGGCACCAGATGAGCTGAGTATCAGATAAGAATGAAAAACGGCATTGAACCCAACTAAGATACCTTCCAATCCTTTCTCATCAAACTTCCTTCCCTTTTGTAGCTTGTTTGCCAGATAGACGACATAAGATCCTTCAGGTTTGAGATAATTAGTAGGGAGTTTCTTGCTGAACATGAGTTCCCATGGGGATTGATCATTACCTTCCCTCGGAACTTGATTAAGAATAAGGCAGTAGCTTCAAATCACAAAGTGTCAATAGCACTTATTGATCCTAGATGATGAGAAGGTTGCGCAAGCTGATTCTACAATTGTTCTGTTAGCTCGTTCAGCTCAACCATTGTGTTGAGAGTGATATGGCTCCAAGGTGATAAGTTTGATGTTTTTAGATTTAGCGAATTCCTTGAGGGTAGAGTTAGTGAATTCCGTTCCTTTGTCTGAAAAGATCTCGGTAGGATAATAATTTAATCGCTTATATTCAGTCTCGAGGATGTTAATAATGACTTTGGGAGTTTCTTCTTTGGAATGGAGAGGAAATGCCGTCAGATAACTGTTGAATTGTTGTGAAAGATTTAAGAGTTCAAGAGCATAGAGGGCTAAGATAAAAGACATTGGTTAAAGAGACGTCAGAAAAACAAGGAAAAGAGATTTGAAAGAAACGGAAAAGAGAATATAACAAAAAGAAGAAAACCAACATCCGCAATAGAATGACTTGAGACGTTCAACAAGATTGATAGACTTTAGGTTGAGTTTTGAGGAGATGGTGATGAAGAACTTTGGGAAGTGGTTTTTGATAAAGATCAGATCTCTGAGATGAGAAAAGAGATTGCAATGAGTTCAGGTCTTACGAGTCAGGTCTTGTTGAAGGATGAGCTTGAGAGGTTGTGTTCGGGTTGATTTGAGTTGGTTGTTGTGAGAAGAAAAGAGAAACAGAAAGAAGGAGAACGAGAATATGAAAGAAGAAAGAAAGGATGAGTCGAGTGAGGTTGTGTTGCTGGTTGTGGTTTTGAGTATCCCAAAGTTCATTGAGTTGTTGTCGGTGTCTGGTTCTGAGAAGAGAAGTAAGACGATATGGAAAGACATTTGTGTGAAAGAGGAAGAGATTTGTGACATTGATTGAGGTTGCGCGGATGCGACTGATGTAGATGGAAAGGCACTGATGTGTAATTTGAGAGGAAAAGAAAGGTGATAGGGGATGAAAAAAAAAGAACAGGAATAGAAAGAATAAGAGAAAGAAATAGATGACAGTAATTTATTCAACAATAACCCGTGAATTTATCCACAAGTGTCAAGATGTACCTATGACCAGCATTTGACTGAGGGGTTATCTGTCCAATCAAGTCTAAGTGAATTCATTCAAGAGGTTTAGATGAGGGAGTTGAGGTGCCTGAGAAGGGAGCCCGTGTGATTTTTCCCCTCACGCAGCCATCACACTGGAACCTGTTCAGCTTGTCTTTAGAGTATAGGTCCTTGATGATTGGTTTGAGCATCGAGATGGAGGCATGACCGTATGTCTTGTGGATATTGGATAATGTTTTATTTTGACTAGGTGGAGTAATTGATGATTGGCTGGAAGGATTGACCAAGAGGTTATTCCCAGCAATTTGAGGCTTCTTGATCACGAATAGATTATCCCAAATTAGACCCCTAAGAACTGTCAAGTTGCCACGGGTGACACTGAATTGATCTTGTTTTTGAAATAAACTGCAACCCTTCTTTGCCAAGAGGCCGGGACTGATCAGATTGACAACAATATCCGAGACATACATGCATTCCTCAAGGGTGATGACAGAATCCTTCCACTTGAGTTGCACGGTACCAGTCCCTCGTATCTTGAGGTTTTCTTCCAACTTGCCTTTCTTGATTTCTTCAAGCTCATTGTGCAGGTCAATAGAGATGAAATATTTTAAATCGTTGAAGATATGTATATTAGTGCCTGAATCAAGGAAGAGATTAGGAGTGCTATCTGCGTTTATCCAGAGGGTGAGAAGGGAATGGTAGTTGATGGTGGGTGTCTTCTTTGTCCTGTTCTTCCACTCATTTTGCTGTTTGATCCACCAATCGGGAGCAATATTAGGATGCAGGTGGAAACCAGGTGATTCAGGATGAGGAGCATTTGGATTGTGAAAAGCTTCTTTACATCTGATCCTTGGCTTTCTATCATCTTTATCGGGTCTGCTCTTGACCGTCACCAAGGAAACATTGGTGGTCGATTTGCCAGTCTTGAATTGCGCCTTTCTCTTGTTGTTGTATTGAGTTAGTTGATTAAAAAAAACATCTACTGTTATAAACTTTTTGCCGTGCATGATTTGCTGTTTCAGATTTTCTAGAGTTGATGGAAATTTGAATAGAATTAGGTACAACAGTATGTCATTCGGGAGATCCATCCCTACGTCCGCCATTTGAGTAAGAGATTTTCAAATTTCCGTTATGAATCCTTCAATCGTGTGTTTGTTGAATGGAGCGTGAAGGAACTGATTAAAAATCCGTGCTCTATTAGCTTTTTTGGATGAAGCAAATCTACGTGTGATCTCGGTCCAGAGTAACTTGGAGGATGTGATGTTTGAGGAATTGACAACATTGGCGTGTGTGGTGCTATCCAGTTTGGATAGGATGATAGCCTGGATCTCTTGGTCTTGTCGTACTGGGAGTTGTCCAAGTTTCTTAATCATGACGTCCTTGATGTCCTTAAGATCGAATAGCATCACCATCTTGTCGCGCCAAATGGAGTAGTTGTCCTTGTTGAGTGGGGGAATGGCATCAACGGAAGCCTTGAGTGCAACTTGATGGAAGTAGTCACTTGCTCCTGCTGGTTCGTTCATCTTCAATAACGCGGAGTTGTCTTTTGGCTTTTAACCGTAATAAGATTTGAATGTATTTCTTGAGAACTGAAAAACCAGCGGACTAGAGACAAGAGTTAGAATGATGAAGAAAGTATATTGAGAAGACAAATAGAATGAAACTACCAACAGCTTGAGTCACTTAGATAGAAGAGAAGAAATCAGACGGCATAGAGAGTTGGCGGCGAATTGAGAGAGTTCAGACAGGAAGACAGAAGACTATACAGTGGAAGAGGTTGTTAGAGTGACCATATTGGAATGACCTTGTGGACTAGATTCTTACCAGGAAGAAGTTGGACGACAAGGCAAGAGTGGATCAGAGTAGAGAAGTTGAGAGTTGAATGGAGGTAGTTGAGATTTGGGATCAAGGCAAAGTTGTAGGATTGGCCTTTGAGAAATAAGGATAAGAAGAGTAAGAAGAGGTAATAAAGAATAATGGAAATAAATAGGAATAGAAGAGATCAAAAAGAAGGAAGAAGAGAATCGAAAGAAAAGAGGACAGCCAAGAATCAGAAGAAGTTGAGTTGAGAAGATGAAAGGAGAGAGTTGTCCCAAGAAGTGCGCCCGGGGATTCGGGGAGGTGAAGGGAGCAGGGAAGAGAGACATTTTACGAGGACCTGCCTCAGTTTATCCGCAGAGCCGGTTGAGTGAAAGGCAGAACATCAGGGAAGATGGAGTAGTCTTAACAAGTCTTCATTCTTTTAATGAGGATTCTAAAATACATCAAAAGTGGAATCCCAACTTGAAGATTCACCACATCTCTGAGGCTAGGGCCTTGACTCTAAAACCTTCTGCTGGTAAAAGTTACACTTCAGGCAAAACCTGCTATGCTCCTGGTTTAATCCAAGTTTCCCCTGTTATGTTACTTCTAGACAGTGGAGCCTTTTGCTATTGTGTTGGTCCAAGTTATTTTGGAGAAACAAGACTCAAACTGGAAACTGAACTTATGCTAAGTTCAGTGGTTGTAATTCTTCTCTCAATGCTGTTGGAGTATGGTCCTCTGATATCATACTCCCTCACTCTAAAGGATCACTCAAACTGAACATTGCATTTAAAGTGCTCCTAAATGGAGTATGTGAATACTTTATCCTTGGTAATGATTCTCTTTGCTTTTATGATATAGATTTTATCCAAAGCAAGGGTACATACTTCACAATAGGAGGAGACTGGAACAAGAAGTTTCAAAAATTTCATTTCAATGCTCAAAATTCTGATTAAAATTATGAAAAACACTTAGAGAGTTTCAATCAGGAATACTTCTCTCAAGTAGCTTTGAATCCCCTGCTCAATGAAGAACAAAGACGGGACATCCTACTAGTATGCTTCGAAAATAAGAATGCTTTCTGTACCAAGGATCACCCCGTTGGTAACATCAAAGTACATGATATGATCCTGACTCTAACCATTAAGCCTCCTTACCCACTTAACCTCAGGAGAACTGCTTACCCTTCTAGTCCAAAATCTAGAGCTGCTCTGGAAACTCATATTCAAGAATTGGTTGACGTAAAAGTCTCAAGGAAAGTAGGACACAATGAACAAGTGGATATCACTACTGAAGTAATTATAGCCTGGCATAATGATAATTCAAGGATGGTTGGAGATTTCAAAATGCTGAACAACTACACCCAATCTGATTATTATCCAATTCCAAGGATTTAACATTCTCTGAACAACCTGTCAAACGCTAAGTACATCACTACCATGGACATGCTGAAAGGTTTTCACCAAATACCTATCAGCCCTGATAGCAAGAAATTTATGAGAATTATCTGTCATTTGGGAATTTATGAGTATCTAAGGATGCCTCTTGGTATAAAAAATTCTCATTCTCATTTTCAAAGGATGATGGACACAGTTTTGGGATTGTGCATGAGACAAGAATGTTTGATGGTTTACATTGATGATGTTATCATTTGCTCTAATGTTAGGATACCCACCTGGATAAAGTAAGATTAGTCCACAAGACTATCTCTGCCGTGGGATTAAAATATCAATGAAAAATTTTAACTTTGGTTATGGAGAACTGAAAGCCTTTGGACACATTGTCTCTGGACTAAACTTAGCTGTTGACCAAAACAAGATAGCAGAAGTAATGAAAAGGCCAATGCCTCCGAATAGAACTGAACTCCTATCTTCATTAGCTTCTGCAGCTACTATAGGAATTACTTACCAAAGTTTGCTCTTCCAACCAAGTGTCTGTATGAAATGTGCAACAGCACCACCTTGTTTGAAATGACTCATGAATGAGTTAAGAATTATGAGGAACTCAAGATGGCCATGGCTTCAGCTCCAGTACTGATTCAGCCAGACTATTCTAAACCTTTCAAGCTCTATATAGATGCTAGTATGGATGGTCTAGGAGCTGTATTACACCAGGAATTCATAGAAGATTAAAAACCAGTGGAAAAACCTATAATCTTCATATCCAGACAAGTTGAGGATACTGAGAAAAGGTATGGTGCAAGCCAAATGGAATGCCTTGCTTTATTATGGGCTCTGGAGAAACTTCATTACTAATTGGAAGGCACCAAGTTCACAGTGATTTTTGACTGCAATGCCATCAGGACGTTGATGAACATGAAGACCCCTAGTAGGCACATGTTAAAATGGCAGATAGCCATAAAACAGTACAGAGGTCAGATGACCATAGGTCACCAAGCTGGTGCTAAACACCCAAATTCTGATAGTTTGAGCAGGAATACTTTACCCAATGACCCAAGTAACCCTTTTTATGATCCAGAGGATAATGACATCTTCCCTATCCTTAAAATTAACATTTTGAAATTTGAAGCTCCTATAATGGGGATCCACATTTGTGAATTTAATGAATCCTTGTTCAACTAAATCAAAGAATCCTATGATTATGGCATGAAATTTCTGATCACCATTATGGAAAGTACGGGCCTACATGGACCCCTCTTGAAACCATACAAAGCTGGAAGGTTCATCATATGGGATGGTCTAGTATACCACAGGAATCAAAACAAAGGATGAAAATATCAAACACTTCCTGGCTGAATGCCATGATAAATGCTCATCTGGTCATTTATCTTTTGATAGAAACTTTGATAAGGTTGGAAAAACTGCTTGGTGGATCAATTGGAGAGACTCCACTATCCAATATGTTACTAGTTGTGAAACTTCAGGACCACTGGGAAAAGGTTTGGTCTACTGCCAAAGATTTCTGAACCTAAGAAAAGATGGGATATCATCAAAATTGACTTTGGAACTGGACTACCACCAGGAGAATCCAATTCCTACAGCTCAGTCCTATTCATCATGGATAGTTTCTCCAAGAAAGCAAAGCTTCTACCTAATTACAAGGAAGACACTGCTATGGAAGTTTCCCTATTATTTTGGAACAGAATCATTGCTTATGTTGGATTTCCCAAGATCCTTATCAGTGACAGAGATCCTAAATTCACCTCTGAGTTCTGGAGAAATCTGCATGAAATTCTGGGAACCACCTTAGATTTCTCTACAGCTTATCACCCTCAGACGGATGGCTTAGCTGAAAGAATGATTCAGACCTTGGAAGAAATGCTCAGGAGATTCTGTGGCTTTGGTCTAGAATATAAGAATTCTGATGGTTATTTCCATGATTGTGTTAGCCTTTTACCTGCACTAGAGATGGCTTACAACAGTAGCAAGCAATCTATCACTAAGGAAGCACCCTACCTGCTGGAAAGAGGATGGATTCCTAAATTACCCATGAATAACCTCAATCACCAGCTTACAAATATTTACCCTACATCACTTGATTTCAAAAAATGATAGATGCAGCCAATAAAAATGCTGTTAAGTGTGTCCAGGATGCTGTGGAGTATAAACAACAAAAATGGGATGAAACCCATGAGGAGCTGGATTTCAAGATTGGTGATCAAGTCTTGATCTCTACCACCATTTTCACCAACTTAGCTGGAAGGAGAAAGCTTAGAACAGCTTTTGATGGACCTTTCACCATTAATAAACTTCATGGTAAGAATACTGTGGAAGTAATCCTTAGTGATGGGCTTTCTAGAAAACACCCAGTCTTCCCAGTAAGTCTCATAAAACACTACCACCCAAGTTATGGAGAATATACTCCTTCACCTGAAATACCTGTTGCAGAAGAACCTGAAAAAGACAGAGGAAAAATTAGCAAGATCCTTAAAGATAAAAAAGAAAGGATCAATGGAAAAGATGTCAGACTCTACCTAGTTAGATACAATGGAGAATCCACTGATAAGGATGAATGGTTACCTGAACACAATATCCCTGATGGACCCATACACCTAAGGAACTACAGAGGCAGCAAAAGGAATTGACCCAGAATTTTCTTTCTGATATAGACATATCTTGGAGTGGGGTAATGTCAGCTTTCTACTATTTACAGAGCAACCTTTCATAGCAAAAACAAAACTATAGAAAATAAGAATATATAAATTAACAAAAGAAAAAGTGATAAATCCATAAATATTTGTGAATAAATAGATTCCTCACCCAAAAGTAGGTAGGGTCACTCACTGACCCCACCCTTAAAATCCAAGTCCTTACATTTTTAAATTAATCAAAAAGAAAAGTAATAAAAATTACAACACCAGTATGGCACCATTTTTCCATTTTAAGATTTCACACGTGTTGTCACGTATAGGGTTTACCCCTAAAATTCACTCAGAATTGAGGTTTTGTGCATATTTTAGGAGTTACACGCAGAAATGTGTTATGTCACAATTCCCGCGCGCAGCCCTGCATCATTACATACCCCTAAGTACTCATAGTAGCCAATTCCCGCGTACTAGAGACCCAGGTGCAGCTGATTCTGCGACGCGCGCATCTAAACTGACTGATCCCCACGTCTGGATCCACCCTGACT
Source organism: Puccinia polysora (assembly GCA_025617555.3). Lineage (NCBI taxonomy): Eukaryota > Fungi > Basidiomycota > Pucciniomycetes > Pucciniales > Pucciniaceae > Puccinia > Puccinia polysora. Next base: position 7,922,648 of record CM062616.1, on the reverse strand, counting down.
AATCTGACAACCAGGTACCGCTCAAAAGAGCTAAAACCTAATTAGGGTTCCATGGCATATTTAAAAAGTTGAAATATGCATCATTAGTAATCTAAAAATATCAAAACTTAATTAAAATTAATATAAATTAAGTTTAGAACATTTTTTAATAATAAATTAAAGATCAAGGATTACCACGTAAATCATTGACTCTGATCTTTGATGACCACGAACCACTACAAGAAGTCTTCATAAAAATTTTCAAAAACTATCTACGTGATCAGAAAATTATGGAAAATCAGTAGACTTCCACATCTGTTCACTTTAAATCAATACTAATAGTACAAATGAAGGATGGGTGCAGAATGATCAAATTTACACTTCAATAGATTAACAGATCCTGTGGCTAAAATAGTACCAAAATCCAGCAGATCTAAGGTTGGCTGATTAACAGCACCAAGTGGACGTGCTAATATTGCCCTTACTGGATTGCTAGCCTCAGCCCATGAGCAGAACTCTCTCTAAGCGCCCTGAGAAGCCTAAAATCACCCCAAAAAGGTATTTTTACAGGCCTCTTTGGATCCATTATTCCATCATCAGTTTACCAGGAATTATTATTATCAATCAAACACCGTGTCATTTTGATTCAAGTGCTTATGAAGAGTCTAAGCAAGTGATTTATCACCAAGTCTTTAGTATTATTATTCATTTCTTAAAACCAATCAACAGTTGAAGTTTAGTCAGGCAATCCACCCCATCTGCTCTGAAACCCTTCCTATTATTGAAGGATTTTGGTGGTAAAGTGCTCAGATTTAGTGTTTCCCTTCCTGTCTAGGCCAGTGTGCTTTTATGCCCAGCCATTAGTGGAATAAGCCCTTTCTAAGGCACCCATCTTAATTACAAGGTTCTTAAACTGCCTAAGGAGGCCCCTTGAAGAGAGATTGCTTTGTATGTAAAGACCCCCAGTAGTATAATACTGTGGCCCCTCTTTTATATACATATTGAAAACCTTTTATTACCAAAACAATTAAACCTTGCAACTGCTCTTATTATATGATTTATTTGAGCCTCTAAGCGTTTATTTTTGGAATTATTATTATTATTATTCCAGTATTTTTATCACTCTCTGTAGCCAAAGGACGGCAAGGTTCATGGTATCAGAGAGCTGACATTTTTCAAAGGTCCAGTTAGAAGATAAGTGACCTTAGGAGAATTTATCATGGCATTCAGCTAGGGTATGCTTAATAAAATCCTCATTAGTGAGGAAAAGGAAACTGGAATGTTGATGCCTTAATATGATAAGGCATTCCATAGGTTGAATCTTCCAGCTTTATAAGCATTCAGCAAAGGTTTAAGTAAGCTTTTGAATAGCTCATTAGCAGGTTTAGTGCTTTCCATAACAGAGATCAGTGTGCTTATATCAGGTTTTGAGTTTCCCTGATGGAATTGAAAAATGATCAATCTAATTCACTCATGCGTATTACTAAGATTGGGTATTCAAGATCAATCCTACTTATGTTGAGTATAACAAAAATATCATGATCTTCTGGGTCATGGCAAGGATTGGTAGGATCATTGGGCCAAGAAATCCTATGCAGACTTTCAGCATTCTGGTTTTTACATCCTGCTTGATGAATTATAGTCATCTGGATTCTGAGTTTTTGGATGTCTATCTGCTACCTCAACATGTGTCTTCTTGGATTATTCATATCAATTAGAGTCCTAATAGCATTGCAGTCAGTGATAACTAAAAATTTAGTACCTTCAAGGTAGGGATGGATTTTTTCCAAATCCCACACTAGATAAAAATTAATTCCATTTGGCTTGAAACATATTGTTTCTCTACTTGCCTGGAGCTAAAGAGCATAGGTTTATCCACTGGTTTATCATCTTCTATATTTTCCTGGTGGTGGGCAGCTCCTAATCCTTCCATGCTAGCATTTATGTATAGCTTGAAGGGTTTGCTGTAATCAGGTTGTATTAGCACTGGGGCTGTAGTCATAGCTACCTTTAGTTCCTCATAGTTCTTCATTAGTCATCTTAAATAACGTTTGGTTGTTGCAAATTTAATACAAATTTTGGCTAAGTACAGCAAACTCAGGGATGTTATTCCTGTAGTAGCTGAATAAACTGACAAAAGACAGGAGTTCAGTTTTTTTCTGAGGCATAGGTCTTTTCATAAAAGCTGCTATTTTGCTTTGATCAGCAGTTAGATTTAGTCCAGGAATAATGTGACCCAAATCTTGGAGTTTTGCGCATCCAAATTTACAATTTTTTATTGATATTTTTAAGGAATAGACTTAATTTTTCTATGTGTGTATTCCAATCATCAGAATAGATGATAACACCATTGATGTATACCATCATCCAACCTTTTCTGATGAATAATCCTAATAATTTTTACATCATTCTCTTGAAGTGAGAGGGGGTTTTCTTGATACCAAAAGGCATCCTTAGATAATCATATATACCTAGATTGCATATAATCCTTGAGAACCTTCTGATATCAGGACTGATAGGTATTTGGTGAAAAAAATTTAATCATGTCCATATTAAAGATAAAATTCGCCTTTGAAAGGTTGTGTAAAGCATGTTCAATCCTTGGGATAGAATAGTAGTCAGCTTGAGTGTAGTTGTTGAGCACTCTGAAATTTCCAACCATTCTAGACTTATCATTTTGCCAAGTTATCATTACTGGGTTAGTGACATATACTTTTTCATTTTTTCCTGATTTACTTAAAACTTGTGGTTCAGTTACCTCCTGGATGTGAGCTTCTAGAGCAGCCCTGGATTTTGGACTAGAGGGGTAGGCAGGTCTTTTGAGGTTAGGAGGATAAGGGGGTTTTATATTCAAATTCAGAATCCTATCATTTACTTTGATATTACCAATAGGGTGGTCTTTAGTGGAGATAAAATTCTGTTTCTCAAAGCAAACTTGGAGAAAGTCCCATTTTTGATCTACACTGAGCTGGGAATTCACATCTTCTTGAGAGAATTATTCTGGATTAATGCTCACCTAGTGTTTCTCATAAGTGGAATCAGAATTTTAAGCATTGATATGACATACTTGTAACTTCTTCCTCCAATTTTTCCTTAAATTAAATTATCTACCTTTGGAATTCATCTATAACAAACAAGAAAAGAGAGTCATTTCCTAAAATAAAGTAGTCACATACTCCATTTTGAAGTACTTCACATTCAATTTTCAGTTGGAGTGATCCTTTAAAGTGGGTGAGTATGATATCAGAGGGCCATAATTCAATAGCTTTGAGGGAAGAGTTTCAACTGCTGAACTTAGTCTCAGGTACTGGTAAGAAGTTAACCTCCCACTTTGGACCTTTTTTTTCCAAGGAAGAAGATCCAAAACAAGAGCAGAAAGCTCCACTATCTAGGAGTAAATTAAATGGGGAACCTTGGATTAGGCCATTAGCATAACAATTTTTACCAGAAGTGCAGATATTACTGGCAAAAAGTATAATCTTCAAATTTTGAGCCTCAGAAACATGTTGAATCTTCATGCTAGGATTCCGTTGTTGGGGTAAGTTGGAATATTTATTTAAAGAGTTCATTTCCAGGGAGGATTCTATACTTCCTTAACAAAATTGGTGGGATTAGTAAAAATAAATTGAAATTTGGACATTAATAAATCAGTGTCATTCAGTTGAGGATCAGGGTCACTATCATACTTTTCTCCTTCTATAGGTTTAATCCTTCTCCTGGGTTGAGGGCAGTCAGGTCTTACATGCCATGTCTGGTTGCAAGTCCAGTATACCTTTTTTGAAGTATTCTTGACTTTTAATCTGGGAGGATTAGGGATAGAAAAACATTTGGTTTTAATATTGTATTCTTCTTTTTTCCTGGAGTAATTGTCTCTAGGATTTTTAACCTTTTTATCAAGTCAGTTCATATCAATAGTTTCTTCTAGGATACCAATCAGAGTGCACAGATCAGAGTCCAAGGGCATTCTGAATCTTACACTATGTTCAAGGTGACCTGGGCACAGGTTGAGAAGTCTTTCATTGAATTCCTCTTTTTCAGCATCAGGGAAAAAACAATCAAAACTTCTTTTTGGATCTAGACACCTTGTGTGGTTTTTGTCCTTAGATGGGTCAAACTTAGAAGTTTCAAAGGCTTTAATCATTTTTCTTTTCCAAATTCTAGTCCAAAATCTTTCTTTGATCAGTATTTCCATGAGCTCCAAGCAGAGGATCCTAATTCTTCTATTTTATTAATTAACCAATGAAGAGCTACTCCTTCAAATAACCTGGGTAGTCTTGCCACAGCAATATTGTCAGGGAGATCATTAGATGCAAGAGTAAATTCAATAAAACTCATGAAGCTGCTATTTTCATACTCTCCTACTCTGAAAAAATTTTGCCATTCAGTAATGGGAGGCAGCCACCTCAAAGCTTGTTCCACTTCAGGGGTACAACTAGGCCTATAAAATCCATTACTGTCTGTTCCTGATGTAGGAGGAATACTAGGAGTACTGGTGAATATAGATTGTCTTTATTCATTCAATTTAATAACTGGGGGGTTAGTGAAATTGGTTTAAATATCTCTGAGGTAATTCTTAATCAGACCTAATTGCAAATAAGGTTTGTTACTTGGTAGGTAAATCTTATTAATTAAGTGAGTTGAATGGGTGCTTGTAACTTTGTTAACTCCTTCCTTAATTTTATGAAAAGATCAAATAATTTTTCCTTGAAGAGTTGAATAGGTTCTTTCAATATGTTTTAGCAAAGCTATTTCATTCAGGCTCATTTTGCCTTTTATTTGTCCTACTTTGAGCTCATTAATACTAGTTAGATTGGATTACTTTCTTAATTTTCAGATATAGCTAATCCTATTTTTCATACATGTTATCCAAGCATTTACTAACAATATTGAAACTGTGAGAAAATTTCCCAAAAAATTTATTGAATGTTTCTGCATCTAGTTGTGATACCAATTCTTTCTTTTCTGGGCTAGACATATTATTTTGTCCCAATCCTTTGGATTCCTTTTTGTCTTGTGGGATGATGATATCTTATCTTACGGTTACTTTCCCTTGAGGAAGCTAATTGATCCCAAGGATTCCAACTCTTCACAAAAGCTTTCAATTCTCTCTTGGGATCAATTTTTGAAGAGAGATATGGGACCCCTTTTCCAGAGAAATTGCCTTTTTCATTCCAGGCTGGTCCTCCTGGGTCTGAGCCAGTTTGAACTGTTACCAATAACTTAATTTTTAGAGACTCCTGTGGGATTATATAAAATAAAGTAGCTAATATCTTGCTGGCAGTCCTTGAAAGGGAATTTATTATTCCTTCTAATCCTTTGGAGTATTAGTCAAAATTAAAAGTGTTTTTAAATTTCCTGCCATTCTAGTACTATATTGAGTCTGCACAATAATTTATTTGAATTAATAGCTGGTTTCTTTGAGACTTAATATAGATCTCAGATTAAACCTAGATTTTTTATTAAATGTTATTGGTAGGTTGTTGCTGAAGAATGGTCTAGATAAATTGGATTATTGGTTGATTTTTCATCAAATATATTTGATCTTAACAAATATTCCAAATTTGAAGGTTCAAGGGTTTATCATAGGGATGGTTCAGGAGAGGACCCAAGGATGGGTTTACCCACAGGGAGCTGGGTAAAAGAAAGGTTTCTAGTTTCTTTTTTTTGTTCTCCCTTTCTTTCTAAGGGTAATGATTGACTGCTAGGTCGTTTTTCTTTAATTTTTTGATGAAGATTTAGGCCACAAAGGAACTTTTTTTCAAGCACCTGGTGGGTGGTTTAATTGGCAGAAGATGGGTAATAACTTTCTTTCTGATTTCTTGTTTCTTTTTATAACTGATTCACTAAAAATATTTATGTGGATAGGTACCACAGATGACTTATCTTGGTTTTGACAGCCCTAAGGGCCTGAGATAGGATGATTTCCTAAAACTGGAATAGTGCAGGGAGGCCCTCCTCAAATAGTAATCCACGGGGTCCTCAAGGCTTCCACTGAGGTTTCTCCCTGCTCGGGTGAGGAAAAGTGAGATACAATAACTTGAGACATCTTTGCTTTTTGGGAAAAGCTTTTGTAGGTCCATCAGGCATTTCCTCTGGTTGGAAAAAGGCTGGTACAGTGGTTTCATGCATGGACAGCCCTAAATAAACTGCTGTGAAGTGAAGATACAATATATTCCTATGCAGTACCAGTGGTTGGTCTGGTGCTACTTGATTCTCCCTACATTTAGTGCTGTGAATGTTAAAATGCAGATGCACTCAGGTAACCTGCATAGGAGTGTGTAATCCAAATGGGATGCAAAAATGGGCCTCCACGGCCCATTGGACATCACGTGGGCTATGTGGACCTATGTGGGTGTTATTGGTTTTGGGCATTTGGGCTCCAAAACGCGTTTTTATGGTCTTTTGGGACACGGGCTCTCACAGGCCTGCCAGGGTGGATGGGCCACCCAAGCCAGATGGGCTTACCCAAGCTTTATTATGGACATACTTGGCCAGACAGGCTGGCCTTCCAAAGTATTTAATTCTCACGATTTGGGCTTGGGGAGGCCCATTGGGGCCGCCGCCCCTGTGGCGGCCCGCTAGGGGCTGCTGCCCGTGTTTCAGCCTGCTTGGGGCCGCTGCCTGCTTCTCCACCTGTTTGGAGCCGCCTGTGTTCCTTTGTACGGCCCACCTGGGGCCTGAAGGCACGCGTGGGGCTGTTGCGCGGCTGAGGGATCCGCTCCGCGGCACAAATCCCCCTCCCCTTGCTTGTTGTCGCGAGGGGGATGGGGGAAAGCTGGCTGGGTTGAACCAGCTAGCAACCGGCCATGACAGTGCGGTTGGTCAGGGCAGGGGGGACCTGACCACCTCCTTGCCCAAGGAGGTGGCTGCACCAGCCGCAAGTGTAGCAACCGGCAGGTGGGGGGGAATTCATCACCCCTCCACCATTGATCTTGTGAAGCAACCAAGCAGGGGCGCTCTCCCCCCCCCTTTACCAAGGGGGAGGAGCAATGGGCCTGGGGGGACCTGATCACCTCCCAGGCCAGCTTAATTGACAATTCCCTGGGGGTATCAACCCCCAGGGCCGCTGGTGAGGGGATTTGACCGCCCCCACCAGGGATTTGAGAGAAAGAGGGGGGGACACCATGTCTGCTGGTCACACCCCCCCATGTGAGTCTGAGACCGGACCCAGGTGTGCCCTGGGTCCCACCTGGCCCATATGAGGGGCCAGGGGCTGGCTGCATGAGGCAACCAGCCCGTAAAAAAGGTAATGAGGTCATCATGGCTGGTTGTAACGGACAACCAGCCAAAGGGATTGAACAGCAAGGGGATGATTCAGCCCCGTTGTAAGACTCCAAACGGTGCTAGTCTGTGGCAGTTCTGTGGAGGGGAAAGGTGCTGTCTAGGCTGCCCTCCTGAGTGTTACAAAAATGTAACCAAGATCAAGGTCCAGAACCTGGTAAATGAGGAATCAAGGAGTAGAGGATAAAGATGATAATAGTTTGGTAGCGATGGAACAGCACTATCTGAGACAAGATTATGCAGGGAAAAACTTGAACAAAAGAAGTTAAAGTCTGCTTTTAGTTCAAAGAACAAAAGCTGTTGTATGTAAACAAAGCTCACAAGCTAATAACTCTGGTTGTCAGCAGAAGATTGGGGATGATCAACTCAAACCCAACCAACCTCCAGGTTCTCAATGAACCTTCCAAACTCTCTGCAATCAAGCGCTTGAAGGGTATCAGATAACTGAGGGTGGCTGTACAAGACAAAGCACAATGTTTAAGAAGCTCTAAAAACAAACAGTAACTGATTTGAAGCAAGGATAACCTCAACACTTATCAAGGGACTCAAGATTAGGATGGCAGAATGCAACCCCAAGAAGATAAAGGGAGGTATAAAACTCCAAGTCTTAAGCTTAATAAGACCTCTTCAATCAATCGTGATTGGCTCCAGAAAGATGATCAGGGATCAGGACCAGTATGGTCAGAGAAAGGGATCAAGGAGTGGTATAACACACTCAAAAATTCCAACAGACAGAATTTTCTTCAACCAGCAAGGCTATTGGTTGGTGATAAGGATAAGGCCACAGAGGGGCAAAGACCCAGGGTCAGAAACGGATCAGGGAGCAATCAGAGATATACCCAGGATAAGGATTAGGATCTTAATTTCACAATAATGGGGGGACATAAGTTCACACTCCCATGGATTATTTTCTGATATCATCCAGAGAAAGCAGGGGAGATACCCTCCTTTTATAGACCAGAGGCCTGTAGACTATTTACAAGAGATGTTTACAAATGGGAGCAGATTTTTTTTTTTTTTAACAGGATGGGCGTGGGCAGGAGAGTAGCAAGTGAGAGGCCCGTGGACATACTGACGGGCCTGGGCAACCGTTGAGACCTGCGCGGACGAAGGAAAAGCTGCGCGGGAGACTGTTGAGCTAAGAGGGGGATGACCGGTTTGACTGGCTGCAACCGCAGTTGGCCGGGGGGATTGTAGAAGGTGGAGCATGGTCATTGACGGCCGCAAGCAAGAGCTTGAGGTCATTGGTGGGTGGCAGCGCAAAGATTGCAACAGCCCCCAACAACAATTGTCAGTTTGCAGGCGTCAGAGATGAATTGGAGGGTGCTGATTTGTATTTGATGAGCAAGGGGGTAGGGATGAAGCTGAGAGTGGATGAGTCAATGGACTGGCTTTTGAGGTTGCCCTCCTCCTGGCCTGCTGTTGGTTGCTGTCGGTGAGGATGATGATCAACGGCGGTCGTTGGGGTTGGGGGGTTGGCAAGGCTTTCTTGCGGTTGAAGAACTTCCTCATGATTGATTAGGATGGCAAGGATGATGGAGGATTGAGTAACGCAAGTGATAAGGGATTTACTAAGAGAGTGCTAGTGTGCTGCTGCTCATCAATTGATTGGCCTAGAGCTAAGCAACAAGTCAATTGACTATCGTGAGCGTTGTCCAACTTGCTGCCTGGCTTGTGGTCATTAGTGAGGAAGGATGGGATAGGTCACTACTACTATAATATGTTATCTTGGAAGGACAGACTGGATGATGGGGATTGGGCAATCGTAGCAATCCAGCTCCGAGGCGGCCTAAGTCCAAGTTGGCTGAGAAATGAGCATTGGTGTGGGGGTTGGAGTATGATGATGGGTGGATGGATTGATGGATGGATGGTTGTGTATGTACTGTAAAGCACAAACCTTCTTTCATTGATTCATCATCTCATCTGGGCAATCCAGGTGGCAAACAATGGTGTGCTTTTCTGCTCTCTATTTGTCTATGATGATACCCCTTCCCTTGGCCTCTCTACCACCAACTAGGACTATGGCTGGCTTGTCTACCACCTGAGCTTGGGCTTGCCGGTGGTAGGTTGCTGTCAAGTCATGATGAAGCTGGGAGTGGATGGTTATGGAGATCAATCAAGTACTGATCGTCATCCCTCTAAGCGTCCCAAACAATTAAATTCAGGTCTTTCTTGAAGTTGAATGAGATTCAAGATCAAGTTTTTTTTTTTGTTTTTTTTTGATAATGATGCCTATGAATGGTAATAAGTAAAAATCATAAAAAAATTAAAGTCTCCGCACTGGCCAGGGTGTCCAGGATGGGGCACCACACTGTAACAGTGGAAACACTGGAATGGACCAGAATAGGCCGGTCATAAGGGCTCAGTAACTGACGCCATGCGGGCTGATGTAGTCCCAACCAAGTAACAAGGCCAGTAGAGCCTTTAGAGCTCTTTTGGGGCGGAAAATTTGCCTTTTTGCTTGTTGTATCATGGGCTCACAAGAGGCCAATCTTTTGTACTTAAGGAGCTCTTCTCCCTGCTGTTTCCCGTTCATTCATTCATCATTCCAATCAAATTCATCCAACATATTGCCGCATTGTGAGAGCCCCATTAGCCAATATTGACACCCAGTGTCCAGCATTTCTTTTGCTTTAAATAATTCTCATTTGCCTAAGCTAATTGCTGGCCATAATTCTAACAGTGCATTCACTGATGCTTTGTTTGGTGCTACTCTCTTCTACTTTGATGTATTTGTGTTCATTACTCGTGGTTTTTTCCGTGCTGCATGGTCTTGACTGCCTGCATATATTTCTGGGTAGTCCTGGGGTACTTTAACTGGTGGTTTGTTTGGTATCACATGCTTCTGGCTACATTAATTTCTGTGTGGTGCTGAGGTTGGCGGTACTGGTAGTGTTTTTGGTATCAGTTGAGCCTGTTTTCACTTTCTCCTGCCTATACTTCTCCTTTATACTTTTGCAGGGATTGCTTTATGTTTATTTGCTTTTTTGTTTTGTTCTGGTTCAGACTGGTATTACTTCCCCCAGCCTCCATTCTTCCTGTATACTTCTGCACAGCCTTCTGTATTTATATTTGCTTGTATTCTGGGTGAGGTGATAGGGTTTGTGTATGATCCTGGTGTGGAGGGTAAGCTGTTACTGGTATGTACTTGAGGGTTTCCAAGGTATGTCTTTATTCCTTCCACAGAGCTGTGAGACCTTGTTGGGAATTATTTTGCTAAAGTTGGAGGTTTTATGGGCTGTATCTTCCAATCCATGTGCAATAGAGGAGTAATTTGGCTCATGAGTGATTATTGTTTTTTTTTATGTGGAATCAATTCATGAGGTTAATTTGAGGGTTTGAGCTGTTTTTTTACTAGAATAGTGAGTCTGATGGCTACAGGAAATGTCAGCCTCCTGGATTCCAAGACCCTTTCTATCCTTTAGCTACCAGAGATGATAAAATAAATAATAAATATATTATTTAATAAATGCGGCAAAAATCCGTAAAATATTTGGATTAAGCTTATTGCAAGGTTAAGTGGTTTGGTTATGGTTTATTGTTTGAAATCAGTATTAATAAATTGATTATGAAATATTTTTATAGAGGGTCCACAATTATATTGGGGATCTTTAAAACCTCTCTTCAGGGATTTCAGTATGGAAAAACGTAGTCCTGGTTACTTTGGGATTGTTAGTTTAAAGGATATTTTACCCAAAGATAATATGTATATAGAATACACGGTGGAGTGGCAGGGCCTTGCAAGCAAGCTGCCACGACAGAGAAAGGATACTAAAACTCACTGGTATATTATTGAATCCTTTGGGTATCTTTTTGAGACATGCACTGATGGTTTAAACCTCTATACTGGGGTTATAAGGTTATTCAGCACTTTTAATTGCTAAAAAAGAGGTTGAGGACAGATATTATTGATCAGAATTAGACAAAAATCGCTAATTTATCTCTAATAAGTACTTCATTACCTTGGCACGGTGTCTGGATATAAATATAACTGAGTCTCTGCCCATCAAAATTGTCAAAAGAGCTCTTTATTTATAGCTTTTGGATTCCCAATTCTATCCTTCTGAGGGGTACAGGGGCTCAAAAGGACAAACAATAAGGCTAGCAGGGCAACCAGTGGTAGCCTGTCACGTGTTCTTGGTGCTATAGCACGGGTAGCATCTAATTTCTCAGGTATGGGAATTATTCTACTTTATATTATATATTAGGACCTGTGAATAACACTAATCTGTCCCATTTATGTATTATTTAATTAATTATCCTTAGTAAATATTCCCAGTAAGTTGATAATTATTATCATAGAAATTCCTATGGATATTCTGATGTCAGGTGAGTTCTCATTATGTATTAAATAATTGGAGTAAAGTCATTATATTGATTTTACTCCTTATTTTCCAGTTCCAGTTGATTTACTCAAATAATTACTTAAAAATGTAATTCATGAATATTCATGTAATATTCCTACATCATTAGTTTGCTTAGTATGTCACAAAAATATTGATGTCTAGAAATTTTCATAATAGTATATTAAAGTATTTTAATGTATTTTTGGAAGTTGTCATTGTCTTATTTTTGAAATTCTTGGTACTTTTTATTATATTTAATAAAAAATAAGTATGAGGTTTATTTAATTATTTTTATAAAATATGATGGACTTTTAGACTATCTACTATCCACAGGAACATTTATTACATATGTAGAATGTTCCCGTGTGGGTTGTAGCGGGTTGGCGCAGTACCTAAGTTTTTCAGGCCGCCTGTCTCTCTGTCAACCCGTAGTCCCACGGCTGCGTACTTGTCAGAGGCCCAGGGCCGTGTAAACAACCTCGACGGGTTCACACGGCTGTATCTCAGCCGCGCGCGGTTTCTTTGGCTGCTGCGGCTGCGTGCGGGAATTGTGACAAAACACATTTCCACCCGTAACTCCTAAAATATACGCAACACCTCAATTATGACTGAATTTTAGGTTTGAAACCTTTAAGTGAACAAATGTGTGAAATATTTAATTGACCAAAAGCTCAATAGTAGAGCCATGGTATTTTGGTTGTTCTTTCCTTAATTATTTAAAAATATAAGGAGTTGGATTTCAAGGGTAGGGTCAGTGAGTGGCCCTACCTAATCTTGGGTGGAGAATCCATTTCCGTAACTAAGCATTCATCTTTTTCTTTGTATTCTCCTTTGTATCTGACTAAGTATAGTCTAACATCTTTTCCTTGTAATCTCTCTTTCTTGATGTAGAGCAGCTCCTAACCCTTCCATACAGGCATCAATGTGCAGTTTTAAGGGATTGGAGTAATCTGGTTGGATGACTAAAGGAGTAGAGGTCATAGCTATTTTTAGTTCCTCATAGTTTTTCAGTCTCTCATGAGTCATTTCAAATATAGTGTTGTTGTTGCACACTTCCTACAGACTCTTAGTTAGCATAGCAAACTTTGATATGTATTGTCTGTAATAACTGCAAACCTTATGAAAGACAGTAACTCTTTTTTTTTGAGGCATAGCTCTATTCATGGAAGCAGCTATCTTATTCTGATTAGCAGCTAGAGTTAGACCAGAGACTATATGTCCTAAGGCTTTCAATTCTCCATAGCCAAAGTTGCATTTCTTCATGGACAGTTTCAATCCTGCTCCGGAGACAGTCTGGAGTACTAATCTTACCTGGTTAATATGAGTATCTTAATCATCAGAGTATATGATAACATCATCTTTATATACCATCATCCATCCTTGTCCATTGTATGTACCTAGAACTGTATCCATTGTTCTATGGAAGTGTGATGGAGCATTCTTTATACCAAATGGCATTCTAAGAAACTCATATATTCCCAAATTACAGATTATTCTCATGAACTTCCTGCTTTCAGGGCTTATTGGTATCTGGTAGAAACCTTTAAGCATATCCATAGTAGTGATGTACTTGGCCTTGGACAAGTTATGCAGAGCATGATCAATCTGGGGTATAGGATAATAATTTGCTTGGGTATAATTATTGAGCATTCTGAAGTCTCCTACCATTCTTGACTTGTCATTATGCCAAGCTATGATTACAGGTGTGGTCACATCTACCTGTTCATTATGCCCTAATTTCCTTAATACTTGTAAGTCTGTTAGTTCTTGTATATGTTCCTCAAGAGCTTTTCTAGACTTAGGACTAGACAGATAGACTGGCCTTCTTAATTATGGAGGATAAGGAGGCTTAATGGTCAATTTCAATACCATATCATGTCCTTTAATATAACCAATGGGATGATCTTTAGTACAAAAAGCATTTTGGCTCTCAAAGCAGACTTTCAATATATTTTTCTTCTGTTCCTCAGAAAGTTTCATATTCAGAGCTGCTTGAGAGAAATATTCTTGGTCAAATTCTTCTAAATGCTTTTGATAAGTAGAAGAGGGGAAGTTAGACTGAATGGTGCATATCTTAAACTTCTTGTCCCAATTACCACCTACTGTGAAGTATCTCCCTTTACTCTGGAACACATCTATACCATATAGACATAAGGCATCATTACCCAGGATCAGGTAGTCACATAGTCTGTTGAGCAATACTAAAGATTCCACTTGTATCCTCAAAGATCCTTTAGTAAAAGGTGGTATTATAGGAGCAGTCAATACTCCAATAGCATTCATGGTAGAGTTGCAAGAGCTGGACCTGGCTTTTGGGATGGGCAGAAGGTGTTCTTTCCAATTGTGATCCCATTTGTTTATCAATTCAGCACAGATACATGAGCAAAAAGCTCCACTATCCAGTAATAACCTTTTAGGTCTGTTTTTATACAATCCTGTTGCATAACAAGTTTGACCAGTGGTATAAATTTTCCCACTCATAGTTTTAACTTTTAATGGTTTGAAATCCGTAATATGTCCAGGAATTATGGTAGGATCCCATTGTTGGGGCAAGCTAGAATCCCCATGGATGTTATTGATTTCTACAGAAGTGCCTATATCTCCTTCTATAACATTAACAGGGTTGGTCAGAATCAATTTACATTCAGAAAGAGATCATTCAGTATCAGCTATATCTTCATAGTTCTGATTCTCTTCAACCTCCTGTTCACCTTCCAAGACTGCTATCTTCCTTTTTGGTAATGGGCAGTCTTGTCTCATGTGTCCAGTCTGGTTACAATTCCAACAAGTTTCTGGCATCCTCTGATTATCCCTATTCTCATTAGGTTTCTTATTAGCAGAGGCATTCATCAGAGGATGTTGTTCTCTGGTTTTGTTGATGTTATAGTTCTCTTTGGGTCTGGAAGGGGCTTTCTTGTCAAACCCATTCATGTCTATTACTTCTTCTAGCACATTGATTAGAGTGTGCAATTCTGCATCCATACTCATCCTACACCTTACACTATGGTTAAGATTGCCAGGAAACAGGTTGAGGATTCTTTCATTTCCTTCCTCCTTATCAGCATCTGGATAGAAGCAATCCAACCTTTTCTTCGGTTCCAAACACCATTTTTGAGGTTTATCCTTGGAGGGGTCAAATGAGGAATTTTAGAAAGTTTTTCATCATTTTTCTTTTCCAAATTCTAGAAACAAATTGTTCTTTAATCAGAAGTTTCAAAGAGTTCCATGGTAAGGATCCTACTTCTTCTCTCTTACTGATAAACCAGTCCAATGCTACTCCTTCAAATAGCCTGGGTATCCTGGCTACAGCTATGGCTTCTGGTAGGTCATAAGAGTTAATGGTGTAGTCAATAAATTTGATAAAATTTATAAGATTGTATTCTCCTTCTCCGGAGAACTTGGGCCATTCAGAAATAGGGGGTAACAGTTTGAGTGCTTGCACCATCTCAGGAGTAGGAATAGGCCTAAAGGTATCACTCATATGCATTCCTAGTAAGGGTGGTGCATAAGGAGTAGTGGTTTGTCTGGGAGGTTTTGGTTCCTCTTTAGTACTCCCCAAGGGGTTGGTCAGATGGACTTTGAAGTCTCTGAGATCATTTTTGATCAGATTAAGTTGCAGGTCCACTTTGTTATTAAGCACATCCAATTTTTCACTAAGGGATAGAATAAAAATGTTGGTGGTGGTTTTCAATTCTTCTTTTAAGGGGTGGAAAGACATAATAAAATCTTCTTGGATTCCTGCTAACATATTCTCAATTGTTTGAGTCTGTTTGATCCTACCTTGATTAATTTTCTCCAATAACTGTTCTGTGTTTTTGTTTAATTTATTCTATTCCTACAATCTTTCTTTAGTTTTTGACCAATTTGGCTACCACTGAGGTTCATTTCTCCATTTGGGTATAAACCCCATCCAAATTTTCACAAAAAAGTTTGAAATTATGACGCATATCATTAGAAAAGGAAGTAATTACATCAGAGGTTTGTTTGGGCTCAGAATTAGAGCCTAATTGTTGTAAACCTTTTTCCACTTTTTAGCTAGGGATATAGTCTGGTCCCAGTCTTTCTTTCCCTTTGGCTTGGGATGGGAAGAGGATCTCTTGTTTCCTTATCCTTTGCCTTTCAGTTGGGCTAATTGATCTTAAGGATTCCACTTTTCTACGTAGGATTCTACCTCTTTCCTTGGAATCATTTTCTGAAGAGCTATCTGGGTGGCCTTTGCCTGGGAGATTATCTTTTTCATAGATACAATGTCCTCCTTGGCTTGGGCTTCTTTTTATTTTTCCCAATATTTCACATGCTCTTTGACTAAGTCTTTGATCCTGGCTTCCTTGGCCAGATTCTGCTGGGATGGCTGCAGGGAATCTTTTTGTAAAGGAGGGTGGCTTGATTCTACTACCTCTCATGTTCTAGGTTGGAAGAGGGAAGAAGTGATTGGTGCTGCTCCTTGTCCATCAACATTTGATTCAAGAGTTCTATTCCCTTCACGGTTGTCCTTATTGGTGGTCTCACAGTTACTGAGAGCTGTTGGCAAAGATCCATAGGAGGGAATTTTTCCTGAGGCCCTTGTGTTATGTCTATTCATTTTTAGAATAATATGTTTATGAGTGTTTTACAGAAAAAATCCGTTAAAATAAGTTTTATCCAAAACTCACTTAAATTGATTTTAAAAGGTACCAAGACCTTATTGGGGTTAAATTGATCCTTAGTAGGTAATCCTACGGGGTCTTTGTGTGTTCCAATGGGGTCTTCACCTTCCCAATAAATATTTTCAGGGCGTCCAGAGATGTCTGGGACTTCCAGATCCAATAGATCAACTTCAGTGGCGGTGGTTTCTGGTACAGGAGGGTTCACTGATAGAAAGTGTATTTTATTGGTTAATAAAATATATCAATATTATTTCCTTTAAAAATAATATTGTAATGCAAGTTTTAATATACTTACTTTTATATTTCAAAAAGTAATTTATACGGTATTCCTTCCAAGATTTATGTTTCCTTAATAGGGCCTGAAATTTGATGCCCCTTTCAAGATCTTCTTGTTCAAGGAGTTTATCTAAGTGTTTACGCACAGAAGCGATATTCAGTTGCTCAGCTTGAGTTAAAGCTTTCCAACCAGTTATAGGTTTATAATTTTTAATATATTCTTCTTTTCTTATCTTTGAAAGATTTAAACAATAGATTATTATGTCTGAATTGGTTTCAAAATCCACTACAAAAGAATTTAATAATAAATCACGGTTATAAAGTCAGATAAAGTTATCTTTGATTTTATTTTTTTTTGAAATGTCTGGTCCAACGTATTAAATATAATAAAATGGAATATTTCCCGGCCAGACCCTCAATTGTCAGCATCCTGGATGCCAAGAAACTTGCAATCCTTTAGCTACCAGAGGTGATAGAGGAAATAATAAATATATTATTTAATAAATGCAGCAGAAATCTGTAGAATATTGGGATTAAGCTTATTGCAAGGTTAAGTGGTTTGGTTATTGTTTATTGTGTTAAATCAATATGAATAAATCGATTATTAAATACTTTTATAGAGGGGCCACAATTATATTGGGGATCTTTAACACCTCTCTTCAGGGATTTTGGTATGAAAACACATAGTCCTGGTTAATTTGGGATCTTTAGTTTAAAGAATATTTTACCCAAAGATAATATGTATATAAAATACAAAGTGGAGTGGTAGGGCCTTATACCCAAGCTACTACGACAGAGAAAGGATAATAAGACTTACTAGTATATCATTAAATCCTTTGGGTATCTGTTTGAGACGTGTACTGAGGGGTTAAACCTGTATACTGGAGTTATAAGGTTGTTCAGCAGTTTTGATTTATAAAAAGAGGTTGAGGACGGATATTACTGATCATAAATAGCCATAAATCACTTACTTATCTCCTAGGAGTATTTTATTACCTTGGCACGGTGTCTGGATATGAATATAACTGGTTCTCTGCCCATCAACATCCTCAAAAGAGCTCTTTATTTATAGCTTTTGGAGTCCCAATATTGTCCTTCTGAGGGTTGTAGGTGCTCAAAGGGAAGGACACTAAGGCTAGCAGGGTAACCAGGGGTAGCCTTTCATGTGCCCTTGGTGCTAAAGCACGGGTATGATCTAATTCCACAGGGTATGGGAATTATTCCACTTTATAATAGACATTAGGACGTGTGAATAACACTAATATGTCCTATTTATGTATTATTTAAATAATTATCCTGGGTAAATGTTCCCAGTAGTTTAATAATTATATAAATAGACATTTCTACAGAAATCTTGATGTCAGGTAAGTTCTCATTATGTATTCTAAAAAATGGAGTAAAATTCATAATATTGATTTTACTCCTTATTTTCGAGTCCCAGTTGATTTACTAAGATAATTACTTAGAATTATAATTCATGGGAATTCATGTAATATTTTTACATCATTAGTTTTCTCAGTATGTCACAAAGATATTGATGCCTAGAAATTCTCATAAAAGTATATTAAAGTATTTTAATATATTTTGAGAAGTTGTCATTGTCTTATTTTCGACATTCTTGGTACTTTGAATTATATTAAATAAAAAATATTTATAAGGGTTATTTATGTATCTTTATATAATATTATGTATTTTTAGACTGTTTACTATCCACGGGACCATTTATTACATATGTAGAAAGTTCCCGTGTAGGTTGTAGCATGTTTACGCAGTACCTGTGCCTCTGAGGCCGCCTGTTACTCTGTCAACCCGTACTCCGGCCGCTGCGTACTTGTCAGAAGCCCAGGGCTGCGTACACAACCTTGACAGAGTGACAAGGCTGTATCTCAGCCGCGCGCGGGTTCATTGGCTGCCGCAGCTGCGTGCCGTAATTGTGACAAAACACATTCCCGCCCGTAACTCCTAACATATACACAAAACCTCAATTCTGACTGAATTTTAGGTGTGAAACCTATACGTGACAATGTGTGTGAAATATCTAATTGGCCAAAAAGCTCAATAATGGAGCGGTAGTATTTTGGTTTTTCTTTCCTTAATTATTTAAAAATATGAGGAGTTGGATTTCAAGGGTGGGGTCAGTGAGTGACCCTACCTAATGTTGGGTGGAGAATCCATTTCTGTAATAATTTTCCTACTCCTTCTTATGTTAATTGTATTATTATAATTTTTTTTATTTTTGTTACTTTTGCCGCTTGCTCTGCAATAGTAGCAAGCTGACAAACTTTGAACATCAACTTAAGTGAGTTTTGAATAAAACCTATTTTTACGGATTTTTCTCTGTGAAATACTTATAAACATATTCTTCTAAAATAAATAGATGCAACACAAGTGCCTCAGGAAGAATTCCCTGCTATGGATCTTTTCCAACAGCTCTCAGTAAACGTGAGACCACCAATAAGGACAACCATGAAGGGACTAGAACCTGTGAATCAAATGTTGATGGACAAGGAGCAGCAAAAATTAATTCTGCCCTCTCCCAACCTAGAGCCGGAGAAGGTAGCAGAATTGAGCCAGCCTCCTTTACAAAAAGATTCCCTGCAGCCACCACACCAGAATCTTGCCAAGGAAGCAAGGATCAAAGACTGAGTCAAAGAGCACATGAAATATTTGGAAGAATTCAAAAAAGCCCAAGCCAAGGAGGACATGGTGTCTATGAAAAAGATAATCTCCCAGGCAAAAGCTACCCAGATAGCTCTCCATAAAATGATTCCAAGGAAAGAGGTAGAATCCTACGTAGAAAAGTGGAATCCTTGGGATCAATTAGCCCAACTGAAAGGCAAAGGATCAGGAAAGAAGAGATCCTCTTGCCATCCCAAACCAAAGGGAAAGAAAGACTGGGATAAGATAACATCCCTAGCTCAAAAATGGAAAAAGGTTTACAAAAATTAGCTTCTCACTCTGAACCCAAACAAACCATTGATGTAATTAATTCCTTTGATAATTATATGCGTCATAATTAAAATATATTTTATGAAAATTTGGATGGTGTTTGTACCCAAATGGATAAATTAACCTCAGTAGTAGCCAAATTGATTCATAACCAAACAAAGAAGGTAGGAATGGAAGAAATCAATAACATCCATGGGGATTCTAGCTGTCCCCAACAAAGGGATCCTACTATAATTTCTAGACATATTACAGATGTCAAACCATTAACAGTCAAACTTACGAGTGGGAAATTTTATACCACTGGTCAAACTTGTTATGCAACAGGATTGTATAAAAACAGACCTATAAGGTTATTACTGGATAGTGGAGCCTTTTGCTCATGTGCCTGTGCTGAATTCTTAAAAAAATGGGGCCCCAATTTCAAATAACACCTTATGCCCATCCCAAAAGCCAGGTTCAGCTCTTGCAACTGTACCATGAATGCTATTGGAGTATTGACTGCTCCTATAATACTATCTCATACTAAAGGGTCTTTGAGGATACAAGTGGAATTTATATTATTGGTCAACCGACAATGTGACTACCTAATACTGGGTAATGATGCCCTAAGTCTGTATGGTATAGATGGGTTCCAGAGTAAAGGGATATACTTCACAGTAGGAGGTAGTTGGGACAAGAAATTTAAGATATGCACCATTCAGTATAACTTCCCCTCCTCTACTTATCAAAAGAATTTAAAAGGCTTTGACCAAGGATACTTCTCTCAAGCAGCCCTAAATATGAAACTTCCTGAGGAACAAAAGAAAGATATATTGAAATTCTGATTTGAGAACCAGAATGATTTTTGTAAAAAAGATCATCCCATTGGTTATATTAAAGGACATGATATGGTATTGAAATTGACCATTAAGCCTCCTTATCCTCCATAATTAAGAAGGCCAGTCTATCCGTCTAGTCCTAAGTCTAGAAAAGCTCTTGAGGAACATATACAAGAGCTAACAGACTTACAAGTATTAAGGAAAGTAGGGCATAATGGACAGGTAGATTTGACCACACCTGTAATCATAGCTTGGCATAATGAGAAGTCAAGAATGGTAGGAGACTTTGGAATGCTCAACAATTATAATCAAGCGGATTATTATCCTATACCCCAGATTGATCATGCTCTGCATAACTTGTCCAAGGCCAAGTACATCACTAATATGGATATGTTTAAAGGTTTCCACCAGATACCAATAACCCCTGAAAGCAGGAAGTTTATGAGAATAATCTGTCATTTGAAATAGATGAATATCTTAGGATGCTCTTTGGTATAAAGAATTCTCCATCACACTTCCAGAGAACAATGGATACAGTCCTAGTTGCTTACATCAGACAAGGATGGATGATGGTATATATAGATGATGTTATCATATACTCTGATGACTGGGATAATCATATTAACCAAGTAAGATTAGTACTCCAGACTATCTCCAGAGCACAATTGAAGGTGTCCATGAAAAAATGAAACTTTGGCTACGGAGAATTGAAAGACTTAGGACATGTAGTCTCTGGTCTAACCCTAGCTGCTGATCAAAATAAGATAGCTGCTGTCATGAATAGACCTATGCCTCAAAACAAAACAGAGTTACTGTCTGTATTAGTTTTTGCAGTTTTTACAGACAATACATACCAAATTTTGCTATGCTAACTAGGAGTCTGTATGAAGTATGCAACAAAAACACCTCATTTGAAATGACTCATGACAGACTGAAAAACTATGAGGAATTGAAAATAACTATGACCTGTACCCCTTTACTTATCCAACCAGATTACTCCAAGCCTTTCAAACTGTACATTGACGCCTGCATGGAAGGGTTAGGAGCTGCTCTATATCAAGAAAGGATAGAAGAAGACAGACCAGTAGAGAAACCAGTACTCTTCATATCTAGAAAGCTCAAAGATACAGAGAAGAGATATGGTGCCAGTCAGTTGGAATGTTTGGCACTAGTATGGGCTTTAGAAAAGCTACAATATTACTTAGAAGGCACTACTTTTCAAGTAATCACAGACTTTAAAAGTGTAAGAACTCTTATGAACATGAAAACTCCCAGCAGAAATATGCTCAGGTGGCCAATTGTCATACAAAAATATAGAGGTCAGATGACTATAGTGCATAAAGCTGGAGCTAAACATCAGAATGCTGATAGTCTAAGTAGGAATGCTTTTACTAATGAGTCTAACAACCCAGAATATGACCCTGAAGATCAAGATATCTTTACTATCCTGACCATCAATCTTTTTACATTGAATTCTCCAATAATGGGGATCCACTTATGTGAATTAGATACTGCTTTCTTCAACCTAGTAAGGGAAAACTACTCTCCTGAAATCAAGCTTCTGATTACCATTATGGAATTTGAATCCCAAGAAACAGATCTGATAAATAGCCTACCTGCTTCATTACTTAAACCCTATAAAGGAGGAAGGTTTACCTTTTGGGATGGTCTCCTTTACTACAGACACTAACATTCTAGTTTATTATTACTAAGTAACAAAAATCATATCCAACATATACTCCAGGAATGCCAGGACAAATTTTCATCAGGGCATCTATCCGCAGGAAGAACTTTGGAAAAAGTAAAACAAACTGCCTGATGGATAGACTGGAAATAAATCACTACTATAGCTGTGAAACCTGCCAGAAATCTAATAAACCTACTGGAAAAAGGTTTGGACTCTTACAGAAAATCTCTGAACCTACAACCAGATGGGAAATTATTAATATATATTTTGTCATTGGCCTCCCCCCTGAAGGTACTCATTCATATAACTCTGTCCTAGTTATAGTTGACAGATATTCTAAGAAAGCAAAATTCTTACCTAACCACAAAGAACATAGTGCTATGGATGTAACTTTACTATTCTGGAACAGGATTAGCTGATGTGGGTATACCCAAGATTATAATCAGTGACAGAGACCCAAAATTCACCTCTGACTTTTGGAGGAAGCTACATGATATACTGGGTGCTACTCTAGCATTTTCTACAACATGCCATCCCCAAACTGACGGATTAGCTGAAAGAATGAGAAGATATGTTAAGAAGGTTATGTAGCTTTGGTCTAGAATACAAATCTTGAGTGAAGAATTATCAAGGAAACATCCAGTATTTCCTTTTAGCCTAGTCAAAAACTTTCAACCAAGAGAAGGCAGCAACCTCCCTCCAGCCATAATCCCAATAAAACCTTACCCTTTCAAAAAAAAGGGAAATTCAGAAGGATATTGAGAGACAAGAAAGAGAGAGTACAAGGAAAAGATGTTAGACTATACTTAGTAAGATACAAAGGAGAATCTGCAGACAAAGATGAATGGTTAGCAAAAAATAACATACCTGATGGACCAATACATCTCAGAAATTACAGAGCCAGAAAAAGGAACTAAAACACACATGAAGTTAATTTTCTCCTTAATTTTCTTCCAACATCCTCCATATTTTTTTTTACGATATGGCCATATCTTGGAGTAGAGGAATTTCCCCTTGCTACTATTGCAGAGCAAGCTGCAAAATTAACAAAAAAAATAACAATAATACAATGAACCTAAGAAGGAGTAGTAAAACCATAAATATTATTACCAAAATAGATTCTTCACCCAAAATTAGGTAGGGTCACTCACTGGCCCTACCCTTGAAATCCAACTCCTTATATTTTTAAATAATTAAGGAAAGAAAGACCAAAATACTACGGCTCCACTATTGAGCTTTTTGGTCAAGAAAATGTTTCACACAAATTGTCATGTATAGGTTTCAAACCTAAAATTTAGTCAGAATTGAGGTGTTGCATATATTTTAGGAGTTACGGATGGAAATGTGTTGTGTCACAATTCCCGCACGCAGCCGCGGCAGCCAATTCACCTGTGCACGGCTGAGATACAGTCCTGTCACTCCGTCAAGGTTTTGTGCGCAGCCCCAGGCCTATGACAAGTATGCACCTGCGGGACTACGGGTTGACAGAGTGACAGGCGGCCTGAGAGGCTCCGGTACCACGTAAACATGCTACAACCCACACAGGAACATTCTAAATATGTTATAAATGTTCCTGTGAATAGTAGATAGTCTAAAAGTACATAATATTATATAAAAATACCAAAATAACCCTTATACGTATTTCTTATTAAATATAATTTAAAGTACCCAGAATGTCAAAAATAAGACAATGACAACTTCTAAAAATATATTCAAATAATTTAATATATTTTTAAGAGGATTGCTAGTGATCAATAATTACGTGAAATACTAAGGAAACTAATGATGTAACAATACTACATGAATTCCAATGACTGATACTTTTAAGTAATTATCTTAGTAAATCAACGGGGATTTGAAAATAAGGAGTAAAATAAATATTATGACTTTTACTCCATTCATATAATACATAATGAGAACTTAAATGACATCAAGATGTCCGTAGAAATGTCTATTTATATAATTATTAAACTACTGGGAACATTTACTAAGGATAATTAATTAAATAATGCATAAATAGGACCAATTAGTGTTTCTCACACGTCCTAATGCCTATTATAAGGTAGAATAATTCCCATACCCTAAGGAATTAGATGCTACCCGGGCTACAGCACCAAGGGCACATGACAGGCTACCCCTGGTTACCCTGCTAGCCTTAGTGTCCGTCCCTTTGAGCACCTACAACCCTCAGAAGGACAATATTGGGACTCCAAAAGCTATAAATAAAGAGCTCTTTTGAGGATGTTGATGGGCAGAGACCCAGTTATATTCATATTCAGACACTGTGCCAAGGTAATAAAATACTTATAAGAGATAATTAAGCGATTTATGGCAATTTCTGATCAGTAATATCCATCCTCAACCTCTTTTTCTCAATCAAAACAGCTGAACAACCTTGTAACTCCAGTATACAGGTTTAACCCATCAGTTCCTTTCTCAAACAGATACCCAAAGGATTTAATAATATACCAGTGAGTCTTATTATCCTTTCTCTTTCATGGTAGCTTGGCTACAAGTTCCTACCACTCCACTGTGTATTTTATATACATATCATCTTTGGTTAATATATTATTTAAATTAAAGAGCCCAAAGTAACCAGGAATACGTGTTTTCATACTTAAATCCCTGAAGAGAGTTGTTAAAGATCCCCAATGTAATTGTGGCCCCTATATAAAAATTTTTAATAATCATTTTATTCATATTGATTTAAAACAATAAACAATAACCAAACCACTTAACTTTGCAATAAGCTTAATCCAAATATTCTAAGGATTTTTGCTGCATTTATTAAATAATACATTTATGATTTATTTTATCACCTCTGGTAGCTAAAGGATAGCAAAGTTCTTGGCATCCAGGAGGCTGAGAAAGGTACCAAGACCTTTATGGGGTTAAATTGATCCTTAGTAGTTAATCCTACTGGGTCTTGGTGTGTTCCCATGAAGTCTTCACCTGCCAAATCAATATTTTCAGGGCGTCCAGAGATAGCTGGAATTTCCTGATCCCATAAATCAACTAAAGTGGCGGTGGTTTCTGGTACAGGAGGGTTCACTGTTAAAAAAAGTTTATTTTATTGGTTAATGAAATATATCAATATTTTTTTTTTAAAAAAAAAATAATATGGTAATACAAGTTTTATACTTACTTTTATATTTCAAAAAGTAAATTATACCGTATTCTTTCCAAGCTTTATGTTTCCTTAATAGGGCCAGAAAGTTGAAAGGCCTTTGAAGATCTTCTTGTTCAAGGAGTTTATCTCAGTGTTTACGTGCAGAAGAGATATTAAGTTGCTCAGCTTGAGTTAAAGCTTTCCAACCAGTAGGTTGAGAATTTTTAATATATTCTTCTTTTCTTATCTTTAAAAAATTTAAATAATAGATTATTAATTCTGCATTGGTTTTTAAATCCACTGCAAAAGAATTTAATGATAAATCATGGTTATAAAGTCAGATAAATTTATCTTTGATTTATTTTTTGTGAAATGTCTGGTCCAAGGTATTGAATATAATAAAATGGAATATTTCCCGGCCAGACCCCCAATTGTGAGCCTCCTGGATGCCAAGACCCTTGCTATCCTTTAGCTAGCAGGGGTGATAGGATAAATAATAAATATATTATTAAATAAATGCATCAAAAAATCCGTAAAATATTTGGATTAAGCTTGTTGCAAGGTTAAGTGGTTTGGTTATGGTTTATTGTTTTAATTCAATATGAATTAATTGATTATTAAATATTTTTATAGAGATGCCACAATTATATTGGGGATCTTTAACACCTCTCTTCAGGCATTTCAGTATGAAAAAACATAATCCTGGTTACTTTGGGCTCTTTAGTTTAAATGATATTTTACCCAAAGATAATTATTTGTGTGAAGATGGGTATGTGAAGGTATGTGAAAAAGGATAGAGATGTGTGTGATGCAATGGAGATGGGACCAGTATGGATTTGCTGATGTGGATGGGTGTTTTTGATGTGATGGATGGTGGATGGATGATGATGCATAAATGGCGGGTTTGATGGCCTGTTTGATGATTGAAATCCGCCATTTTCATGAAACACGCCATTTTGAAATACACCAGTTAGGTGTTATGTGTATTTCAGAAACCCGCCATTAAAAATGGCGGGTTTGCTAACTTTGATACGCCCAAATATGTATAAAAAATAAACAGTGGAGTGGCAGGGCCTTGTAGCCAATCTGCCACGACAGAGAAAGGATAATAAAACTCACTGGTATATTATTAAATCTTTTGGGTATCTGTTTGAGACATGTACTGATGGGTTAAACCTGTATACTGGGGTTATAAGGTTGTTCAGCAGTTTGAATTGATAAAAAAGAGGTTGAGGACCAATATTATTAATCAGACTTAGCCATAAATGAATTACTTATCTCTTATAAGTACTTGATTACCTTGGAACGGTGTCTGGATATAAATATAACAGGGTCTCTGCAAATCAATATCCTCCAAAGAGGTCTATATTTATAGATTTTTAGTCCCAACATCGTCCTTCTGAGGGGTGCAGGGGCTCAAAGGGACGGATACTAAGGCTAGCAGGGTAACCAGGGGTAGCCTGTCATGTATTCTTGGTCCTATAGCACGGGTAGCATCTAATTCCTCAGGGTATGGGAATTATTCTACTTGATAATAGATATTAGGACGTGTGAATAACACTAATCAGTCCCATTTATCTATTCTTTGATTAATTATCCTTAGTAAATGATCCCAGTAATTTAATAATTATATAAATAGAAATTTCTACGGACATCCTGATGTCGGTTGAGTTCTCATTATGTATTAAATAACTGGAGTAAAGTAATGATATTGATTTTATTCCTTATTTTCGAGCTCCATTTGATTTAATAAAATAATTATTTAAAAATATGATTCATGGTAATTCATGTAATATTTTTACATTATTAGTTTCCTTACTATGTCGCGAAAGTATTGATCTCTAGCAATACTCTTAAAAATATATTAAAGTATTTGAATATATTTTTAGAAGTTGTCATCTTGCTACTATGTACAGAGAAACCTGTAAATAGCAACAAAACTATGGAAAAATAAGAATATCTTAACTAACAAAATAAGGAGTGAGAAATACAATATTACAGAAATGGATTCCTCACCCAAAATTAGGTAGGATCACTCACTGACCCCACCCTTGAATTCCAAGTCCTTATATTTTTAAAATAATTAAAAAGAAAAGTACTAAAAATTACAACACCAATATGGCACCTTTTGGCCATTCTAATATTTCACACGTGTTGTCACTTATAGGGTTTAAACCAAAAATTTACTCAGAATTCAGGTGTTGTGTATATTTTAGGAGTTCCAAGCGGAAATGTGTTATGTCACAATTCCCACGCGCAGCCCCACATCATTACATACCCCTACGTACTTGTAGTAGCAGATTCCTGGGTACTAGAGACCCGCGTGCAGATGATTCTGCCACGCACGCAGCGGATCCTACCCCGCGCGCATCTGTACTAACTGATCCCTGCGTCTGGATCCGTTGTGACTAATCTGACAACCAGGTACCGCTCAGAAGAGCTACAACCTAGTTAGGGTTGCCTAGTATATGTAACAAACTGACATATGCATTACTAATGATCTAAAAAGATCAAAAATTAAATAAAATTAATGAAAATTAAGTTTAAAACATTTTTTAATAAGAAATCAAACACCAAGGATTACCACGTAAATCACTGACCCTGATCTTTGAAAGACCACGAAACACTACAAGGAGTTTTCATAAAAATAATTAAAAATTATCTACATGATCAGCAGATGATGAAAAATCAGGAAACATTCACATCAGCCCTCTTCAAAGCAATATCAATAGTACAAATGAAGGATGAGTACAGAATGATCCAATTTAAGCCATAACAGATTAACAGATCCTGTGGCTAAAATAGTACATCAATCAAGCAGATCTAAGGACAGCTGATTGAAAGCACCAAGTTAAAGTGCTAATCCTGCCCTGACTGGCTTTCCAGCCTCAGCCCACCAGAAGAACCCTCTCTACGTGCCCTGAATGGATCAAAATCACCCCAAAAAGGTATTTATACAGACCTCTTTGGATCCAATCAGTTAATCAGTTACCAGGAATTATTTATTATCAATCAGACACCGTGTCCTTGTTGATCAAGTGCTTATATGAAGATAAGCAAGTTATTTATGACTTAGTCTGTATTAGTATTATTCACCCTTATTAACCAATCAACCGTTGAAGTTTAGTCAAGCAATCCACCCCATCTGCTCTGAAACCCTTCCCATTATTCCAGGATTCTTCTGGTAAAGTGCTCAGAGTGAGTGTTACCCTTCCTGTCTTGGCCATTTGCGCTGTTAAGCCCGGCCATTAGTGGAATAAGTCCTTTCTAAGGCACCCATATTTATTCAAAGGTTCTTAAACTGCTTAAGGAGGTCCCTTGAAGAGAGGTTGCTAGTCTGTAAAGATTCCCAGTAGTATAATACTGTTGCCCCTCTTTTATATTATATTAAAAACCATTTATTACCAAACCAATGAAACCTCACAACTGCTCTTATTATATCATTTATTTGATCTTCT
This sequence comes from Puccinia polysora, assembly GCA_025617555.3. Lineage (NCBI taxonomy): Eukaryota > Fungi > Basidiomycota > Pucciniomycetes > Pucciniales > Pucciniaceae > Puccinia > Puccinia polysora. The sequence continues at coordinate 7,894,099 of CM062616.1, read as the reverse complement.
AATTGTTTATTATTGGAATAGTAATTATTATTATCATTCCAGCACTTTTATCACTCTCTGTAGCTAAGGGACTGCAAGGTTCCTGGTATCAGAGAGTGACATTCTCATAAAAGTATATTAAAGTATTTTAATATATTTTTAGAATTTGTCATTGTCTTATTTTTGACATTTTTGGTGCTTTGAATTATATTTAATAAAAAATAAGTATAAGGGTTATTTAAGTATTTTTATATAATATTATGTACTTTTAGACTATCTACTATCCACGGGAACATTTATTACATATGTAGAATTTACCTGTGCGGGTTGTAGCATGTTTTTGCGGTACCTGAGCCTTTTAGGCTGCCTTTCACTCTGTCAACCCATACTCCCGCAGCTGCGTACTTGTCAGAGGCCGAGGGCTCCATACACGACCTTGTCGGAGTGACAGGACTTTATCTCAGCCGCGCGCGGGTGCATTGGCTGCCGCGGCTGCATGTGGGAATTGTGAAAAAACACATTTCCGTCTGTAACTCCTAAAGTATACACAACACCTCAATTCTGACTGAATTTTAGGTGTGAAACCTATACTTGAAAATGTGTGTGAAAAATTTAATTGAACAAAAAGCTCAATAGTGAATCTTTAGTATTTTGGTCTTTCTTTCCTTAATTATTTAAAAATATAAGGAGTTGAATTTCAAGGGTAGGGTCAGTGAGTGACCCTACCTAATTTTGGGTGTAAAATCCATTTCTGTAATAATATCTATGGTTTTCCTACTACTCCTATGTTGATTGTATTATTATTGTTTTTTTATGTTATTTTTGTTACTTTTGCAGCTTGCTCTGCAATAGTAGCAAGCTGAAAAAGAGAGGTTTCTTTGTCTTTAAAGACCCCCAGTAGTATAATACATTGGCCCCTCTTTTATATACATATTGAAAACCTTTTATTACCAAACTAATTAAACCTTGCAACTGCTCTTATTATATTATTTATTTGAGCCTTCAAGCGTTTATTTTTGGAATAATAATTATTCTTATTATTCCAGTATTTTCATCACTCTCTGTAGCTAAAGGACTGCAAGGCTCCTGGTATCAGAGAACTGATAACTAAGGGTCTTGCTGGGAAACATCCTTAAATAATTAATTTTTGATTATTTATTCCTTGGAAAAGTCTATTTATTTTTTTAAAAAAAATAAGTTAAAATACTTATAACATATATTTTCAATCCTTTGTTTCTCTAGTGGATCTTAAGACCAACAGAGAATTGATCAATTAGTATTTGAACCTTCTTAAAAATAAAAAAGAAGAAAAACTGCGTAACTTTGTCCTGTTTTTATAACTCCTGAGCAACAACAGGAGAAATTGCTTTATTTTAAACAGCAAGTTATAAAGGACAAGGAACTTGAGCTTGAAAGAATTATCAATTTCAATTCTTCATTAAGGCAACATAAGGAGTGGAAAATTCATCAAATGAACCTTTATATTTGTAAAATAAATAATCCTGAAGATAAAGAAAAATCCAAAATTAATAAAATTGATTATTTTTCTAAAAAACATCACGTTACCACATAAAAATACAAAAAATATTAAACTTATATTTTTTGTTTTTACCCATCTCAGTGGATTTTGTTTTTTGTAATATCATTGACCAGGACCTCCTAGAGGACGTCCCAGACACTGTACCTTTGGACTTACCCTTGGATTTATCCCAAGATCAGATTGGAACACTTTCTGAGGGTGATTTAATGATCACTAACCCCACCAATGTTACTGAAGGAAGTATTGAGTCTTCTCTGGACATAAATTCTGTTAATGAGGATTCTAACTTACTTCAAAACTGGAATCCCAACATGAAGATTCACCACATCTCTGAGGCTAAGACCTTGACTCTGAAACCTTCTGCCGGTAAAGGTTACACTTATGGCAAAACATGCTACGCTACTGTTTTGATACAAGGTTCCCCTGTTGAGTTACTCTTCAAAAGTGGAGCCTTTTGCTCTTGTGTTGGTTCAACTTATCTGGAGAAACAAGACCCAAACTAGAAACTGAACTTATTGACAGTATCCCAGGCTAATTTCAGCAGTTGTAATTCTTCTCTCAATGCTGTTGGAGTTGGGACTTCTGATATCATACTCCCTCACTCTAAAGGATCACTCAAGTTGAACATTAAATTGGTAGGGCTCCAAAATGGAGTATGTGATTACTTTATCCTTGGAAATGATTCTCTTTGCTTTTATGGTATAGATGTATTCCAAAGTAAGGGTAGATACTTGAATATAGGGGGAGACTGGAACAAGAAGTTTCAAAAATGCCATTTCAATGCTCAAAATTCTGATTAAAATTATGAAAAACACTTAGAGAGTTTCAATCAGGAATACTTCTCTCAAGCAGCTTTGAATCCCCTGCTCAATGAAGAACAAAAACAGGACATCCTACAAGTATGCTTTGAAAATCAGAATGCTTTCTGTACCAAGGATCACCCCATTGGTAACATCCAATGACATGATATGATTCTGCCTCTAACCATTAAGCCTCCTTACCCCCTTAAGCTCAGGAGAACTGCTTACCCTTCTAGTCCAAAATCTAGAGCTGCTCTGGAAACTTATATTCAAGAGTTGGTTGACCTACAAGTCTTAAGGAAAGTAGGACACAATGAACAAGTAGATATCACTACTCCAGTAATTGTAGCTTGGCATAATGATAAGTCAAGGATGGTTGGGGATTTCAGAATGCTGACCAACTACACTCAAGCTGATTATTATCTGATTCCAAGGATTTACCATGCTCTGCACAACCTGTCAAAAGCTAGGTACATCACTACCATGGAAATGCTGAAAGGTTTTCACCTATACCTACCAGCCCTGATAGGCGGAAATTCATGAGAATTATCTTTCATTTGAGAATTTATGAGTATCTTAGGATGCCTTTTGTTATAAAAAATGCTCCTTCTCATTTTCAAAGGATGATGGACACAGTTCTAGGATTTTTCATCCGCCAAGGATGGATGATGGTTTACATTGATGATGTTATCATTTACTCTGATGATTGGCATACCCACCTGGATAAAGTAAGATTAGTCCTCAAAACTATCTCTGCAGTGGGATGAAAAGTATCAATGAAAAGGTGTAACTTTGGTTATGGAGAACTGAAATCCTTAGGATACATTGTCTCTGGACTAACCTTAGCTGCTGACCAAAACAAGATAGCAGGAGTAATGAATAGGCCAATGCCCCAGAATTAAACTGAACTCCTATCTTTTATTAGCTTCTTCAGCCACTATAGAATTACTTACCAAATTTTGCTCTTCTAACCAAGTGTATGTATGAAATCTGCGAGAAAACCACCTTGTTTGAAATGACTCATGAAAGAGTTAAGAATTATGAGGAACTCAAGATGGCCATGGCTTTAGCTCCAGTACTGATTCAGCTAGACTATTCTAAACCCTTCAAGGTCTATATAGATGCTAGTATGGACGGGCTAGGAGCTGCATTACACCAGGAAGTCATAGAGGATGACAAAGCAGTGGAAAAACCTATGCCCTTCATATCCAGACAAGTTGAGGATACTGAGGAAAGGTATGGTGCAAGCCAAATGGAATGCCTTGCTTTAGTATGGGCTCTGGAGAAACTTCATTAATACCTGAAAGGCACCAAGTTCATAGTAATTACTGACTGCAATGATTTCAGGAATTTGATGAACATGAAGAGCCCTAGTAGGCACATGTTAAGATGGCAGATAGCCATACAACATTACACAGGTCAGATGACCATAGTTCACCAAGCTGGTGCTAAACACCAGAATGCTGATAGTTTGAGCAGGAATGCTTTACCAAATGACCCAAGTAACCCTGCTTATGATCCAGAGGATAATGATACCATCCCTATCCTTAAAATTAACATGTTGAATTTTGAATCTCCTATAATGGGAATCACATATGTGAATTGGATGAATCCTTGTTCAACTCAATCAAAGAATCTTACAATTCTGGCATGAAAACTCTGACCACCATTATGGAAAGTACTTCTACACAATCTCAACTGATCAATAGCCTACCTGAACCCCTCTTGAAACCATAAAAAGCCAGAAAGTTCACCATATGGGATGGTCTAGTATACTACAGGCATCAAAATTCAAGTGTTATAGTCTTAACTAAGGATGACCGTATGAAACACGTCCTGTCTGAATGCCATGATAACTTCTAATCTGGTCATTTATCTGCTGACAGAACCTTAGATAAGTTTAAACAAACTGTTGGTTGGATCAATTGGAGAGACTCCAATATATGTTATGTTACCAGTTGTGAAACTTGTCAGAAGTATAACAGGACCACTAAGAAACGGTTTGGTCTACTGGAAAAGATTGCTGAACCCAAGAAAAGATGGGAGATCATCAACATGGACTTTGTGACTGGAATACCACCAGGAGGATCCTATTCCTACAACTCAGTCCTATTCATCATGGATAGGTTCTCCAAGAAAGCAAAGCTTCTACCTAATCATAAGGAAGACACTGCTATGGAAGTTGCCCTATTATTTTGGAACAGAATGTGGGAGTTCCCAAGATTATTATCAGTGACAGAGATCCTAAATTCACCTCTGAGTTCTGGAGAAATCTTCATGACATGCTGGGAACCACCTTAGCTTCCTCTACAGCTTATCACCCTCAGACGGATAGCTTAGCTGAAAGAATGATTCAGACCCTGGAAGACTTGCTCAGGAGATTCTGTGGCTTTGGTCTAGAATACAAGAATTCTGATGGTTATTGCCACAATTGGGTTAGCGTTTTACCTGAACTAAAGATGGCCTAAAACAGTAGCAAGCACTTTACCACAAAGGAAGCACCCTACATACTGGAAAGAGGATGGATTCCTAAATTACCTAAGGATAACCTTAATCGCCAGCTAACAAATATTCACCCTACATCACTTGATTTCAAAAAAATGATAGATGTAGCCAATAAAGATGCTGTTAAGTTTGTCCAGGATGCTGTGGAGAATAACCAAAAAAGGTGGGAAAAAACCCATAAGGAGCCTGATTTCAAGACTTGTGATCAAGTCT